>JAOTQQ010000063.1:4144302-4168605 GCA_026546715.1 Gallinago undulata | reverse complement strand
GTATGTGATACGTATCGCAGACGACTCAAAACCACCCGCCTTCACCCGAAACATGAACTGATGGACATGCAGAACCCCACACAAAATCACACTCACTTTTTCCCCCCCTATTACTTGGCAAACAGAAGACAAGAGACAGCTTTGGGCTGGTTTTTGAGTCTAAGCACAGGCTGTGTTTATGGCAGATCACGTAAAGCCCGGCGGAGCCCATTTTTCCCGCAATGGGGAATGGGGAACTGCATTTCTTTTCTTGGAAGCCTGCACGAGCATTGCTGCGTTTGCATAATTTACACGGGTGCGTGTGTGTGTGTGTGTGTGTGTGTGTGTACCCAGACCGTGCTGCACCCGAGTCTTTTGTTCAGCAGCTTCCCATGGTGGCGTCAGGCTGAAGGGCTGGCCAGCTGGAGACAGCAGGTGTCTGACATGCCTACAAGTCCGAGCAAAACTGGGGACTGATTTGCTTTGAATCTTACGCTGGAGTTTATTCATTAATTAACAGGCAAACAGGCAGACAATATATACATCTGTAAAGTCAGCAGAGTGAGTGAGTCAATAGCTTTGAACAGTTTGGCCAAAGGTTTAACCAAGAGGGTGCCTCACCCATTAAAAGGGTAAGGTGGAGGATAGGACCTCTGGAGAGATAGGAAGTCCAGTTGGCACAATCACCATAATTAACCTTTTACCCTTGACGAAGAAATCTCTCTCCTGGTAAGAATATCATCGCCTTTGCTTCCGAGTTTTTGTGGGACAGATCCATCCCACAGCACTGCCAAGAGGCAGCAATGAATCATCAGCCATCGCTGTCCCCGACCAGGAACCAGGACGAACATCAGTGTTTAGACCACAGACAGTGAGTAGCCCAAAATTCCTATCCACACTCCCACATATGTGGGACAAGATGCAAAGAGGAAATCCTAGAATATATTTTTTTAAGTTATTTTTTAACTGAATGGGAAGGGGTGCTGTGTCCAGCAGCCTGCTCTGCCAGACCATCCCCCTGCCCGCTGGTTCAGCTGTGCTCTTAAAAAAAAACAAAACAGCACAAAACAACCCCCACAGCATTTCAGGCAAGAAATGTGGGCTTTTCTCAGTTCTGGGGGGTTATCTGTGCTGTCTGGGTGGACGCAGTTTCCTTCTACTTCTTCCCTTCCTCTTTGGACAGTCTCACTGGGACGGGTCTGCTGACCCAGCAAAATCCCCTCACATCCCTACTCCAAGCACAACATCAGGGTTTACAAACATTAAAAAAGGAAACAGTTTTGACCAAAGCCATAAAGAAAAATCAAAGTATTTCCATTAACAAGCAGGCTTGTTAAAATCGCTTTGGTTTTCATTTTAGTTTTTTGGGGTTTTTTTTTGGTTTTCCCCCCCTAGGGCTGAGCAGAGATTTGGGGTGGTTGTTGGTTTTTTTTTTGTTTGTTTGGTTTTTTTTTGTAGTACATTTTAGCATCCTACAGACCTATGAGGTCTGCTGTCTCAGTCACACCAGCTTTTGTCTTCACCGTTTTCCAGATGGGGAAACACAGGCTATTCCAACCACGGCCTTGATAACGAGGAAGCTCTGAATTATTCTTAACAAAAGGGCAGCCGCTAAACCAATTAATACCAACTAAAAACCAACCAGCTGGCAAGAAAAACAGCACATGATCAGAGGCTGCCCCGTTAATTATTTTTTTTATTCGTCTTCACTTGGGCTGATGCAAGTGCAGCGTTCAGAGCTGATGTGCTGCCATACGCCTTTGGCCATATTTTTATGCACATTCATAAAAGCGGCTTAGATGTGAGAGATGACACAAGAAAAATATATCTATGGCGGAGATATAGGGGGGCGGAGGGAGAGGAGGAATCTAAGCAGAAGGACAGATCATTAAAGCATCAAACACACAGGACTGTGTGGTTTCAGATGACACAACCTGGCCCAGGTACCTCTGACAGTCCCAGACAGACCTTCTGAACAAGGGACTCCCTTAAAGTCAACACTGGAATCGACATTTAATTGTAAAAAATTCTCATTATTGTTAAAATAAAGAATAATTCACCCATAACAAAAGAGGGGCTAAGGAGTGTCTCTGGATGGAGCCCTCTCGTTCTCGCAGTGGGCCACCCCAGGGCAGCAGGGCTGGGTGACAAGGTGCCCCGTGCTGCCCTGGCCACGCTCCACCCATTCTTTGCCGAAGCAAAATAATCCAGCACTTTCCCCAAACACGAGATTATTCTCCTTAAATGAACGTGGTGCCCGGGAGAGCTCAAGGGGCTCAATGGCCGGTGCCCTGCGACACCGGCGGTGTCACCCCAGCTCACCCAGGCGATGGGGTCCGACCTGTCCCCAGGTGCAGGGTCCCCTCTGGATGGACACCCAGGCGTGACAGGAGGCAGAATTTGCCACCCATGGCCTAGCCAGCCCACCCTGATGCGATGCTGGTGACGAAGGCAGCTGCCAAGCATCGGGGGGAGAGGATATGAGGCTTGGGGACCACCAAACCGAAGGTGGGCTTCCAGAAACACGTCTACGGGGTGGTGTTCAAGGAGGAGAAAGCCCGTTGAGCGGCGGGCGGAGAGGCGCCGGGAGCAGCCCCGCAGAGGCCCTATCCCCCGGAGCAGCGCCGGTACCCAACGGCACATCCCCGGCGGGGACGCGGCCCCCCAGGGCCCTTCCCGCTCCCCTCCAGGCTGGAGACCGCCGAGGCCCCTCAGCCCCCGCCCCGTTGCCGCCGCCACCGCCGCCTGGCTCACCCCGTATAGCGGCGATGAGCGCGTTGCCGTCCTTGATGACCTCCTTGATGAACTTGTTGGTCCGCTCCAGCTCCTGCTCGTAGCACTTCAGCCGCTCTCGGAAATCGGGGCTGTCCAGGTAGCAGTCGCTGAACTCCAGCGGCGGGTGCCCCATGGCTCCGCGGCGGCCGCTCCTCCCGCCGCCGCCGCCGCGATGCGGGCGCGGCTTACGGCCCCCTCCCTCCGCCCCGGGCGGCCATGCCACCGCCCCGGCCCCGCCCCGGCCCTGCCTGCCGGGGGGCCGGGCCGCGCTGGGCCGTTGCGCTGGGGATGATGCGACCCCCGCCCCACCCGACCCCCGCTTCCGGCCGCCCCACCTCTACCGGGATTTGTAGTTCGGCGGGGTCCCCCTCCCTCCCCCGGTGCCTCCCGTCCCGCCGCCGCCGCCGCCCCGGGCCCCGCGCGCGGTGAGGGCGCCCCCTGCCGGCGGGGCGGGTGGGTTCCCGCCCCTCCGTTGCCATGGACGCCCCTGGGCGGTGCGTGACGCGACAGCGGTGGCGGCGCACGGTGATGACGTAGCACGGCCTCCACGTCGCCTGGGCAGCCAAGATGGCGGCGGCGGAGGGGAGTGGCGGCGGCGGCGGTCCGTTGGTGAGTGGAGTGGTCACCCTGGTCCCTCCGGGAGGCCCGGTGGAACTCGCTCAGCGGGGTTGAGGCTGTAGACCGGCGGTGCTCCCGGAGCTCCGGGCGCTCTGGGCTCGGTGGGCCGGGCGGGCCGCGGCACTCGGCCTTCCCTCCCCAGAGCCGGGGCAGGCTGCGGGGGGAGTGGGGCTCTGGGAGGCCTTGGCGGCCGCCGGCAGGGAGGGAGGGAGGCCGGGCGGGCAGGCAGGGACAGGGAGCTGTTGGCCTCCGGCAGCTCCCTCCCTACGGCTTGTCCCCTGCCACGTCTGCCCCAGCGTTCGCTGTGGAACCGGTCGAGCTGTTCTCTGTTTGCTTACGCTTCTGGGAACTCGAGTGCTTTAACCTGCTGCTTGGGCGGCGGAAATAATTTGTGTTAGCATTCAGTGCTTAACAGCCCTGACTTTGTGCTCGGGCTTTAGATGTCTGCAGAGTTTCTCGTGAGTGTTTTCCCCACAGAGTCCATGAAAGACAGTGTACTCCTGTGCGTTGGTGTGGCTGTACAGCTGGCAGGCATTAGATTACTTAAAAAACACAAGCAAGCCTTTTATTTCCAGCAGCTATTGCTGTCTAAACAAAGGACAGGAAACAGGTTACTGGAAGTTACTGAAGGAATCAGAAATGCTTTGCTTATACATACATACTCATCTCTTTAGGCTGTGAGCTGTTTAAACTGAGCAGACAACAGCTGGGCTCTGTTGTTGACTGTGTTATTGAGTGTTGTATCTTTGAATTCTGAGTAGTTGTTTTCATCCTAAACCCAGCTGAGAAACAGCTGAAGTGAGTATGAGCTGTTTTATATTTCTTCCTTTCTAAAGGTTTTAAAAAACATCTAGTTTGCAGGTCTCGCAGATGTGTCAATATCTGAAGACATACCAGTGGAAGGGGAGATCACTGTTCCTGTGGGATCCCACTCTCCCGATGAAGACTACTCCACGCTGGATGAGCCTGTTAGGGATACTATTGTGAGTCTGTGCCTCTGTAACAGAACAGTGTTTTGCTGAATGTCTTTGGCCAACTGTTAAGCAAAACCTGTATTTTCGCATAAGTCTACTTGCTTGTACTTCACTGTAAGTTTGGGGATTTTTTTTAGAACTAGCCGTGTAGAAAGAGTTCTTGTGGGTCAAAAAACATCTGAATAACAGTCCCAAAGTTTCTCTGTGATCTTAAAAATCTTTGTAAGGGTAAAGGCCTCAGATGGAGCTTGGAAGAAAACTGTCATGACTAATAGGATTTTTCATTAATTTTCTTTTCCTAGAGGAGCATACAAATTATTGGTCTCAATTGGGTGTTATTAAAAGATATCATACTGTGGATGTTAAGGAGTTTAGGAAAAATGGGCATTGTTTGTTGGAGAGGATGCTGCAGGTATCTTCGTGTTGGATCCCGTCTTGATTTGCCATTGATGTTGCTTTACTTCTATCTTTCGGCTTTTAATTGTGAACTGTAACTTTTATGAAGGGACAAATTAAAGTGTTATTTCTTTATTTCAGATGAGAGATCTAAAGGCTGTTGGGAAGAAATTTGTCCATGTCATGTATCCAAAGAAGAGTAGTGCGCTCCTCAGAGACTGTACGTATAAGAAGAATTTCAAAATGTTGAAAGGATGTTTTTCCAACACTACCTATGTTGGAGAAGGGACAGTTAATGGGAAGAGGGATTCAGAAGTGTCTGTTCCATGTTCTTCCTGCTGTTGTAGAACACTGAATAGCAAACATGAAAAACCAGAGTGTTACCAAAGCTCTTTAAAAGGGCAACGTGTGCCAGAGCATGTAGAAGAGGTAGCTTTAACTGTAGGCAGGCTTTGAATAAATTAAGTTATAGAATATGGAGTAAGATGCTAAATAAGAAAATTGTAGGAAAGTGTAATATGGAAAGTGATACGCTGGGAGTTGGAAAAGGAGCTTTATTACTCCCAATAAAATGAAACAACACAATTCTATCTGTCATCTGAACAATATTTATGATTTTATTTTTTGCTTTGCCTACAGGGGATCTTTGGGGCCCTTTGGTGCTTTGTGTCTCACTTGCGCTGTAAGTACCTATAGTGGGTGGGTGGATTTGGTTTTTATTTATAGTCTCTTACTTTGGAGAATTGGAGAAATTTAAAAATTTTTGACTACATGTGTGAGATCAAGTTCATCTGATCCTTCTCTGGTCTTACGCAAACACTGCCTGTTTATATTTTCTTATAAAGCATATTTGTGACACTTCAAGCCCATTAGGACCTCCCTTCTTTAAGTTTAGGATTTAAAGCAGAACTCTTCCTAGTCCCCTCTCTTCAGAATGATTTTATGGAAAATCATTTATTTTATCCTGATTCATGTTGTCCTTGATTCTGATGCATTTGGCTGATTTTGACCCTAAAACCTTTGTCAGAGAGCTGCAGTGTTGCGTGCTACATATCCTGGAGAAGTGATGGAAAAAGAGAGGTTGTTGCAGGAGTTCGTATATGGGAGATGATGGTGGCTCCCAGGAGTTTCTCGTGCTCCACTGGAGCATATGTGCGCAGATCTGTCTGTGGCAGGGTGGAAGTGTTAGTGGTATCAACAAATTGAGGTGCACTTGTGTACTCAATGTACAGAAACTGTCCAGTAAAATCTTGGTAAAGCTTTAGCAGAAGTATGCAGTGTTATTTAAATCTTGAAATCAATGCATGCTCACTTTCCCAGGCTTTATGTTGCTTGTGTCCTGTTGTTATTACGAGCTTTCCTTAAGGCTTTTGTGTTTTATCGTGCACTACACTGCCTGCTTTGAGAGTTTACCAAAGTTTTAGTACTTTGATTTTCATCTTTTAGCCTGTTACCTATGGTTTTATTCTCTTCTGTACACTTACACAGTCTGCAAAACAAATAAACAAATGGACTGAAATGCCCTCAGTTGAGCCACAATCATTTTCCTTTTCTATACGAAATTGAGGATACTACTAAAAATAACAGATGAAAAATGACAGGTCTAAAGCTTTACTGGAGGTCAATGTTTTGGGCTCCTGTTCTGCCATCTAGTCCAAGTCTGAAAACTCAAGTCGTTGATTGCAAATGATTCCTTTTATCTGTTACCTACAACAGGATGCTTCAGGGTGGATCAGCAGACAGTAAAGACGATGGAGGGCCCCAGTTTGCTGAGGTCTTTGTTATCATCTGGTTTGGTGCAGTTGTCATCACACTAAACTCAAAGCTTCTCGGAGGAACTATGTGAGTGCTGGGTTATTTAGTAGCAGTTAAAATGCTCCCAGTGTGTGGAGTTTCTGCAGTCCTTTGGTTTGACTACTTTTCTGTCTCTCCATTCCAGATCTTTTTTTCAGAGCCTGTGTGTTCTTGGTTACTGTGTCCTGCCCCTGACAGTAGCGATGCTGGTCTGCAGGCTGGTTCTGCTGGCAGGTTCTGGGACTGTCAGCTTCATTATACGGCTTATTGTAGTCATAGCGATGTTTGGTTGGTCAACGTTAGGTAAGTACCTTTTTGCATTATATATTATATTAATTTTGCATGCTACTTCTACAGAGGTAGATCTGTTAGTGTTCCCGTGAGTAAAGCCAATGGGTATTTTGGTTTAAGATCTTTCCTAAGGTGCTGAATTATTGTATAAATGATTCTTCCCATCCTTTGGGAGAGATTCAGCCTCTGCCTGTGTCCTTCCTGATTTTCATCATCATATGCAAGTTGCCTTTGGCAGAAGGATGGTAATTTAATATTAAACCCCATGTGAGACTACTGTGTATTTTATTCTGTGAACTATGTTATAAATGCTATTAGAAAATGGCAATTTCATACAGATGCATTTGCATTATTTCTCCTGTCCTTAATCTGTAAATATGACTTGTTACAGAATAGTAATCAGCATTTGTCTTTCTATATGATAATTTTAATTGGTGATTATAGACCATTGGTATTGAGCAACGGATTTCAACATAACTGTAATGCAGATCCTAATTCAAATTTGTTAACATCTGCAGTGGATCTTAGACTTTTAGTTTTATGCTGCTCACACTTCAAGTATTTTTCTTTTTCACCAGCATCTACAGCTTTCCTGGCAGACAGTCAGCCTCCCAACCGCAAAGCTCTTGTTGTGTACCCCATCTTCCTCTTCTACTTTGTTATCAGCTGGATGATTCTCACCTTTACGCCTCAGTGATCTCTGCTCAGAAGAGACTGTGTAATACGGACTGAAGTTTTTTCATGAACGCTGCTGCAGTTAATCGTTGGCTTTATCTCCTTCTAATTTATATATATAGAGATATTGTAAAAAGGCAGGTTGTGGGATAAAGCCAGAGAACTGCAAAAATTGGTCGTTTGTGTGTCCCTCTTTTTGAAGGATGGAGAGGTCCAGCTGCTGAGGGTTTTTTTATTTAGCCCTGCTCTTTTGTTGTATTAAATAAAAAATGCCCACTGTGACAGGGATTATTCTGGCTGAGGAACAAGAGCGGGAGATACTGGAATTTCCAGATGTTGGGTAGATGAAGATGAGATTACAGGATTGCACGACTTTGGCAGAATTCTTGCCTATGCTTGGATTCTCACTGAAGATGAATATGCCTTATGAAATAATTGAACTTCATTGCCATTATGCATTGGGTAGGGAAGAAATGTCTTTGACTTCTTTTTCATTCGCATATGGGATGGTGAAACGTATATAAAGTACATCATAGGACTGTGAGCTTTCACTTTGAAATCAGATTTCAGCAAAAAAAGTTGGGTCCGTTTTCCAATTAATTGGAGCTGGGTGGAAAGGAACTGCCTTTGCTCTTATTTGTATGTTGTGTATTTATGTTTCATCCCTACGTATGTCAAGAAAGAGCATTTCAGCCAAATGCCTTCAACACCATAGTAACACTGACTAATCCATCTATTGCGGGAGAGGGAGTGTGTTTACACTGGATAGTTAGAAATCTTTTCATGTGGCCAGAGATTAGAGTTGAAAGTCTTGGAGAAACAGTTAACACTGGTTTGCAACAGGGACTTAGCTGTCACTCTGTATACTGAGAATGGAAATTTCTCTGGAGAGTACCAAGTGAAATATATCTATTTTAAAAAAAAGAATATGTGTGAAATACGTTGAGGTTTTGATACCATGTTCTTTGGGTGCTAATGTACCACACCAGGACTTATGCCCCAAAGTTTTAAAATAGTTTGGAGGGAGTAAACTAAATGATGAAGGTGGTGGCTGCTCTGAAGTAGGATATGAATTCCAATCTTAACTGTTTGTATGTGACTTTTCATTTGGTTGTTTACGTGAACAGTGTTTCAACATAAATGCATACGAATTTGCATATTGTTTCTTTGTACTTAGATGTGAGAATCTTTTCTATATTTTTTTTTGTGAGATTTTTGTGGATTTTTTTTGTTTTAGTTTGTTTTCTTTGATACTTTTTACAAAAGGGCAGAAAGTTTTCTTCTCCAATTCCCTGTAGGTGCACTTATGTACCTTTCCTGGAGAGCCATCCACGGGTGTACAAGTGTGCCATTTGAATTTCAGCATAGCTATTGAGACCCTGAGAATTGCTTTTTGGAAGCTGTGCAGAAATTATTTATCTTGTCCATTATTTTCAGTAAGCAATCCAAGGGGAGAGCTTTGAAATATCTGAGGGTGAAAAGGCTGCTGTTAAAATGTCACTTTTCCTGAAAAGGAGCACTTTTATATGTTTTTCCTGTAGTAATGCAGATAGACCTGAAATTGATGTCCGTGGATCCTGCTGATGTACAAATATGTCTAATTTATATTTATGTATAAAAGTACAGTTTCTGCTGTAAGCGCTATAAATATTTGAACAGTTGGGATGGAAACTTCTAAATGTGCGGCTTAAAGGTACATTTTTGCATTTCTGGGAGTGGAGAAGAGGGAAGGAAAAATCAGTTTGTCCCTGCAGTGCCCCAGCTTTGCTGTGGAATGGTTGTTACCAGCGAGTATATGTGAAGGTGATGGCTTTTCCCTGCTGCCTTCCTTACGCCATGGTCTGTGGCCGTTCTCAGGTACCCCGAGAGGACCTGGAGTGTTTCTTATATGTGGGTATAAAATGGAAATAGGGAATTTTTAAACTTCCATTAAATTATTACTGGTATGACAAGTGATTTTTCTTTTTAAGTTCATGGTTCGCCATGTATTTAAACATTAGTTTAGCTTTATGAAGCTGAAAAGAAATATTCAAGGGAAGTAGATAGTAAAGCTATTGATGGCTATGGGGGGTTCTTTGAACCAAATCTTTCTTTCCTACTGCAGCACAAGAATTTAACCATACTTGTAGAGAAATCTGTGGAATTCTATCTCTGTAGTGTCTTGTGACTTAAGCTGGTATTATATCTGAAAGATAATCAGAGTAGCATTTAATTGATCCTGTATCTTTTTGAAATGAAGGAAAATTATTTTTAAGAGGAATTAAAATCCCAACTTTTTCCTTTTTGATTTAGATAAAGTCTCATCCTGGTTTGTTGTGTAACATTGCTCTTGGCTTATGCAAAAGAAAATTATTTTTATATTAACTAGATTTACTTTTCAACTGGTCACCTAAGTTTTTAGTCAAGAGGTGTTTTGAGTCGGCAGAAATCTACTGGTTATATGGTGAAGATGTTGGTTTTTGACTCCTGGCAATCCTTTTTTAGTATGAAAACCATCATCATCCAAAAACTGTAGAAAAAGTAGATGTATATTACTAAAGATGTAACTTGCCCTAAGGTTTTAGCTGGCAGGATGCAGGTAGGAAGCTGGATTTTCTGAGTTTTCATGCCTCCAGTTGAATAGTTATGTGTCTTACGTGCGATGGGTTTTTTTAATCGTTGTTTCCTTCAGCAGAGAGTTGAGGATGTGAATGTCCTTGGCCAGTTGCAGTAGCTTGTTGCCCGATTCACTTTGCTTCTGTCAGCTTTCCATCCTGTGAGATGTGCCTGTTCGCTTAAAAGCACGCAGTATAGCTAGTCAAAAACAATTTCCCCACCACCATGTTACAATCGGTTCTGTAGAATATAATTGCTTAAAAAGACAGGGAGAGCAAGTGGTGAGTACCAGTGGAAATGAGAGTCTGATTGATTGATTGAAGATTAACCGTCTCATGTGACTTAAAATTAAGAAGCCAATTTAATTTGTTCCTCAGCCAAACTCTGAAGAGCCACTGCTTTTATTGAATTGGCTTGTCTCTCAGCAAATGGGTAGTTCCCAAAGCGAACTGGATGTAGGCATGTTAAAGCATGACTGAAAAATTTCAGGTTTAGGCAAATGAAATAAAATCAAGCTTATTTGATATTCACACATTGCCTAGAATTCATGTTGATATTCCTTTGAAATTATGGTATTACTTGAAAACGCTTAGAGTCCTGGTTCATTGAATGGTACTTCATCGCGGTCAGACCCCATTCCTCCAAAAACGCGTGCAGGTAAGGGATCTTTATAACCACAATGCAGATTTTTAATTTGTTATGAAAAAGTATATGATAACTCAATTGTCAGTGCTTTCCAAGGGGGGGAAAAAACTCTCTTCCTTCTTGTTTAAAGCCGGCTGAGGGAAGGGTAGCAAGGAGAAAAGCAGATGTCTTGCCTTTAATGAAGTGTTTTAACTTTTCTGTAGAGAAAGTGGATGATTTTCTGATGCATAAACCAGATCTTCTTTCCTACTAAGATTTTTTGTTGTTGTTGTTTCCATACTGTTTGTCAACTGAAGTTGTTGTATGTGTTCGGATTTATTTGATCTATTTAATACCAGTGAAAAAGAATTTATTTGTTTTAACTTCAAAAATTTATAAATTAAAACACACTGAAAGGCATGTGGGCAGTGGTATGTGTGGATTAAAAGCGTGGAGCAGGCGGTACCTCTGGTTAGTGGTGAGGAATGGGGGTGTGGGTGGGAGGCAGCACCTTCTGCTGGCAGAGCCTCTCCTAAAGCCCAGACACACTCCAAAGGGATCCTGCCAATATTTGGACAAAGAAAGGCATCATTTTTATACAGCCTGGGAGTTTGGAGTGAATTAAAAGAAGGTGGGGTGGAAAAACAGCTGGATTCTCTGCTGCTGTGCCCATGGAATGCTTTTAAGCATTTGGTTTGTGCGTCTGTGCATCAGTGAGTTAATAGATGTTGGTAGAAGCACCGGGGGTGAGGTGTAAATCCTTTTTCTCTCCGCTAGAAGACTTGCTGCTGTGACAGATGTGTGTAAATATTTGATGTTCTTACGTTCTAGCCAGTTGTGCTGATGTTTTCTTGGGGTGAGGACCAGAGCAAGCTCTGATCTGTGTATGCTGGGCCGTTGTCTCACTCTGGGCAGGGGATCAGGACTTCTGCATTCTGTGGAGGAAAAAACCAAACCAATCCTTGAGTTCATGTTATGGGTCCATGAGAGAGGTGCCCAAGTGCCAGTAACCCTAAGGTTCTGCAGGGATGAGACGCTGAAGGGGAGCTGTGTATTGATAACAGCAGCAGGACAAAAGCAGGAAAACCTCCCCAAATCGCTGCCCAGCACTTCTCCCTGCCCCAAGACTGAGCAGGACATGTCAGAAGCCATCAAAGCTGAGCCCTGACATCAGTTCTGCTCATGCTTACGTCTTGCCTGTATTCCCATCTGGTCCCAGATTCTGCTGAGGGCAATGACCAGCTGTGCTGCTTTACCTGTAAATGGGTATTTGTGCAGGCAACCACTTTCTCCTTGCCTGGAGCTTCAGGGGAGGAAAGTCTCAGCCACACATTAATGGAACCAAGTCTGCCCAAGGGGACTTTACGGGGACTTACAGAATCACAGAATGATATGGGGTTGGAAGGGACCTCTGGAGATCATCTAGTTCTACCCCTCTGCCAAAGCAGGGCTCTCCGTGGTTGGGCTGGGGAAGGTCAAAAAATCCTGCTGGTCACAAGAGGGCGGCATGACCTTGTGGTCCCTTAGATCTTAGCTTTTTCTGTCATTTTTTTTTTCTTTTTTTTTTTTTCCTCCCCTTGGCTTTTTCTGCTCCATGGGAGGAGATTTACGATGCTGCAGTCTGTTCCTTGTTCCCCCTGTTCAGCGAGGACAACTCCCCGAGGCTCCCCACAAGCAGGTGAGATCTGCACTTCCAACCTCAACCATCACAGACGTGGGGAGAGACTCGTAGTATTGTGCCCAACCTGCTCATGCTACAGGGTTTCTGCTCAGTCTGCCTTTTCTGAAATATGTATGCAATTTTGAGCAAGAAGATTACTTTCATCCAACAAAGGACATTTTTTAAAAAGCCTATTTACTGTGGCAGCGGGGAAATCATTAAGAATGTCTTTTTTTCTTTTTTTTTTTTTCCTCCCAAGATGGTAACAAGATGTGCATTGAAGCAACTCCATTTAGAATTGGGAATAGGAAACCATTAAGACCTTCTGGATAATTTCCATCTATTAGTCAATTAATGTGTTTACGCTCTGAAGCGCTCCTGTGCGTCTGCGAATCACAGAGCAATTGCTCAATGCAATTAATTTTGCCCTTGCCCAGGTTGTCGGTGGGTGGAAAACTGAGCAAATTTCAAGATCATTTTTGTACAGTCAGGGTCGGAGCTTATTATTAGATAATTAACATTTTAAAATTGGTCTTACATAAATGCATAGCAGATTTTAAAATAGTCTTGCTTCTGGAGCCATCCAAGTAGCTTGGCTGGTGTATGAGTAAAAGAGATATTAGCAAAATGTCAAAAAACTTGATCTTTTTGCAATCTATTTAGCTTTTCTCGTGGAAGGGATTTATTGCACCTGGAAGAGCTGGTCTGAGCCCACCCTGGGTTGTCAGCAGATGGCACAGAGGCCTGTTGCTGATGCTTCTGGAGCAGATGAGTTGTTGCTGCCTCCTCCTTCATGGTCTGCAGGAGCTTTCCTGTCATTGGTGCAAGGGGGACGATGCTTAGCAAAAATAAGTGTAATGTAAACACAAATGCAGACTGACTAATAATGAGTAACTTAAAAATACTAAGATTTTGCCAGTGACTACAGTGATGTGTTTTCTGTGGGTTTTGTGAAACTTTGCGTGTCATGAATGTCGGTCAATATTAACTTTTTTGATAAGGCTACTAAAATCCAAAATGACTTCATTATTTATTGTAATTTTTACAAATTGCAAGTAATTTAAAGTCAGAAAATCAAGTGTTGGACCACCAGGTGACAGAAGAACCAAGGGCCATGGTGGAAGCTGCTGCACGGGAGTATCTGAGGCTTGGCTCTCAACTAGACGTGGCAACACAGGGTGGTGGCTCACTTTTTACCCACAGAGGCTGTGCTGCAGGATTGACTGAGAGTTCTCTGCATCTATTTTAACAGCTAAAACACAAATCATGGGCATCTACCCATTTGCTAATCAGACTCTTCTGAATATATCTCTTCAGTCGCTGAGATGATCTGAAGTGGTGCCCCCCATCTCCCGTGTTCCTTTTCCAGCTGGAAGGGACCCACCTTCCCTTTCTCATGCCAAAAGGTCTTGGTGTAAGAGGGACCTTCATCCCCGTGCTGTGGGGATGCAGGTGTGCTCTGAAGCTTCCTCCTCATACAAACTGCGACAGAGGGGGAAACTGAGGCAGCCCAAGCCCCTCTGGACCATTCTGCTTGGCCAGGAAAGGGTGAGCCCACCCGCAGGGGTTTAATTTATTTGTTTTGTTGTGGTTTCCTCACCACCACCACTTCCAACTAATGTGTCCAAATGTTCTGAAAGGCGCATTCATGAAGGGTGGTGGGTTTGGTTTTGTTTTCCACCCCACAGAGACAAGCCCTTGCTCTCAGATGGAGCCAGCTCACAACCTGGGGGTGGTGGGAGCAGGCATGGCTGAAATTCCGTCTCGGGGAGGCAGTAGCTGGTGCTGGGGGGGTCCGTGCTTCCTGGGTGGTTGGCAGTGGTGAAGGGATTTTTTAGTGTGGACAGCTCTGAGCTGTGGTGAGGATGGTCTTCAGGTGACTGGGTCTGGCCTCTGGTCCTCCCACACGCTGGGGGTGGGGGGGTGGAACCAGCACTCAAAATGCAGCTTTACTGCTCGAAAGAAGGTGTTCCTGGATGGAAGTCAGCGGTTAGTAATTACACTTTATTTGGATAAAGCTCGATTTTCCAGTTTGCATGGAAGGGCGTGCAGGAAGGGCGCCTCTTCAAAGGAGGGGCATTCCACCGGCCGAGCGGGAGACTCGAAGAACATGTAGCTCATCAACCAGGCACCATTCCATGACCATCTGCACAGGTCAAGGGGACTCATCCCACCTGACCCTGGAGGTAGAATGGTGGGCACTTGTCAGAGAGCAAAGGCTGCAGCTCTGGCTGGAGGATCTGCACCATCTACCCCAGCGGTGGGCGATGCCTCTGCCCAGACGGAGCCGTTGAAGGGAGAGGCTGCAGAGCAGACTTCAGACTGCACCAACTGCCTCGACCTTTCTCCTGGGGCAGGGATAGGCGGCACAACCGCCTGCAAAAGGTGTTCTCCAAGTGGAGGAACTCCTGCTGAGCTGCAGGAGGTGTTGAGGAGGCTGCATGGCTGAGGAGGAGGTAGATAGCTGGTTCCCAGCACACTCTGCACTGGACCTGTTGAGTGTGGTGAGTCAACAAATGGTTACAGGACTGGTGGCACAGCCAGGGGGTTTGGCTACTTAGACCATGGGACTCACTTTAAGAAACCAGGACTACTGGGGGCTTATGGGGTCCATCTGTCAGAGAAGTGGAAGAACATCTTTGGTCTAAGGCTTGCCAAGTTCATGAAGAGGGCCTTAAAGGGGAGCCTCAATCCATCCCACTCCTACCAGTTTGATGATTTTTTTTTTCATTTTTTTTTTCCCAAAGACTAATCTTTTAAATCTAATATTCTGCATGTTGGATTGTACGTTATGGCAAATAGACGGTGGAGGTAACAGTCAAGGGAATGACTTTCCCAGTTAAAACAGGGAGCAACCTCTCCAGTGAAACTGTTGGCTGCTGGCACAGGGAGCCAACCCTTTGCTTTTCCGGAGGGGAGGCGGATGCAATGGCTACAGAGGTTGGAAGCCAAACCAGAGGCTGCTACATCTTCCAGTCGTTTTTCACTCTGCCCAGAGGCAACGCCGTGTGCTGGGAGCGTGGGGGCAAAGGGTTTGTTTGCTCTTTGGGGTGTCAGTACGAGGGGATGAGCCTTCCTGCAGGCACCGGGGGAAGCTGGACGGGCCACGCTGCGCCGAGCCAAGCAGGTATCTCAGTGGAGATGCTGGAGGATAATATTGCTGATGGGAACGGTGTGGCGGGGAGCTCCTGCACGTGGGGCTGCTGGTTTTAGGTCGCCTCGTTGCTTTGCTGTCACCTCGCCTGGGGATCAATGGCTGTTTCTCATGGGGGCTCAGCGTGTGTGTGGCAGGGGATGTGTCCCTGTCCAGGTTTTCCTCCAGATTTTGCTCTCGATCTTAGTGAGAATAAAAAACTATTAAAAAAAAAGAAAATGCATTTTCCAAGGTGGGAAGGACAGCTCGGTTGTGTCCACCCTGGTTGTTTGCCTTCAACCTTGTCACCCTCTGCCTGCAATTCGGGGTTTGAAGCCGTTGGCTCGCGCAGGAAAGCAAACAGGGAGGGTTTTGTTCGGCGTGTCACAGCCTCCCTGTGCCTGGCACCTCGGCACATCTGGCTCTCTGAGCCTTCTGCGTCTGAGAAGCTGCTGTTTGTGCTGTAGAGCAAAGCGAGGGAGCTGAATGTCAATAGGAGCCTTGGGGACAGCAAGGCAGAGTCCTGCCACCCTGGTGCTCCATTCTCACCCCAGCATTGGCAGCAGCAGGGGGACAAGCTCTCCCAGTGCTGTTGCTGTGCCCAGGAGGAGATGGAGCCATCACCATCTGTTTCTCCTCCTACACGTGCAGAAGGCATGGCCCCAGCTCCTCCCGGGAGGTCCGTGGCAGCATCTTCTGCTCTGCACTGGTTTGAAACAGACCTTCAGACAGCTCCCAGGTGAAAGAGGTCTCCGCCGAGACCCCTGCAGACCCCATCTCTTCCCCCAGTGCTGCATTGCTGGCAGTGGGAAGAGCATAACACGAAACACAAGCTCCCTCTGAAAGGGAAAAATGAGTTTTCTATTTTAAGGGAGAAATGGAGAACACAAAGCAAAGGTGGGGGAAGGCTGAGCAGCAGTCCCAGCGCGATTGCATAGATAGCATCTTCTGCAGAAGGTGTGTTAGGGAACTGCTCCAGAATGGACAGCTATTGCTAATTATTATTATTGTTCCAATGTGTACAAGGTATTTCAAAGCACCTGTTGACCTGACTGACAGCCTAGCCGAGCTGTGCAGCGTGCTGCAGCCTCAGAAACAAGTGGTGCAGGGCCTGGATGCTCCAGTGAGTAAAGTATGGAGCAATGATCATTACATCCTTTTCTAGTAAAATGGGATGGAAAAGAAAATGAGGAAAAGCAAAATGCAAGTCTTCTTCTGGGTGGCTTTTGTTAACAAATTATGTTTTCGTATTGCCAGTTTTCCCTTTGTCAGGTGGTGGTTTCTGCCCATGGACAATGGAGGTGAGGAGTGCTGATCACCGAGCAAAGCCACCTGCATCTCCAGGCCAGCGGGATGAGCTTCTGACCACACACTGTTCAGTTGATGAGGAAGATGAGGAAGGTGTCCATGGCTCCTTCTGTCGGAGGAGCAGCGAGCGCAGTGCCGAGGATGAGCCTGACTGTGCATCGATAGATGATGACTCCTCATCATCCCTGGGTTGATCTTTCCCCAGGAGAACCTGGGAGCACCGTCCAAGATTTATCAGCCTCACGGAGGATCGTGCAGGACATGAAGGGGACGCTATAGGCAAGAGTAAATTTTTTGGCAATGATGAAGTGTTGGTCTTCAGTGAACTTTCTCAGACAAAGCACGGGCATGTGCTTGAGCATGGTGAAATGGACCAAGTGCGGCAGCTTGAGCTGCTCTGGGCGGAACTGAGGGGAGACCATGACATCCCAGACTGGGAGGAAGATGAAATGAGTTCCTTCTCTCTTTCTCCTGGGGAAATGAAGACATGGTCTGGCCAGCTGGTAAGTGTATCCGTCTTTCAGGTGTATTCACAACCAGAATTGAGGCACTTCAGCAGTGACTGGAGGTGCCCGTTACCTGCACCTTTCAGGCACCCAGTCGGTTCTGAGGTTGGGATGCTCCGGAAGATGTTGAGTGTCTTTACCTTCTCTATACCCTTAACTCCTGCTTCAGGCTGGTGAAGTGCAGTTCAAATGCAGGGCATGAAGCTGACTTTGTACCCTTTAACAATCAGAATACCCTGAAGTATTTCTACCCAAATAGGAACCAAATGCCTGCTCACCCTGGGAGGGGGCTCAGTGGGAGCAGGGAGAGCATCAAGGGACTTGGGGCAGAATATGTCCCCCGAGGGCTTGCAGAAAAGGGACAAGCAGCTCTGGCCTGGGGAATCAGCACCGGATGGTTTCTTCCACATTTGGGTCTGATCGATTGTGGGCTTTTCTCAAGGCTTCTCCCGTGGGCCAGGAGACTTCTCTGTGGGTGCTGATGGTAGGGCTGCTTTGCCGTTGCCGAGGCAGCTGCCGGTGTGCTGTGCTCTTTTCCTGCCCAGCCTCAGCCCCGTTTCACCTTTGCTCCCGGGCAGGTTTGTTGTCAGGAAGGAGCATGTCTTCCTCTGATGTGGTTCTGGGAAGAGGTGTCTCCTCCTGCGCTGAGTCAAGCAGTTCTAGCCATGGCCAGAGACAGTCAGGACAGTGGCTGTAGCTGCTGCTGCCTGTCCTGCCTCGCTCCTCCCTTGCTTATGGTCTGGAGTTAATTTTCTCAGATTTTCCAAAGGAGACTGTGTGTCTGCTGCTCCACCCATGCTGGGTCTGCTGTACCAGGCGCCGGGTTCACCATGGGCACTTGATTGTTTTCTTTGCACAGATATGGTGGCCTTCGTACAAACCACCCTTGGACTGACTAAACAATCTCTGGAAAAGTAATTTTTGAAAATAGCTTGAGCCTCTCTAGCACCTGGCATTTTTTTCTTGCCATTAAAATATGTATGTTTGTGTGTGCATACATATATGTAGACACACATATATATATATACGGAGATGGGCTGAGAGAGTTGGGGTTGTTCAGCCTGGAGAAGAGGAGGTTCCAGGGAGAACCTCATAGCCCCTTCCAGTCCCTAAAGGGGCTTCAGGAGTGGTGGGGAGAGACTCTTGATCGTGGAGTGATAGGACAAGGGGTAACAGTTTTAAACTGAAAGAGGGGAGACTTAGATTCAGTACTAGAAGGTAATTCTTTCCTGTGAGGGTGGTGAGATGCTGGAACAGGTTGCCCAGAGAAGCTGTGGCTGCCCCATCCCTGGAGGGGTTCAAGGCCAGGCTGGATGGGGCTTTGAGCCTGGTCTGGTGGGAGGTGTCCCTGCCCAGGGTGGGGGGGTTGGAACTCAATGATCTTTAAGATCCCTTCCACCCCGAATCATTCTATATTTCTATGATATATGTGCTGCTTCATTCTTTGCTTAATCAAGACAGGTCCTCAAAGGAAAATGTACAGGGGAATGGTCTTGAGATGCCTTGCTGATAGGAGCCAGCAGGGCTTACTGGACCCTGTGAGCAAGGGCTTACATCAGGGTAACCTGTGGGAGAGGAACTGTCACCTCCTGACAATGTCTGTCTGGAGGAGCGGTCTATACTTCCTCCCTCATAGGACAGGGATGTTTCCTTGTTGGTGGTTTTTTTTTTCTGTCTGTTTGTTTTTCCCCATGCAACCCAAGGGATGGGAAATCCCTCCCTTGGGCCATGCCCTGTATTGACTTTCTGGCAGGTGCTGCTCCTGCCCGGGGGTGGCTCTGCCCGTTGCACCTTGTCTTGTGTAAAGGAAGGAGAGAAGCTCCTGCTGGGCTTCTCACGCTGCTGCCGCCCAGCACAAGGCAGGAATCCGTGATGAGCTCCTCGGTTTCTACAAGGAAAAAGCAGAGGGTAAATTTCAGAGCTCAGCAAGAACTGCTGTATTTCACTTGAATTGTTTTCAAGTCTGACTCTGGTGTTTTATATTTCTGTCTCAGGTTCGTAAACAGATGGTGCAATTATTTATACCACGCACTTATTTAAAACCTGCCTCTCCCCATAACTCAGCTGTTCTTTAGCAAAACAAATGCAGCAGGGAGCTGGGATGGGGTTGCTGCCTCTTTCTTTCTCAGGGCTTCTGAATTCTTCACAGCAGCGGTGACAGAATCCCGAAACAGTGCAGCCCTGCACTTGGCGTGGGGACAACCTGGTCTGCCAGGCAGCCCGTGGCCAGGATGTGTCCTGGGGACAATGGGCACTGAGATGGGGACTGGGGCAAGTGCAGAGGCTACTGGCTTCTAGGAGGTGGGTCGTGCTCAACAGCCTCAAGGCATCTTTGTAGTTTGGGAAGGAAAGGTGCTCTCGTTCTGATGCTGTGCTTTGTTAAGGGACTTGGAACGTGACTGTGAAAGTTTGGGCTTGGACATTTCCCAACTGGTGGGTTTGAACCCATGACACAAGCCTGTGTTGCTGTGGCCCCTAGACCCTCTCCCTGCCTGGCAGAAGGGTGGGCAGCCAAGCAGGCTGTGGGGCTCAGCTCTTTCCACCCCAAGCAGCGCGGCCGGCTCGGTCTCTGAGCACTCAGAGCAGAGATCCTCCTTGTTTAATCTGCACTTCCTTCTTTTTTTTCCTCTCCCAGCTCTGGATTGACTTTGGAGAAGGGAACTGGAGCACATGGCTCCAGCTCAGTCCCTGGGCGCGGGGCCGAGGGCAGGATGCTCTCGCCGGGATGAGCCTGGCAGCCCCCACGGCCACGGGGGGCCGGGAGAAGAAAAGCATTTGCCGCTAAATAATAATGCTTTTGTGTGCATGAGGGTTTGTATAAAGTGTTTTCTGGAGCTGCCTCCAAGTTTTCCTGGCATCCCCAAAGAAGGCCAGCAGCAACGTGTGTGGCTCCTGTCCAGCCCTGGAAATATCCCTGGGGGCTGCAGTGCCCGTGGGGACAGGATGGGCACTTGCTGTCCCCAAGAGTCTCTCCTTATTGGAGCAGCCTAAAGAAAGGAGAGTATTGGAGTGTGATGGCAGAGCCTAGTAAGGCAAACTGGACACAGGCTGGCTTGAAGAAACTTTTGGATCCTGCCCTCTTTGTGCTCCAGGGATGCATAAGGTGATGCTTGGATCCATCAAGGAATTTCACTGCTGGCCCTGCACTGGGTGGAAGCAAAGTTTATCGCTGGCATTGTGCTCTGCCGAAGAGATCTTTTGCCTCTGAATTCGGGATGTTGAAAAAATTGGTACAGGGAAGGTCCAGCCCTGCGCAAGCAAGTTGGTTTTTGGGGTTAAACTTACAAAGACCTGGGTTGGCTTTCAGGGAGCAGAGCCCTGCACCTGACAGAGATTCCTCTGTCTCCTTAATTAATCCCAAACCTCGGCCAGAATTAGGGCTGGGATCTTCCCCAGACAACAGCTGTCGCTAGAACTGTGTGTGAAAATATACCAGTAGGTCAAATTTAGTTTATTAAATGGCATTTAATTGTGCAAGCCTGAAAGACAGAATGTGCCCCCCTTGCCTCGTGATTATTTTTCCTAGCTGCTGAGTGTGCTGGCCATTGAGGCAGGTAGCCAGGCACGGGCAGGAATGTGTCCCTCGCAGCTGGTGGCTCTGTGTGTGTGTGTGTGTGTATGTATGTATGGACATACTGGTGTCCCCTCGTGATGCCAGCCCACTCTCGGGCAGCCCTGCCACAGGGCTTTTGCAGAAGGGTGATTAATCTGCTTTTTCTGTGGCTGCTGCTCCGATGTGGGCAGGAGAGGTTGAGGGGAAAAGGGCTCCCAGGCAGCCCCCTGCTAAGTCAGCCACATTTGTGGACCTGGGGACTGTCACCCTCCATCCACCACCCAGGAGAGAGTCAGACCATGCCCCGGGCTGTCCTCTGGCTGTTAATAGCACAGCCCTTTGCTTTTCCTATACATTTGCCATAGCAGCCTCCCCTGCTCGTGCTAATAATAAGAGATGCTCGCAATTCCTTGTGCTGGGCTGGCGCCTGCTTTCGGGGGCAGAGGATTAATGTCCCAGCCAGGCTCTAGCAGTTCAGTGATATTCCCATGGGGAAGGGAAATCTGCCTTGTGAGCATTCTTGCCACTCTTTTACATATAAAAAAATGCAGCCTGTACTATAGTTCCTTTTATCTCCAGGGTGCCTATGTGGAAACTATGGCCCAGCAGTGGGTATCTGCTGGAGTTCTGCCTTGCGTGGGTATCTTTGTAGGCTCTTCCCAGAAACATGCTCTTAGGTGCTTGAATTTAAATAGAATTAAAATTGGTTAGGTATACAGGTCTCAAAAAAAAATAATCCATTTTCCTTTTGTATTGCTTGGGTCTGTTTGCAGCATGTGTAATTTGTGTAGCTTGTGTATAGTATCTCAAACACTTTACCATTTCAGTTATGGTCTTTTAAATGCATTTATATAGTGACCTTCCCCACCCTGATAAAAAGCCCTGGGGTGCTGCAGGACCACAAACTTGAACCATTGGGCCTCAAATGCAGATGGAGCGAAGG
The DNA here is from genome assembly GCA_026546715.1 of Gallinago undulata. Classification (NCBI taxonomy): domain Eukaryota; kingdom Metazoa; phylum Chordata; class Aves; order Charadriiformes; family Scolopacidae; genus Gallinago; species Gallinago undulata. Next base: position 4,146,781 of record JAOTQQ010000063.1, on the reverse strand, counting down.
GTATGTGGCGAGGAAGGACCCGAGCTTGTGTGCTGAGCCAGTGGAATTGGAAATGATAATGTAAAGGCTGAGACCCAGTGTCCTTCATGGATAGTAGCCACTGGAGGTGGAGGAAAGAGGAGGAGCAGGAGGAGGGATGGTGCCAGGCGCTTGGATCCTCCACGATGCCCCAGCTCGGTGTGTTCCCAGGGGTTGCCCAACACAACTGCATCCTCCAGAAGAGCCCTGTCCCCCTGCCAAGAGCCTGTGCTGTCTGCAGGTTATTTCTACTTCACCTGCTGAGGCTAGGGAGGTTATTTTTCCTTGGTGCTGTCACCATCCTCGCCCCCAGTCCCAGTGGGGTGGAGGTGGGTGACCCGGCAAGCCCCAGACGTGCAACAGCTGCCTTTGGGCAGGGAGTGTACCCCAATTCTGGGGAGAACCAGGACACTCATTAATAAAGCTAACATTTTATGTTGATGGCATTTACTGGTGCAAACCTCCTGTTGTTGAATTCTTTGAGGCTCCTGGCTGACAGCTGGGGGCTTGTAGATCCATAGAAATCCCAGGGAATCAGGGCAGGAGCATTCCCCAGCTTGTGCATCGGAAATGCCACAAAAACATAATTGTCTATGTATTTCAGTGATGTCATCTCTCGTTCAGTGCAACTGGGGAGTTTTGTGAGTCCGTGAGGACTAGTCAGCTTAAAAGTTTATTTGGCTTTTATGTATATACGAAATAAATCAGCGTTTGTAAATACATTCGCTGGTATTTACAAACCAGACCATCCTTTGCAGGGAAATGCACAGATTCAGCATTTGCCAGGATCTCTGGGAAGCTGGAGGGCTTCTTGCAGCTGTTGATAAGGCAAAGGGCTTTTAGCTCACTCGAATCGTCCCAGGGAGCTCAGCATGTGTCTGGGTGAGGAAAATGTCCCAGGGGTTGGAGGGTGAAGTGTCAGCAGGACACAAGGAGCACAATTGCTGGGAGAGGGTGACATCCTGCCCTTCTGGCTCAGCATTGAGAAGGGGCTGGCCAAGGGGATCTCCCTGGGACCAGCCGGCTGCTTCATTGCTGTGAGATGGGGGATTTACACCTGCAACCCTAGATGGGTTACAGGGGTGCTGCCCTGCTCACCAGACTGTTTCCTTTTGCAGCAGGAGCTGGCACGTGGGGATTAAGTAATTCCTTAATTGTCCATCAGAGAGAGATGCTGTTCTGTGGGTCCCCGGTGCAGCCTGTGGCATCCCAGCAGCTGAGCATCCTCCCTCCCCCACAGCACCCAGCCCCAAGACTTTTGGGAGGAAAACCTCCCCAAGAGCAACATCGGAGTGCACTTGGGCGGGAGTGGACCCTGACGTGTGTCCCTCCAGTCCTTGCACCCAGTGCTCACAGTAGCTGCAGCCCAAGGAATGGGCTCTCTTGCCAGCTGAGTAGCACGTGCCCAACAGACAAAGGCTGGGACGCTTCCCCTCGTCCTGGCCACAGCACCAGCCCAGCTGGTGTATTCATAGCTTGTCTGCTGCTCCTCAAAGTAGAAGCAGCAACTGCCCTGCTGGAAATAACTCTCCTGTGTCATTAAATAGGCTCTTTGTTTGCACGCGTGCGGGTGTCAAGGGTGATCGTGTTGGATGGCCATCTTTTGTAATTGAGCCTGCACTGGCCAAAACTGTTCCCTTACTGATCACCACCCCATGGCATCCCTCCTGCTGCTGCGTGCCCTCTTCCAGGGTTCTGCTCTCTGCTGAGTGGCACTGACCTGCTCCCCAGGGTGGATGGGTCGCAGAGCCATGATTCCCCACCTGGCTGGGGACACCACCAGCAGGACATTTGGCAATGTCTGGTTGAGCAGCAAAGGCCATGAGCCCTGTTATGAGTGACAAAATTAGGTACCTGGTCCAAGAGACTTCTGTTGGAATTGTTTGTTTTCAGAATCAAAACCAAAGGCTTCAGAGTCTTATCTGTTAAAAACAATCTGGCTGGTAACTGCTTCCTCATGTTCCTGAAGGCACCATCGGAGACTGGAGCATGTGCATTGCAGTTACTTTTACTGAGAAAGTTTTTAAAGGAAAAGCAGTGGTGGCAGGTGGGCAGGGAGGTCACTGCCACCCTGGCAGGATGGAGTGGCCATGGGGCAGTGGGAAGCTGGGCTATGTCTTCTGCTGCTCTTTGATGTTCACGTATCTCAGTAGGCTTTTTGTGGTCCAGCCGCTGTGGTGCCTGGTGCCTCTTCGATAGCAGAGCACCTAGCCCTGGTGGGGGGTTCTGGGGGGTGGCATTGCAGCTCAAGCCCCAGCAGTGGGGTGCTGTGTGCTGGACCTTCCCAGGCAGAGCCCCTGCAGCCCCTCATCTGGGAGGGCTGGTCCATCCAAGCTAGTGAGGGATCTGGAGAACAAGTCCTACGAGGAGAGGCTGAGGGAACCGGGCATGTTTAGTTTGGAGAAGAGGAGGCTGAGGGGAGACCTCATTGCCCTCTACAACTCCCTGAAAGGAGGGTGTA
>JAOTQQ010000063.1:4131493-4142163 GCA_026546715.1 Gallinago undulata | reverse complement strand
GAGGGGTTCAAGGCCAGGTTGGATGGGGCTTTGAGCAACCTGGTCTGGTGGGAGGTGTCCCTGCCCAGGGCAGAGGGTTGGAACTTCCGCACGCAGTGAGCCCTGCTCTTACATCATGGGGCTCCAGGGCCAGCTCTGCCATGGAAAGCCTGTAAGAATTGTTGAGAAGTGTCCCTACACTGCCTAGAGGGACAGTGCCCGGGAGCACCTTTCACAGGATCCCGCGTTGTCAGTGCCTTTCAGTGGCCCTGCCGTGGTGGCAGTCCCCAGGCAGCTTCACGGCTATGGCAGTGGTACCCAGTGAGCTGGATGGGGACATCTGGAAAAGGGCACTCATCCTGGCTGCCTTTCTCTGCCACGGGGAAGTATTTGCAAGCCCTCGGAATAAAACCGGTGGCCCTTGAGGCAGCGGTGAGTGAGTTATGGAGGGTGGCTGGCTCTCAGACAGCAGCATCTGACTTTAAGTCCTATGTGTGCCCTCCTACGAGTAAGATGCTCACTAGAAAAGGTGACCCCGGCCAAGTGTCCCATAGAGGTGAGACTGTCTTCCCAGCCCTGGGTGTTAAAAGGAGGAGAAAAGAGGCCGACACACAAAGCTTACGGTGTGCCTCGGTGTCCCCAGCCCTGCCGTGCTGTCCCAGGAACGCAGGGGACACAGCGGAGGAGCCGCAGCCTGTGCCAAGCCCGGGAGTGGTGCCAAAATGCTGCTGAGGAATGAAGGAGGGGGAGATGGAAGGAAGCAGCTGGAGCCAGCACCGGAGCTCATGCTGCCTGTGTGCTGCCACTGGGGCCATGCTGGTGCCACCAGGACCATGCTGGTGCCACTGGGGCAGCGCTGCGGATCCAGGAGGGCCAGGGTGTGGGTCAGGTCTGCGGGGATAGTGGTGCCCGATGCTGCCTTCTCCAGGCAGGTACACCTTCTCCAGCTCCGCTGCATCATGGTCTTCCATGTTCCTCTCCTTGTCTTATCCCCCAGCTCCTGCTTCCCGGGAGCTATGGCCGCTGTCTCTGCTTCACCACAGAAAGCACCAGTGAGATTTGGGAGGCTTGGGATCTAAGCCAGGCTCTTCAGCTCAGTGGTGGTGGCCATGGCCAGGGGGACCTGTCACACACCATGAGGTATCCTGTGCTTGCACTGCCACCAACTCAGGTTCTGCCAACCATGGCCTGCTGGTGCTTTGCTTTCTCCTCTCTTCTTCTCCCTGGTGGTCTTCCCCTCCACCAGCATCTCGAGGCTGTCTCAGCATCCCTCTCATGCACAAAGCCAGGCAGTCTGAAGGACACTGGTGACAGGTGGGGAAAAATGGCACAGGTGGCCCCAGGATAGGCAGGAGAGATCTGCTGAGGCACCAGTCCTGCTTGGGGGGGGGTCCCAGCGCCGCGTCCTGGTCCGTCCTCGCTGACGTTTGGCAGAGGGCTCAGCTGCTGCACACCAACTGCTGGGCCATCATCCTTCAAATGGCATCTTGTCCTGGGGCAGAGCCACCAGCACATGCTACCCACTGCCCCCAGCACACGCAGGGTCCCCTGGGGTGGGCGGTGGGGCAGGAGTGGTGCCACTGGCTTGCTGAGCATCCACCAAGTGTCCCGTGGGAGCCTGGCTCAGCCCGGGGGTCACTGCAGACCAACTTGCTCTTGCTTAGCCTGAAATAATCTGCCGAGCTGTGATTCCCACCGCCCCACGGTGGGGCTGGCTGCTCGCCCTGCCTGCGGTCAACGTGGCCACACCGGCGTTGCGGCAGGGGCCCCCCCGGGGAGGACAACACGGGTACGGCTTGTCCCTCGGAGGGGACAGCGTTGGGAGTGCGTCTGTGACTGCTGACAGTGAGCTGGAGCAGGGGCCGGAGTGAAAACCTAAACCATCTGGGGTTTGGGTTTCCAACGTCCTACATATGCCTTTGACAGCGAAACTCCCATTTCTTCTGCTCCCGGCGGGGGGGTGTGGGGTGTGTGTGTTTTTCTTTTTCCCTCGCTCCTTCCCGCTGCCTGGGACCGGGAGCGCTGCTCGGTGCGTTCGAGGCAGGAAAGGAAAGCCTGGAGCCGTTTAAAAAACTCGCAATCTTCAGGGAATTTCGCTCCCCGTCCAAGCCTCTTCGCGACCAACTGAATAACGGTGCAGGGTTTGAATCGCTGGCCCGCCTCCGCAGGCAGCGCTGCCTCCTCCTTCCCTCCCTCCCTCCCTGCCTGCCTGCCTCTGCCGAGCTCCTGCCTGCTCTGCCCAGCTCCCTGTGCCGCGGGCAGCAGCCATGGGGGTGCCGGGGTGGGCTGCCCCCAGCCCCGTGGTCTAGGGGGGGCTCCGCGCCTGCCCCCCCCAGCCCGCCCCATCATGCCATTGCTGGATTTTTTCTGGGCTTGCTTCAAAAGAGCCAAGGTAAGGAGGCATCTATTTAAATGGTGTCTGTCTCTCGACACCCTCCTCCTAATTTCAGGGAGAAGCTGCTGGAAGGGGTGGGGGGGGCTGTATCTCTAGAGGGGATGGGGTTTGCGCAGGCTGCCTGATGTCTGCGCCCAGAGGGATGCTGTGCCTGCACCCCGTGAAAGGTTAATTTTGGATGGGCCTTTGGAAGGCACGTGGAAGTGTTGCTCAGTGCTCCCCATCAGCGGTGGTACCTGCGTCCTGGAGCTGGTGCTGTGGATGGACATGTGTGTGGATGGATGCAGCACCGGTGGGTACCATGCGGTCGGTGGTGGGCTCCGTGTGTCTCCACGCGTGCTGCCAGCCCCCAGATATGTTTTACATGTGCCAAGCTGGGTCCTGCCTTCCATGGCTCAGGGTGGTGGCTGGGCTGGGGGACACCCCTACAAAACTGTGGGGGGGATGATTTGGAGGCTCAGGGCTCCCAGGGAAGCAGCAGGACCACAGCTGGCTTTGCTGACCTGGAGGGACTGCAAGCAGAATGACAAAGGAACAGCGAGAACGGAGGCCCCAGAGTTTTTAATTTCCTGCAGCAGTGGTTCTCATGGCATCTGGTATTTTTCATTTGGGTTTAATTCCTCATCTGTCACCTTAATAATGTGCAACTCTCTCTGCCTGCCCCTTTCTGTTGTGTTGGATTTATTATACCCCAGCCTGTGCAGTGTGGTGGTAGGTGTGTTTGGGTGGATTTGGGGGGGGGGGGGTATCGTTAGTATGGATTTCAGGAGCTTCAGATGGGAAAAATGCAGTAAAATCCCTTTCCAAACCAGGTCTGGACACCGGGCTGTGTCCAGGGAGCGGGCCTGCCGTGGTGAAATGAATGTGGAATGCACGCCGTTCCCCCGGGGTTTCAATGCAAAGCTTAAAATAGTTGAGTCTAAAAATGACATTTGTGAAATTCATTAATAATATTAGTAGCTGTCTTGTCCCTGCTGTCTCCGGAGAGCTTAGCGTGTCCTTGTTAACCCTCTCCTCGTCCCTGTCAGCTGTGTGTTGTCATTGCCATCGTGCTCGTGGCGATGGGGAGACAGGGAGAGGGTCCTGTGTCCCCTCCTTGCAGAGTTACAGCTCCCAAAGGGCTCCAGCTCCCAGCTGCCCACAGGCTTCAGCAAAGTTGAAAGCAACCAGCAGCCCGCTGGCTTCACCCCATCACCTTGAGCCTGATGAAAGGTCTGGTGGCCCCTCTGGCATGGGTGGTTCGGAGGAGACGTTGGATGGTTCCTGCCATCGCTGTCCCCACTCCCCCCCGGCAGCTGCAGCTGCTCCTCTGGCTGTGGCCCCGGGCAGAGCGCCGGGTTTCTCCTCACCCCAACACATTCCCGACCCCCCTCCCTGTCTCCAGGTACTTCCCCCTCTGAACCCTCCAGTTCTGCTAATTAAGCTGATATTTCTATCTGCTTCTTGCTCAGAAAACGCTTTTGCAGGGCGCATGCAGCGCTGTGGGGGCTGAGCGTGGCCAAAAGTTGTTCTTGGGTCTGGGAGTAAATTTATCCGTTGGTTCTGGGGCTCATCACCCCGGGGCACTGAGGTGGCCCTGTGATAAGGAAAACTCCAGGCAATTGGAGGTTCCAGAAGATATTTGACTGTTTGCCATGAGTTGGGTGGCCTTTACGCTCAGAAGGGATGGGATCTAGCTGAGGAGAACAAGGGTGAGGGTCCCCGGGCTCACCACCTCCAGCTACGTGCCACGGGGATAAAGAAAACCTGTTTCAGTAGATGTAAGGAAAGTGGTGCTTTCCTCGGAACGGTGGCCCAGCAGGGAAAGATGGGGGACTCTGTCTGGACGGGCCTCCCGGATGCTCAGAGGAGATGGCCAACATGATGTTTCTGCCTTCTGCGCTTCCCTGTTAGCTCAGCCCAGCAGGCTCTCGTTGAATTTGGCATTGCAAAACCCCAGCATGGTGACAGGGGCTCCCTGTTGGACGCTTCAGGTGCCTCATTCCCAAATTCAGGAATGGTTGTGCTCTTTGCATGGTTTCCTTTGCTGATTTTAAGCTTCCTATTGCTCTCTTTGCAGTAACACGGGGTAGACTTTGTTTCTCTCTTCTTCTTCTGTGGACATACTGCCATTCCCATATTTCCTCTTAAATTCCACCCCCCACCAGCAAACAAAACCTGGCTGATCCCTGCCTGGATCCCACAAGTGGTGGACAAGTCTCCATGGAGTGTGAGGCTTTGGGAGAGGGGCAGCTCTGCAGAGAGCTTCTCGCAGGGTTGAGAGGCTGGGTGGGCTTTGGGGGAAGCCAAAGGGATAGAGGACACCACCCTCCTGATTTCCCTCAGTGATCACCGATGGCCTCGCACGTGCCTTCAGCTTCAGCCTGGTTTCCTGTTTTCCTCCCCGTGCTGGTGTTGCTCAGATACTTGCTCTGGAAAACAGAGGGATTTCTTGAAAAGGGAGAAATGTGCAGGGCTCTGTCCCTGGGATTGAAGCTTTCCAGGTTAAATGAAGTGGAGGTGTGGCTGGTGGAAGATTCCATGGGAAAAAGGAGGTGTGAGGGCCGAGATATGATGGCAGGGGAGGGGAACGTCCCCAAAACTGCCTTAGCACACGGACTGACCTTTCCTGCCCTTGCTGTGGCCTGGGAGAGCAGCCCTTCCTCGTCACCCACCAGACCTTGCCCAACTCCATGGGTATCAACCTCGCGTGCCGGCTGCAGGGCTGGTGTTTGCAGAGCTTGTGATAACAGATGCGATAGGGTGATCATCTCCCTGTCCAAACATTTTCGGCTCTGATGCTCTCCAGTCTCCCACACGCTGCCAGAGCAGGGCTACTGGGAGAGCACGGAGCCGAGCAGGCAGCTCTCAGGCAGGCGATGCTGTGAGAAGCCCGGCGGTGGGGAGATGGTTAAGCCCATCTCCCCCTTCTGGGTCATCCCCAGCCCCGCTGTCCCGGCAGGAAGAGGGGTCCCGGGTGGCCCGTGGGAAAGGCCGGCTCAGCAGCGTGCTGCATTCCTGCAGCGATCCCTGCTGCCCCACCAGCACCTCTGGCCCCGCTCCGTGGGGGCTGTGGCTGCGATGGAAGGGGCTCCTCTGTGCCCAGAGAGGAGCCTGGGGATAGTCCTGAGCTCTGCCTCCACGTCCCGGCCGGTGCTGAGGTCCTCCACCTCCTGGTCCTCCACCTCCCTGTGAATCACTCCCCCACCTCCATGGAAATCACCATCATCTCCCTTTTCCTGGCAAGGCTCGGCCATCTTTAAATCCCACGTCCATGCGTTTTGTCCTCACAGAATTCCAGACCCAGGCGAGGGGTGCTGGGTGGGACCTTTCCCACCGCAGGTGCTGTGCCCGTGGAGAGGTTTAAGGAGCGAGAGCCCAGCCTGCTTTCAGCTTCTCTTTTTATTTTATTTTATTTTATTTTATTTTATTTTATTTTATTTTATTTTATTTTATTTTATTTTTTCTTCCTTTCTTTATTGTTGGCTTTCCGTGCCTGCAGACACCATTGTACGCTCTGCTCCCAGACCTGCCAATGTGATTAAAACATGGACATCTCCACTGCCACAGGGTGTGTTTGGGGACACCCCAGCCCAGTGATTCCTCCACCAGAGCGAGACTCTGCCCCATAGAGGCTTCCCCAGTGCCCACCATACCCAGCTCCAGTGTGCGGGGGGACCCGGGTGTGATGCACGGTGTGTGGGTGGCTCGTGGGTGTCACCATGAGCAGAGCACCGTGGTCTGCACACTTGGAGGAACACACCGTGTCCTTCTATCCTCTGTTTTGACCCCTTGCCATGGATCTGACAGCCCTAGCCTGCCAACCTAATCACTCTCGGGCAACTTTGCAGCATCCTTCTCAAGCTGTCAGGCAGAAAAGTCCGTCTGTCCAGCCCTCCCTCTCTCCCCAGGGATGCAGAGCCCCTGGTCCTGGTTGCTGCTTCTCCTCCGATGCTTTCCAACAGGCAGGGAGCCACCGTGGTGGGCACGTGCTGGGCACACCATGGTTGCCCAGCACTCTGGGCCATGTTTGGCATGGATGTTTTATAGCCAGTGGGACTGATGCCCTTGGGACAAACCTTTGCTGGGAGCCTTCTTGTCCCCAGAGCCAGTGCAGGCATTGCTGGTCCCAGTCCCTTTCCAGGGAAGAGGAGACTGAGGTGGGGACGGAGCCCAAACGTGAGTGGTGGGGGACCATGAATGTGCACATGGAAAAGACAACAAAATGATTCCTGTTCTTTTTTTTTTTTTTCTTTCTTTTCACAGTGTTTCACACTGCTAGAAGATAAAAAAGATGCAGGTAAGCTGCGACAATGTTTTCCGGGACAGGAATGCTCTTGGCTGTGGGGTGGGCAGGGGTTATGAGATGAGGAGGACTGTCCCCTTGCTGAGCTTCTGGTTTCTTCTGCCAGCAGTATGAGTTTTCCCCCAAACTGCTATTTTTCAAAGGGGCACCAAAGGCAGCTGGCGTGATGCAGTGCCAGCCAGGGCACCCACCAAACCCCAGTGGTGCAGGAGGGAGCCCTCCAGGACCTGTCCATATCCTTCTTCACTCCATCCATTCCCCTCCATGGCAGCAAACGTGGTTTGGCTGTGTGTTGTGCTAATCACTGATTAGTGGTGTGAAATCCTGGCTGCTGTGTGTGCGGAGGAGCCCAGCAGAGAGGAGTGGGTCCCCTCACCAGCGTGTGTGTGTGTGCTGTGCCCACGCCATCAGCCGTTCAAGCAGGGCAGCCCAGCCCGGTCGCAGCTCAGGCTCCTTTCTGGTTCCTTTTTATAGAATCATAGAATCATATGGGGTTGGAAGGGACCTCTGGAGATCATCTAGTCCAACCCCCCTGCCAAAGCAGGTCTACCTAGAGCACGTTGCTCAGGAACTTGTCCAGGTGGGTTTCGAATGTCTCCAGAGATGGAGACTCCACCACCTCTTTGGGCAGCCTGTTCAAGTGCTCTACCACTCTCACAGTAAAGAAGTTCCTCCTTCTGGGTGGAGGGGTGGAACTTCTTATGCTCAAGTTTGTGCCCCTTTCCTCTTGTCCTGTCCCTGGGCACCACTGAGAAAAGACCAGCCCCGTCCTCCTGACACCCTCCCTTTAAGTATTTGTAAGCATTGATCAGATCCCCCCTGTCTTCTCAAGACTAAAAAGGCCCAAGTTCCTCAGCCTTTCCTCATAGGAGAGATGCTCCAGGCCCTTAATCATCAATTCCTCTCTTCATGCTTCAACTTCGTGCTCCACAGATAAGCTCATTAGGAGCTCCAACGCATTGAGACCACCACCATGCTGTAGGAAAGAAGGTCTCCCCTGGCTTGGAGCCCCCTCAGTGTTGTGAGATTGAGATGTCTCACTGGTGACAGGCAGGCAGGAGGGAATTGTGGTGCAGCTCTTGGCTGATCCATGGTTGTTGTGCATAGGCTGCTCCTGCTCTAACCATCCCTCTGCAAAAGCAGGGGGAGAAGTTGGGGTTGGGATCACACTGCTGTGGGGGGGTCATGGGTGCTCAGGTGGCTGGAAGCTGGTGATGGTCTGCAGGAGGAGGGGGAGGTGTGACCCTATAGGGCTGGATCAGGGATGGGGAGAGGGCTTGTGGGCTGATAGATGGGGCACAGCCAGTTCCCCCTTTTAAGAATGCTGCCAAACTCATCTGAAATGGCGTTGCTGGTCCTGGCTCAAGATCTTGCTTTGTCCTCATGTTCAGCCCCACAGAAACAGCCCCATGTAGCGCAGCTGGTGGGCGAGCACTGCTGCTCCCCACTCTTGTTAACATAGCTGGGTCTGCTGAGCTCAACTCCCTCAGCAGTAATGGTGGGAGACAACCTGGATTTTAAACTGAAAAAGGGGAAAATCAAATTAGATATTAGGAAGAAATTCTTTCCTGTGAGGGTGGTGAAGCACTGGCCCAGGTTTCCCAGAGAAGCTGTGGATGCCCCATCCCTGGAGGTGTTGAAGACCAGGCTGGATGGGGCTTTGAACAACCTGGTCTGGTGGGAGGTGTCCCTGCCCAGGGCAGGGGGGTTGGAACGGGGTGATCTTCCTTTCCTTCCAACCCAAACCATTCTATGATTTAATCTGCATTCTTGGAGGTAACATCTCAGCAGGAGCAGTCGGGAACTCTGTCTCCTCCCGTCAGCGTCCCCCTCCTGTGTGGACACAGTGCCGCATCAAACTGTCCCGCTGGAGCAGTCCCAGCTGGGGCTGGGTTTCCATGGATTTCCTAACCCTCCGCTTCCTCTCTGACGTTCGCTTCCCATGTATTGTTCTGGACCAAGTGGAAAGGAAAGGCTCGCACACCAGCTGTGCACGTGAAAACTGCATCCTCCGAATAAATCCCTGCTGGGAGCAGCATCAGGCCTCTCCAAAAGTAGGATGAGGAGCGTGCTCTGCAAATGTCATTAAGCAGTGGCCTCCTCTAACCACTGAGGGATGGGGACCGAGCTGAGGGCTTCCTTCAGCGCAGTCAGGCAACGATGATATTACAGTATTTCAAAAGTGGGCTTCTGCGGCTGGATGTGGTGAAATAATAGAGAGAAGCAGCACAAGGGACTCTGCTGAACTTTTGCCCTTGCGTGAAATAATACGGTTGTATTTACCCAGCATCTGGATCTCTGGAAATAACCCGCTAAATTTAGCTCTTGTTGATATGTTGATCCCAGCTGAGTTATTCTTCTCCTCTCTGTACATGAAAAATCTCCTGTGCTGGTTTTGTTGGTTTATAGCCCGAGCACAAGCCTTTCGTGCCTCGCCTGGCGTGTGCCTGCACGTTCGGTGCCCTGTTTTTCGGGGAAGAAGGTGGGGATTAGGATCTGGTTTTCTACCATTTCTTGAAAAGGCAGAAAGAGGGATGGGAGGGAGGGGGCTGGCAGGGTGTGAGGCTGCTGTGAGGGTGCAGGGACCAGCACCGTCGCCCTTGGCACTGGGACCGAGCTCTGGCTGCAGCATCCAGGCAAGGGAGGAGACTGGTGGCTTGAAGACACAGGGTGGGATGCTGGATGTGGCTGCGGGGACCCGTTTCTGGGGGCTTCTGGAAGTCCCTGAGAAATCGCTGCCTGATACATGATGGAAAATGTGGTCACGGGTCTGGGTGCCGGTCGAAGATGTAGGAAGTAGAAAAGCTGAAGTGAATGTGATTATTAGCGGTTTTGGTGTGACATGTGATGAAAGGGATTCTCCGTTGCTCCTTCCTCTTCCCTGCCCACCCGTGGGGTCAGACTCAGGCTCAGCTGGTGGGTCACGCTGGAACGCTGACCTCCATCCCAAAGTGACTTCAGGTCCCCCGGGAGATGGGCAGCCCCCAGGTGGGCAGCAGCCCCCAACCCCGAGACCCTACGGGTGCTGGCCTGGGAGCAGCAGCACCCAACCTGGGCTCGGCCGGGCACTGCCAAGTTATTGGTTATTTTCCCTGAAGGAAGAGAGCCTTTTCTCAAATATTCTCATTTTCCTTCTGTGGCAGCCTCTGTGGCCTTACTCTGGACACTCTCCTACGGCTGGGAATCGATCTCCTGGGTAGTGTAAAACGCTTTCTGATTAGTTCTCAGTGCTAAAAACTTTTCTATAAAAAGTAAAATACTTCCTAAATGAGAATTTCCATACTAAAAATCACTCTTCCAGGGCAGCTTGACAGCAAACAAACAGTTTATGCTTCTTTCCGTCGGATTGTTTTCTCAGGAGAGGGGGAGAGCATCTCTGCAGGCTCGAGACACAATCTCCAGCGTTTCCTTTTCAGCCTCCTCCGTGAACCCTTGGGATTACTTTTGAACCGCTGAGTTCTTTGATACATATTTATCCATATTGGTTTAATTTCCCCGAGGAGGTAGGCTGGTGCTAAAGCCTCTGGGCAGAGCCAAGGTTGCACGCTCTGATGTTCCCTGCCTGTCCCTCATGGGGATATTTAGGGGTAAGTGCCTGGGGTAGGTGGTAGAGGTAGGTGCCTTCTGCAGAGATGCAATAAAACACACTTCTTGGAGCTGTGCTGGGCATTGTCCAGTCCCATCGGTGCCTCCATAACACCCAGCTGCTTTCCAGGAGCTGCTGCTTCCCTGCAGCCCCTTGGAAAATCGCTTGCATGGAAGGCAGCTCCCGTATAAATCCATGGAGGTATTGCACCCAATTACATCCTTGGTTAATTAACAGGAACCTCCACGGCAGCGAGGTGGGCATGCAAAGGACTCCTGTTAAGGGCTTGACCTACAGAAATTTTAAACACTTTTAGTTTGTTCTCGTGTCGCCTCTTTTTTGGCAAAAACTCAAAGGCTGTAGGATCAGCCCCCCCCGCTCTTTCTCACCCCCTCTCCCCACCCCCCCCGCCCCGAGGGACGGAC
>JAOTQQ010000063.1:4085791-4122810 GCA_026546715.1 Gallinago undulata | reverse complement strand
CACAGATGACAGGACAAGGGGTAATGGCTTCAAGTTGCGCCAGGGGAGGTTCAGCTCAGATATTAGGAAATATTTCTGTACTGAAAAGGTTGTCAGACATTGGAATGGGCTGCCCAGGGAGGTGGTTGAGGCACCATCCCTGGAGGTATTTCAAGAGACGAGTTGACGTGGTGCTCGGGGATATGGATTAGTGTTGGGTGGTGTTTTGTGTGGTGTGGATGTGGTGGGTTTTTTTTTTTGTTGGTTGGACTAGATGATCTCAAAAGGTCCCTTCCAACCTAGATGATTCTGTGATTCTGTGATTTCGGGAGGCAGCATTACCCGTGGCTCTGGAGGATGCTGCTCGGGCCAGGCTGCCAGCCGGAGCCACTTCCCAGCGGCAGGAAAATGCTGTCGGGTGGGTTATCTGCGGTTCGGCAGCGGTTATCCGGGTGTGCAGATAGGCACGCCGCCGGTACGAGGTGGCTGCTGCCGTAGCTGGGGAAGAGGAGGAGGAGAAGGAGGAGAAGAAGGAGAAGAAGCTCCAAGCTGGTACACGTTTCCTGACATACTCGAGCTGTTACTGGATCCCCGTCGTTCCCGGGCTGAGTCACGGCAGCGTGTGGGGCGAGAGGCCGCGGGCTCCTTCCATTGGATTTGGTGGGTGAGGTTGGTTGGCTCCTTCTGCCTCTGACCCGTTCCCTGCCAGCGAGAGCCATCGCTAAACTCCCGGAGGGATGCCGATGGGCTGGCTGCGGGTTTTGGAGTGGCCAGGTTTCCTCAGGGCTCCTCTTCTCCCTTCCTCTAGCCGGGATTGCTGATGATTAAATCAGTGCACGGATTTGCCACCTGATCCAGAGAGATGGTGAGTTCACGGGAAAAACTGTGTTGACGTCATGAGGCTTTGGATCAGGCCCTTGTGTTATAGCGGGGGGAGGATGGACCCGGAGTTCTGCCTTTTGGCACCGTGGGCACACGTTTCCAGCCCATCGTCTCCTTTGGAGACCTTCGTCTTTGGTAGAAAACAGATGGGTTTGAGGTGCCTGCGTGGTTTGTCACGTTGTGAACGAGCTGTAATCCCTCAGAGAGTGCTGCCAAGGTGAGAGGCTGTTTTTGTCAGGGGCTGTTTGATCACAGCGAGCTTAAACACCCGCTCTTTGTGTGTTTGGTTTTGTGGTTTGCGTCGGCGCGGAGGGCAGAGGAGCTGCCTCTTTTAAAGACCCTGGTACAGCCCCAGGATGTCAGGGCACATATCGTGACGTTATTGGCAGAAGTCTGCATTCTTTTCCACGTGCATATTTGAATTCTTATCAATGAATGTGCTTTTTTTTTTTTGCCTTTTTTTTTTTTTCTGTTTACATTTTAACTGAAAGGCAGTTAAGAGAGGTAGCAGCGCTGCTGGAGCCTGCTCGCCTGTGCCAGGGGGTTCTGCTCCTCGCAGGGAACACGGCTCAGCTCAAACCCCCTCAGCCTCTCACCATTCTTGTAGGGAAAAAAAATAATAAATCAGCTCCCACCCTCATGCCAAAAAGCTCGTCTGTAGTTTCCCTGTGTGACAAAACATGAAATCCCAGCGCGGAGCAGGTATCAAACCGGGCTTCTGAGGAGGTGCTCACGTTCACTTCGTGTACTCGCCCTTCCTCCGAGAAATACTTTTCTAATAAAAGACCGACTCAATAAATCCAATCGGGCTCCTGTTAAGCATTCCTTGCCTGCATTGCCTCAAATGTCCAAGCCTGAGCCTATACGTGGGACAGGCTGCCAGCGATTTCAGTTTCCTAAGAGAACAAGCTATGGTTTTGCCTGAGGGCACTTCAGTACTTCCCCTTGGTTTTTTGTGCTAATTTCAAAAAAAAAAAAAAAAAGATTTGAAGGTTCTCAAAGTCAATGGAAGCCGAGTCGGGCAAAGAAAGGTTGCCCTTTCCCTGCGGGGGTAGCAGAGGTTGTCTCTGCGTGACTTTGCAGCCGAGGAACAAGCCAAGGACCAGCACCGAGGCTGGCACTGAGCCCTGGGGGTGCTGCTGAGGGCACGCTGCCTGTCCCCTCTGCTCTCCTGGGAAACCGGGTCAATTAGCCCCCAGGAGAGGGGAGAACCAACCCGGTCTCCTCCCTTACTCCAGCCGTTCTTTTTAGGGAGTCCGAGACAGGGGTTTGCAGACTGGAATTTGCACGTTGCAGGCTTTTAGAAGGGCTCTCCCGTTCGGATGTATGTGGGAGTTTAATCCTCTGAATATCGGCTGCGGAGGCAGGAAACGTCTCCTGGGGGGGTGGGGAGCTATGGGGGGGTCCTGGGGGACCCTCGGGACCTCTGCCCTGCTCCAGGGCTTGTCCCCAAAGCCCAGCAGTGCACCACATAACACGGGTACCTTCTTCCATCTCCACGAGCCTGATGATGGAGACCATCCCTCTCCATCCCTCCATCTCTGCCCACCGGATTTGGCGAAATGTGTTGCCAGAGCCCAGGGATGGAAGCTGAGCTGGTTTTGTGGGTGTGAAGGGCTTTGAGGGGCAGCATGAGGGCTGCAAAGGCTGGGATGCCCTTGCTCTTGCCAGGCCTCCCGTCCCATGCCGGTCCGGTGGAAGTGAGTGAAGCCACCTGGAATATCAACACCCAAACCTGGGGAGAGCTGTGGTGGGAGCCAAGGCATGTGTGGCAGCGGGGACATCTGCATGGAATTCAGGTCTTCTTCTTTCTCAACTTTCCCTCATCCGCACGCTCTTCCAGCCCTGCCGGGAAGCCCGAGGGAGGTGTTCGGTTGGATTTAGCGTTGGAAGAAAGGCTGTGCTGGAAGAAAGGCTGTGCTGGAAAGCATCTGAAGCCTTTCCCCGGGGCCAGTGGCCGGGGCTGGTGTGGAGGAGCCATTCCTTACCCTTCGTGCCGAGCTCCGGAGGGGACCGGCAGTGGTGGCAGCATCGTGCGGCCACATTCCAGCGAGGCCGGGGGTCTCCCGCCCAGTTAATGATTGAGCCACAATAACCCTTCTTGTGCAAGCCTTTCTGAAAGTCACCTCCGGATAATTATATTAACTTTTCCAGGTTGCTAGGGCTGGGCGTGGAAATTTAAAGAGACACGGTCTTTTTCCTACATTCCCGGCCAGGAATTGGTTTTTTAGGTGCGGGAAGCGATGGCTTGAGGTTTGTCGTTGTCTCGGTTTGCTCTCTGATTAATTTGGCAGTTTATTTGGTCGGTTCTGTGCTGGGGACCGTCGGAGGTGCAGACCGGTGCGGGTCTCATGTTGCTCTGCTCCATCCTCATCCCTCCTCTGCCCGGTCCTTCCCTGTGGGGTGACCCTGGATGCCAACCCTGACCCGTGGGATGCGGGTCCCGCGGGGTCCTGGGGTGTCCAGCCCCCTGGGTCCCTCGGCTGTGACTCCTGTGGGTGTCTCGCCAGCTCCCTGCTCTTCCCTCCGGTTAATAATCGACAGGGTCCCCGTGCCACGTGGGCACGCTCGCCCGGCAGCAGAGCTGCTTGTCCAGCCGGGGGAAGGATGCCTTATCAGAAAAAAGGGCACTTGTCACCCGGTGCCAGTTACAGGTGGAGTAAAACCTTAATGGCTGGTGCCGGGAGCAGGTGTTCACAAGCTGAGCCGTTGCGTATCCCACTGCACGGGGACGTGAGAGGGACTCTTTGACGGGAAGCATAGCGACCTCATGTTTAGGTGGAACTTCTTATACTCAAGTTTGTGCCCATTTCCTCTTGTCCTGTCCCTGGGCACCACTGAGAAAAGACTCCCTCCCTTTAAGTATTTGTAAGCATTGATCAGATCCCCCCTCTGTCTTCTCTTCTCCAGACTAAAAAGGCCCAAGTCCCTCAGCCTTTCCTCATAGGAGAGATGCTCCAGGCCCTTAATCATCAATCCCTTCAGGAGGTGATGGCTTGTGCTCTGCCATTTCTTTGCCCCCCTCCCGTCTATCCAACGTGATGGGAATGCCCAGGCTGATGGGGTGGTCAGAAATAACTCCTAGGAGAGCAGCGCGGTCCCGGGGTCAACATCTGGTTTTCCACGGATGCTGCAGCCAAGGCTCGGGCCTCCCGTTGCTTAATTGGGAGCAGGAACTGGTCGGCTCCTCCCGGGATGGCACGCCGCTGAACCCAAGGGGCCCGAGGGTGTGCCGGGGATTTCCTGCCCTTCATCCGGGAGCGAAAAGCATCTGACTGCAACATGTGCAGGCACTGGGGGCTGCAGAGACCCTGCTCCCCCCCCGGGCTGGCCACAGGCTCCCTGTGGGAGCAGGCTTTGATGCCAGCCTTCAAAGCTCACTGGGGCACAAGTGATTAATGCCACTGTTTAAGGCAAGTGGCTGCGCTGGCGGGGACATGTGTGGGTGACAGCGGGGCAGGGAGCTGCTGACCTTTGGGAAGGTACATGATAGTGTTTTTATTCTCCCTCTCTCTTCATTTTTATTCTCCCTCTCTCTTCGTTTTTATTCTCCCTCTCTCTTTGTTTTTATTCTCCCTCTCTTTTCCACCATATCCCCCCCCCTCTCCCCCCCTCCCCACTTCTCCTGCCCATGAATTTGACAAGAATATTCTCACTGCTGCCAAGGGCACAAGTTGGGTCTCTGAATGCCCTTTTGTCTGGGGCGGCACAGAGGAGTCACGCTCTCTCCCTATTCCTTCTAGGAATGGCAACCCCCCCGGCTTCCGCCGCACCCCCTCACTGAGTGCTGCTGCCGTGTGTTTTTGGGGGGGATGAGGTCAAACTGGTGGCCCCAAGGCAGGCTGCCAGCTGGAAACCAGGCGCTTGTGGAGCCAGGGCAGTGGAGGGTTCCATCCCCGAGGCACAAGCCTCCCGTGAGACTGCGAGCTGGGCAGGGGGGAAGCAGAGGGACAGGGGAACTTGTGTGTCTGTGTCGTGTCCCCCCCTTGCCACCCAACAAGGAACCTGGGCTCGAACGGTTCCTGGGGCTTCAGGTGGAGGTTTGCTCAGTTGGGGGGCTGGCGAGGGGCAGCTGGGGGGTCCATTCCCTCTGCCGTGCCCAGCGAAACTGGAAATGGCCAGGGGCTGTGGGAGGCAGAGATGTCACGAGGCTGTGGGACAGTGATGCTCAGCAGTGACTCAGAACGCACTTGACCTCGTTTTGTCAGTGTTGTTGGGCAAGAGCAGGACATCTGGGCAGTCAGGGCCGGCGTTTTGGCTTCATTTCCCCAGACAGAGAATTTCCCCATGGCTACTGTTCACCTTCCTGAGCAAACCTCCTGGTGAGGCTGTCCCTGGTGGGACCCATTGGTGTGAGCATCCCAGGCACGGGCATGCACCAGCCTTAATGGATGGGCTGGACATGGATTTGGCTGTGTGATTTCTCCTGGGGTCAAGTCACAGAATCACAGAATGCTATGGGGTTGGAAGGGACCTCTGGAGATCATCTCCTCCAACCCCCCTGCCAGAGCAGGTCCACCCAGAGCAGGTTACACAGGAACGGGCCCAGGAGGGTTTGAATGTCTCCAGAGAAGGAGACTCCACCACCTCTCTGGGCAGCCCGTTCCAGGGCTCTGCCACCCTCAAAGGAAAGAAGTTCCTTCTCGTGTTTAGAAGGAACTTCTGATGTTCAAGTTTGTGCCCTTTCCTTTAGTCCTGGAGCTATGGTGGTGTTGCAGGAGTATGAAGCAGTAGGAGGCAGTAGTTCTCTCCCAGTTAAAAATAATGGGCTGCTTTAGTAAAATAATAATGATAATTAAAAAAAAATGTTTGAAGGACCTAAGCATGTCTGAGATTGTGTATATGAGAAGATAGTTTGTCAGTACTTGCTGTGTGCCAGGATGTCTCATTGCCCTTCCCAGGTCCCCTTGGCCCCTTCCCATTCCCCTCCAGCCCAGAGAGCTTTCCTCTGCCCGTGGGAGACCAAACTTTGGCTTGATACGCTGTGGCAAAGCCAGCATCACCCTAGCAATGGTTTCTCTCCTCCTTGTTTCATTCAGCATCCTTGCGCCCATCTCCAAATCTTTTTCTCTTCCATCACGTTTATCTTCTGACCCTGATCTTTTGTTGCTAATTTGGAGCAGGGAGCATTTCTTGCCGGACAGTTACATGGCCTCATTATCTTCTGTGGTGCATAAATCTTCTCTGCCTATGAGCCAGCTCAGCAGTGGCTGTGTGGGAATCACAGGGGAACCTGTGCCTCTGCTGTTTGTCCTCCCGGGGCATCGTCCTGTCAGGAGGACGGATGAGCGGTCCCCATCCTGTGACTGGACCAGTACCGTGCCACGAGGGCTGCAGAAATTAAGCTCAAGTCTAAATAAATGATTTACAAGTGCTGCCGTGTGCTTGGTGCTCTGCCAGCACGGGGGGGTGCTGGGATGCTGAGGACGTGGGGCTGAGCGGGGAGGGATGGGGCAGTGGTGCCAGCATCCCAAATCCCTTCGGGCAGCAGTCGGGGCTGTCGGCCAGCACCGCTTCTCCCTATCCCTAAAGTCTGAGGGAGGTGAAACCCCAGCTGCTGTGGTGCTGGTGGCAGCTGTGGCAGGTTTAGAGGTGCTTTTATTGTCCCAATAAAATGTCTACCGGGTGCAGTAGCAGTGGTGGGAGCGCTCGGGGCTCCCCTGGTTTGTCCATCTGGGGCTGTGCTCCCAGCACATTCCCTCTCCCTGGCTGTCCTTCAGAGAAGAAATCTTTGCCAGTGTTCTTCTTCCAAAGCCAGTGAAAGTAGATGAGGCTCGTGTCATTTCTAGAGGATAAACAAACCAAGGAGTTCCAGTCCAAGGTGGGAGAATGCCTGTTGGTGTCCTCTTCTCGTTGCTCGAGACTTCAGCTGCTGGGGATGTCCCCATCCCTGGAGGGGTTCAAGGCCAGGCTGGATGGGACTTCGAGCAACCTGGTCTGGTGGGAGGTGTCCCTGCCCAGGGCAGGGGGGTTGGATGTAAATGATTTTTAAAGTCACTTCCAAATCACACGATTCTATGTCCACCCTCAAAACTGCCAACCCCAACCGGAGGGGACATCTGCTGGCTCTGCTGCATGATTTGCTCTTCCTTAACACCTTCCATGTGGGCATCTCCAGAGGCTTTAAATACCAAAATGCTTACTTGATCAGTGGATTTCCTTGCACAGCTTGTCTCAGCAGAGCCAGAGGAACAGAGGAACTCCAGAGGAACTCAGCTGCTCTCTTGGACCTTGCTTGGCCCTTTGCAGAAGCGTTCTCTGCCTACAGACCTCTCCAAAGCACTTGTTACAGGGCAACTACCAGCTCATGCAGGTTCTCCTCCTGCAGGAATCAGGGCTGTTCTGGCTGGATACCTCAATACAAGGGGCAAAAAGTCATGGATTGAGCAGAAATCATCTCTTTTCTCGGGAGGCAGGCGTGATCTCCCGCTGAACCCTTGACTCGTGCTCCGGACGGGCACTTGCTTTCCAGCCAAGTGGGAGGCTGACCCTGCTGCTTTCCTTTCCCACGCCCAGGGCCTGCACACACCGCTGCAGCATGACATCTCCAGTGCTGCTGCTGTTCCAAAAAAAAAAAAGAAAAAAAAAAAAAAAGAAAAGGGAAAGAAAAAAGAAAAAAAAAAGGCAACAAGTATTTTAGGCATTTTGCAGCAGCAGCTGAATTGTATCAAACTACTTTCTGCATCTGAGACTTAAAGCCCTGAGTATACATTTTTTAAGGGGCACATTTAGGGAGGCGTTGCGGTCTGGTGACAAGGGAGGTGATATTTTGTGACTGCAGGGAGCTCTTGGCTCTTGGCTTTGCTCCTGACTCGGCTTCAGGAGAGTCTTCTCCACAGCTTTCTCCTCTGTAGAAGACAGACAACAGAATTGCCTTCTCTCTAGACCCTTTGTGACCTCTGAAGGCAGGGGGACACTACCGAATCTTGCCACCAAGTTTTATTTGTTGATCCTGCCCCATTACTGTTCCTCTCCAGCAGCCCTGGCAGTGCCCGTGCCACCACACCAGTGTGCTGGTCGGAGGGTTCTCCTGGGATTCCTGGGATGCCAGATGCTCCATCAGCTGCGGCGCTGCCTCGGGTGCCCAGGAGGGACCGGGGAGTGTGAGCTCTCCCCTCCCCACGCTGGGCTGCTGACTTTGGAGCCTCCTTGATGGACTGTTTTGAGACAGCTGCCTCTCTGTGTCTTGGATTTCTTCTCATTTTTCTTCCTCCTGTTTGGTGTAGGGGTGCTGGTATGAAACCAGCGTTTGTCCTTCATAAGCCTCCATGTGTCACTTTTGCTCCCAGCCCGGCTGTTGGGTTTGGGGGCTGGCATTGAGGGGGGTTTACAGTCTCACCCAGGACACATCGCTTTGCCTTCCTCATTGTTCCTTTCTAATGGCAGTTTGTTTCCACGTGGGAACCCCTTTCCTGTCCTTTGTGGGAGCTCGGGAACCACGTTTCTAGCTGTGGAACAGCACAGCACATCTTCTTAAGGAGCATCGTAGGTGAGACTAACACACCCAGCTGGGGGGCTCTTGGGGAAGTGGTCAGGGTGGGGAGGGGCAGACATGGGTGCAGCCCCCATCCCCATCCTCCCCAGCTGCACTGGGGTGATGCAGGACCTCCAGTAATACAAACAACTGTGCAAGTTCCTCCTCTGCCCAGTGGCTTTGGGAATGGAGCCATTTATCCAAAATTAAGAGTGGGTCCCAGGCTGTGAGCCTATTTTGAGGGTTCAGGGTTTTTATCAGAAAGAGGATTTGCATTTGGATTACAGATTTTGGACCATTTTTGCTCAAGACCCGGTGATGGTGCAAGGACACAGGGACCTCTGGCAGGAGGCTCCTCTCACATCTCCAATAAGGAGCAGAGACACCTTGAAAGTCCTTGAGGGCCTCAGGCATGTGGGTGGCTGAGTTTTCAGCAGGGACTGAAAGGGTTAAAGCTGCTTTGCAGTGTGATTTTTTTTTTTTTTTAAAAAAAAAAAAAAGCCATTTCCTTCATGTCCAGAGACAGTTTATTTTCTGGGCATTCTTCGGGACTCAGGGAGGTGCCTTTTCTTTAAGGCATTTCCTGTAAGCAAGTTTATATTTGGACTGGGGAGGGTGGGGAGAGGAGGTGGGTGCTGGAGGGGGGGAGGTCGGGCAGCCCGAGCAGAGTGACCTCAGCTTTTGGCTCCTTGTCCTAAATTGTTCGAGGTGGCAGCTGCAGGAGCCGTGGCCACGGGGGACCGGTGGCTGTCGGAGCAGGGACGGGGATCTCGGGGTGTCGAGGACCTGAAACACCCATTTGCACAGATGGGTGAGAGCAAACAGGAGGGCGTGAAGCTGTCAATAGCCCCGATTTACAATAAAGCCTCGGTGTTTAAAAATAGGAGCAAAATCCTGTTTCCAAGCCCTGCCTTTGCAATCCCCCCCACCTTGTTCCCGTGGCTGGGTTGCCCCCTCGGAGCGTTTTGGAGTCATGGGCCAGTGGCCAGTGTGGGTTCACCCTGTTCCTCTGCAAAATGGAGTCTTCCGTGTGGGGGGATTATCTGCTGTGGGATGTCCTGATGGGTGCCGTGCCGTGCCATGCCATGCCGTGCCACCCTGGCCACTGTGATGTGGCTGAACCATAGGGTGATGCACCCAGCATGGGCTGGCTGTTCCCCTCCGCTCGTTAGGTGATGGAGAGCGAGGGCTCTTTATTCCTTCGTCTGCAAAAGCCACCAGAGAGGAACTGTGTGCTCTGGAGAAGGAAGCTGCCCGTAGCTGGGGAGCACGATTTGGGGTAAGGATTCGAGTAAAACCTCGCTGCTCGTGGTGGGAATTCATGTTGTGCTGGGTCAGAGAGCTGCTGCCTTGGGGCTGAGGAGCTGTT
This sequence comes from Gallinago undulata, assembly GCA_026546715.1. NCBI lineage: Eukaryota > Metazoa > Chordata > Aves > Charadriiformes > Scolopacidae > Gallinago > Gallinago undulata. The sequence continues at coordinate 4,113,106 of JAOTQQ010000063.1, read as the reverse complement.
GCGCTCGTCTTCCCTCTCACTGCCTCTCCCTGCTAAGTGGTGACACTGCTACGTCCTTCCTGAATGCCTGTTTTCAGGTTAGCATTAGGACTTTAATGAGCAGGCACTTGGATCTTCACCATAATTCAGCACGGCTAACACCAGATAATAGCTGCCTATCTTTGCCCAAGAAGTGGCCAATGCCAAGAAAAGTTGACCTGTCAGCCCCTTCCATTACCACTGAGACGATGAATCTAAATGCTGCTGGACCCCAAATCAGATAGAACCGCCTCTACCTAATTCTATTCCCTTTCCCAGGATGGCTTTGATTTCTGTTCAAAACAAAAAAATAAATAAATCAAGCCCAGTAATGCGTTAGATCATCAAGATTTACTGTGCTCTTGATGTCTGTAATGCGGAGGTAACTCTTTTTTTTTTTTTTTTTCCCCCCACTGATATTTGATCAGCCCTTTCTTCTTGTGCGAGGTCCTGGGAGCCTGCAGCCGGAGCCCCGTTGCCCCCGGGGGGAGAGGCAGCAGGTTGGGCTCACCTCGCGGGCAGCGCCGAGGTTCAAGCAATTCTCCCATTGTTCCCCATGCCAAGATCCTGCTCCCCCATTTTGTTTTCTTTTTATTACTGTGATTTCCTAACATCGGAAGAGGCGAGTTATGAAACTGGAGTTATCCAAACACGTCTTGTTTGAAGATAGCGTTTCATCCAGCAGATGCGGCTTCCTGCTCTGTAAATGGTTTTCATTGTTTCGCGTTGGCTCCTGGCCCCATCTCTGCTGGGGCCACTGGTAGCATCGCTCAGCTCTTGGCAACTTGTGGTTGGACTCGATGATCTCAAAGGTCCCTTCCAACCATGAAAATTCTGTGATTCTATAACCTGAGGAGCGGTGGTCCCAGCCACGAACTGCTGCTGGCCACGGGATGAAGTAGAAAGGTTGAACTGGAAACACTGGTATTCCGTTCAACCTGCTCTGGGTGGACCTGCTCTGGCAGGGGGGTTGGATGAGATGGTCTCCAGAGGTCCCTTCCAACCCCATATCATTCTGTGATTCAACCTGTTGAAATCCTCCAAAAGCATTTGGGATGCTCACTGGAAGCTGCCTCTTTGCAGGGTTTGGCCACTGCTCCAGCAAGGGATGCTTAGATTTTCTAGGACACCTCCAGTCTTCCAACAAGACTCTGGAGAGCCCAGTGGCTGCCACTTCTTGAACACACCCCAAGCCAAAATGCTCCAAATACCCACCTTGCTGATGTTTGCATGTGGGATCTTGTATGTCTGGATGGGATTCAGACCATGGGGCCTGTGACCAGATGCTGCTGTGGAAATGGAGACAGGACACGGCACAGAGAGCAGATAGAAAATTCAGCACTGGTATCATCACCACTCTTTCAAATTCCAGTTGCAAACTGGGTTTGTCTTGTTCTGGCCCATGTACAAAGGTAGCCACTGGTCTGATGGTAGACGTGCAGGTTGTAAAAGAGGAAGGAACCAGGGAAGAGAGGGTAAATAAAATAAGGTGGTGCTGGTCGGTGTGATGAGGATTATTCCCAGCACAAAAGAGGGGACAGTGCTCCGGGGGGGGCTGCAGTGTGTTGGATGGATAGAGAACCTGGGCAGGGTTCGTGTTGGCAGCCACAGGCGTTCCTTCCACTGGTGCAGGACGCTTCTGCCCAATGTGATGTGGAAGGCATTGGAAAGAATAGAATGGATTTTGTTTAAAGATGTTTTGTTATCGCTGGGAATCAGAGACCTGAGGCTGCGTTTGCTGGAGAGCCCTCCATCCTGCCATCCCACTGCAAAGGGGGAGGAGGAAGCAAAGCCTTCAGGGTGTGTGCTGCACCTCGTTGGCTCAGCACATCCTGGTCAGCCAGCAGAACCGCTTCATCTGGGGCAGCACCACAATGCCAAAACCTTCCCCGTGTCAGAGTCAGAAGGATTTGGCTTTGGCCGTGTTTGAGCCCTGGCCCCTTTCCCCTTGGGTTTCGCATCTGCTGGGTTTCCCTGGTTAAATACTGGGGAACCATTGGCCAGCCAGTTCTCAGTCAGTTTTGTAGTGAAAGCACTTACACCAGATGCCATCTGACTCTTAGCTCTGATTTTAAGCGTTTGGTCCAGAAAGCAAGAAAGTATGAATGAATTTTCTCATGGGATGGCTGAAGAGGACACGTGGCTGATGAAAACAGTGATCTGCTCCGTGACTAGCTGCTGCAAACACGTCAGATGTGTTTACTGGTGAAACAGGAGGCTGGTCTTAACGTCTCGTTACTGCCTGCGAAGACGGGTGGTGGGTGGAACCTGTGTTTTGATGGTGAAAAGTTGGAAATTCCACTCTGCAGCGCAGGCTCCCACGTGCTGGGGCCATGTGGCAGCTTTGTCTCCCGTGGCTGGTATGGATGTGACGTTAATGCTTGCTGTCTTCCAAGACCCTTAATCGTGGAGAACAGACCGTGCGCTGTTGGGTTTATTGATTCTCTAAAGTCTGCTTTTAGTTCTGCTTTTCAGAGCAGATGTGAGATGTGGTCCCCAGAGCGAGGGCACCTGCCAGGAGAGGTGCCTGCCTTTTCATCCTTCCTACTTCAGACTCCCCGGTTGTGCGGTGGCATGGTGGTGTCCCTGCTGGGTGGCTGCAGTGTCTCCCCAGACTACTCCAGAGACACCTGGGAGAGCTTTTGGGGAGGAAGAGGTGCAGGTCCTGATCTGGTGTTCCTCCTGGGCTGTCTGTTCTTGGCCACAGGTGGTATGCATGGTCCTCTGCTCTTCTGCTCTCCTCTGGGTGCCGTCACCACCCTGAGTGGCACTGAGATGAAGCTGGGTAGTTTCTGGGCATCCTCTTGCAGCTGAAGGGCTTGGGTGAGGACATGTTCGTGTCCGGTGGAAACCACGCTCCTGCTCTGACTTGCAGGTTCAAAGAGATGGGTGAGGTGCCCCACGTCATTCCCCATCCTGTCCTCCCTGATCCGTCCCCAGACAGTGGTGGGGAGAGATCCCTGTGGTGGTGGCAGGACATGTAGCGTGGGATTGAAGAAGTGGTCAAGAAAGAGGAAAGTAAGAGCTTGCAGATAAGCTGAAGCCTTTGTGCCTCACGCTCCATTCCCATGGCACATGGGTGCTGTTGGCCGTGACCTTGGACTTGCAAGAAAGCGGGACGTAGCCTACAACTGTGAGTTTCTGAAGGATCCTGGGCAGCAGGGAGGTGGAGGCAGGCTGGGACTTGGCTGAAGGTGAATTTTCGGTGGATTGCCTTTCAGTGTCGGCAGAGCCTGTTCTAGAGAGGAGCTGGGTGTGCCCCAGACCTCTTCCTCCAGTGCAGGAAGCCGTGGAGGGGGTCACGCTGTCCCCAGGGCTCGGGCACAGCCACCCTGCTGCCACTGCCACCCATGATGCCCGCGCTTGCCTCTCCTGCTTTTGTCCTCCACAGCTTTCCCACCTGCTTGAGAAGCAGCAGTGATTTTTATTTTTTTAATTAATTTTTTTTTTTTTTTGCATGAATGGAGCGTGGGGTTTTTTTGTGAATGTTCTTTACGGGATGTGAAGCCGCAGATGTTTTCTCATTAATTAACGTTCTGCAAAAACTGGTGCCGGAAGCAGCGCCAAGCACTTGGCAGAGATCTGTGGTTTGACGTTTTTCCTTCCTGCCTCCTCCTCAGCGATGCAAAACCCTGAGCGAGCCCCGTGGGGGCAGCCCCTGCCTCTGCCCCTTCTCCCCTCCTCCGTCAGAGCTGTGCTTTGGGCTGGCACCTCTCCTTTTGGGGTGGTGGGCTGAGGTCCCCCAGGCAGGGTCCTGTGACAGGAGCCCATGTCTCATTTATTTTTGGCCACAGCCCTCGGAGAAAGCAGAGGATAATGAGGTCAGAAGTCTCAGTGATTAATATTTGATAAGGTTCACTGACGTTTTATCTTTTTGTGCCACAGAAAGGAGGAAAACATGGTGAATTAAGAACATCTGTCTTGGCAGGACCAGCCTTCCCTGAGTGCCCGGCTCTGGGTCAGGATGGGGTCCTGCTTCATGGGGACCTGAAGCTTCTGTGATGCCCATCTCCTTATTGCAAACCAACACAGAGATCTCAGGTGGCTTCTTTCTGGCTGGGCTGGCAGAGCCAGCGTCCTGCCCAACTCCATCACCCTGGGAAAGCTACCTGCTGTCTGCTGGTACGTGCTGCTCCTGGAACAGGAGCTGTGCTTGTAGAAGGCTCCTGGCAGCATGGAGATAGCATGGATAAATATAACTCAACGTTGCGTAAGGCTGTGTTTTACGGATTATTGAGGCACTCTTCTTTCTTGGCCAGGCTCCTAAGCCCAGCGGGGTGTCGAATGATGTGCTTTGATGGTGCTTTCCTCATTTTCTAACCTGAGCTGCTCCCCTTTGCCCATCTCCAGGGTTGCTTGGGGCTGGCGGCGGGCAGGGCTTTGCTGGCCATGGGCAGGAGGAACCATGGTCTACAAGTGGCCGAGGTGGTGGGTTGGTGCCGTGGACCCACCACGGTGCAGAGCTGTTGGCAGCTGGTGGGGGATGCCCTGCCTGCTGTGGTTGCTGCCTTGTTATCTCTCTGGCCCAGTGGGCACATGTAATTTATCCATTAACGGCTCCTTGTCTGGAGGGGAACACAACAGGGCTTGGAAAGAAGGAGGGCAAATAAGGGAGAATGAGCACGGGTGATTTCAGCTCGACCTGGCGGGTGGATGCTGGTGGAGTACATGGCAGGAGACCATGCAGTGGTCTTACCCTCTTGCTTTGGGATGGCATCCTCTGGCAGGGTGGGCTGGTGGCTGTGCTGAGACCTGGAGCAACTCCACCTTTCAGCAGGGCTGTTTGGATGGACAGCCTGAAGCAGGATTTGGAAGGCATTAGGCCTTGGGGGGGGGGGGGGGAAACAAAAAAAAAAAAAAGTGAGAGGGGAAAAGTTATGAGCTGTGTGGAGGAAAATGAAAGGTCAGAAGGGGGTTCTGCTCAGCTCCAGCCCCCTGCACCTCGGCAGGGAGGAGGAATGGCGTGTGCTGCTTCCAGGAGTGCAGGTGGGGACTGGAGAAGAAACCTGGTCCACCTGCACGAGTGATCCCATGCATCCCTCTCCAGTGCCAGCCTGCAGGTCCCGTCGTGGGATTGGACACGGGGGTGTTTTGCAGTGGAAGTGGGAGGAGATGCCGTATCCCTCACCTCTCTCCGGGAAGCCGGGGAGAGCAAGGATCAGCTCCTGCAGCCCAGCTTGGTGATCTCAGCCAGGAGGCACCTCGTGACCCTCCGCCGTTCCGCAGGTGGGAACAAAAAGCTCGGTGAGCAGCCTGCAGGCAAGAGCAGCGAGTCCTTGGGTGCAGCAGTCACGGGTCGGTGTCTCCATGTGCACGTGTGCATCAGCCCGTGCGAGCCCCGTGCGAGCCTGCGTGCCGGGCAGGGTGTCGGAGCGTGCCCGTCCCCGTGCAGGCGGCTGCGACTCGCTCAGCCGAGCATCAGGGAGCAGCCATGCATCCATGAAACAGCAACTTTGAATTATTTTTTTTTTGGAGAAAAGCAAGATAGAAGCTATCTTGGATGGGGCCAGATAGAGAGTGGCCACGGTGGCCAGCACTCAGTCCCTGAAGATGCCAAGGTTGACCAGGACCACGGGGGACCAGACTTTTTCCAAAAGGACAGCAACAGAGATTTTCACAGCCTCTCGTTTCAAAGCAGCTCAGCGCTTGATTTTTCTAACCACTTATGAAAGCTGAGTGTTAATTAAGGGCTTTGAGTCCCTTCAGAAAACATGCGTGCCTGAGTCAAAAATTAACGACTCATAAAAATAGACACGGATGAGTTTTCGAAGGATGTGAGCTGATTGATTTACCACAAATGACGTTCGTCTGCAGCTCTACGGTAAAAGTTTTCTGAGGCAAAGGTTTCCTTAGAAACATCAACAGGAGAATTGCCACACGCTCGTGAGACTGAAAAGTAACGCTTGCTTGAGAAGATGTGAACATTTTAAAGCGTTGTTCTGAAAGACATCAAGATGGGGATGTTTACACATGTGAAATACTGCCGTGCAAAGCATCTGTAAGCAGGACTGAGATGGTCCTGGAGGTCTCTCAGGGTGGGCCACCCCTCAACGATGGGGAGAACAGGGCTTCCCCCCAGCACGTGGGCACTGCGGCAGAGATTTTGTTGTAGAGTTTCCTCCTCGTGTGATTGCAGGTGGATATTCCAGTGTGACTGTCTTTAGGGCAAAGTTTTCCTAGTAGAACCCCTAGAAAGCATCAGATGTGGGATGAAGCCTTCATCAGCCCCATGGATAAGCCTGTCATCAGGAGGGGAATTTGTCTCCCATTATCTGCAGACTCCCCCTCGCCCTGTCCGGCTGCGAGCACAAGGGAGAGCATTGTGCTGTTGGGGCAAGAAAACCCCAAGTAGGTCTTGCTGTGACAAATCTTCTTTTACTTACACAGTGGCTTTCACATGGAAGGGAAGCTGGAAAAAACATGCCCGTTCCTGCCAAAAGGCGCTGCTTTGCCAGTAACTGGCCTCTGTTTTCTAATGCTGCCGCTGCAAACGGTTGGGGTGTTGAATTAGAGCTTCCCGCTGCCTTCTAACCCATGGGCTTCTCCTTGGCCTGACCCTGGGGAGGTCTTCCTCTGCTTCTGACCTTGCTGTCTGCAGCCACAGCACCGACTCCGATGCGTTGGGCGTCATAACTTCCCTTGGGCTGGAATAGCTGTGCAAGGGGGTGTGAGCTCATGCGCCCGTAAATCCCTTGGGAGGCCGGGAAGTACTTGATTAATTAATAAACCTGAAGAAGAGAGTCATTTTAACTCTCTCTGGGGAGTGTTTCCTATTGCTTACAGCAATGGTCTGAGATCCAGGACTGTCCTTCAGCTACAGACCGGTCCAGTTCCCTCCGTGCATGCTCAGATCCTTCCTCTGCCATAACGTGATCGGGCTCCTTGGTCTTGTCTCCCACGAGGCTTTGGTTGCTTCAGCTCCTCAGAAAATGCTGTATTATACATAAAGGGCCATGTTTTAAACTGTGTCTGGGTTGTGGGTAGGCATGGCAGTGGAAAGGGGCACAGGGCTGACCAGCATCTCTGGTGGGAGATGGACAGATGGGACCAAGCCCAGTAAGCTGAGTCTGCCGTTCCTATGGTCCATCTTCCATCGGGATTCAGCATCTTGACTGTCAGGCCAGCATATGAGTCTACAACATCGCTTGAGGCCAGCTTTTGCATCCTGTTTTGTTATATTCCCTGACATTCCCCACATTCCTGGCAAGGAGACTTCTGTATTATTATTTTTTTTTGTTAAAATGTTCCTTTGTCTCTTTGCAAAACTGTGACATCCTTTAAACTACTCTAAAAGCCCATTGGTTTGCTCTTTCCAGCAGCTCCTGTTAGCTTCATAAAGAAAAGGCAGCCTTGAGCTTGGACTCCAGCCCCAGCACCGTCTCCTTTCAGTGGGGAGGGAGAGCGGAAAAAGTGAGAGGAAGGGTCGTGCACCCCTCTTTGGCTCAGGTGACCTCCCTAAACCTCAGGTCTGTGTTATCTGGTTCCACCCTTGTCTTAAGGTTTCACTCTGACCTCCACATTTTTGTGATGTTTATGGGCTCTTTAGCTGTGCTTTCACCGCCGCTGCAGCTTGGTCTGAAGCATCTCCTCCTGGGTTTGGAGGAGAACTTAGGAGAAGGCAGAATCCACCATAGTGGCTCTTGGGTCAGTGTCCTACCTCTGGTACTGGCCTCTTCTGTCTTACCTGCCAGGGTGTAAGGGAGAAGGCTGAAGGGTAGGTGAGATGTTTTGCGGTGCTGTATCCCTTGGGGATGAGACACCTGTTGTGTTTCCCACCGGGAATCGGAAACAAGGTGAAAAAGGAATAACCTGGTGTTGAAACCCATGGTGTGACCTAGTGGAGAGTTTGACTTGAATCACTACGGCTTGTTGCCAGCTGCATCAGGATGTGTTTGGTAAGCAAGTTGGCCCTCCTTTGGTCACCCTGTAGCCAGACTTCAGAGAGACTGGAAGAAAACCAAATGAAGGAGAAGCATGAGCTAACAAGCCAACCCACAGATCCACGTGCCAGGTATTCTTCTGGCACTGGGGTCCCCTTCTCTCACTTCTCCGGACAGCAGCTCCCCAGGACACTCAGGGACCCCCTTGGATGGGCTTTGCCAGCTCCCCCTTTCTCCCATGGGTGAAGAGAACAATGGCACTGGGACCTTCTCCGTGCCCCAGAAGGAGCTGTAGGTTCAGGGACCCTCTCAGCCCCCTCTCCTGGGCAGCATTTCAGTTTGCTCCAGACGAGGGGACGCCTGGCTGCCTCTCCCATCTCTTTGGAGCCAGCAGAGTCTTTCTCCTCCCTTCTCTCCCACCTACAGATGTTGGCTGACGGCAGACCCGGGAGGCAGCTGCTGTTCTTTTGCTGCAGCTGGAAATTATGGTCTGGTTTCCTTCTGTGGCGCCACGGCAGCATTAATGACAGGAAGGTCCGGCCGGGGGTAGTGATGGAAGAGGCTTTTCCTGAGGAGAACTGGACCAAAATCCCCTTGTCGAGGCGGGGGGCGTTGCAGCGGGCAGGACGTAAGCGTGGCACCCGTCTGTACCTCCCCGCACACCTCACCCCAGCGGGACACTGGTCCCAGTGCCAGTCTGAGTGTGGGTGGTGTGTATCCCTGCAGAGACCCAACCTTGGTCACCACCGTCCCACATCTCCAGCCCTCACCTGCAGCATCAGCTGGGTTTGGCGTCTTTGCCGTTGTGCGTGCACAGAAAGGCCTTTTTCATCCTAAAATATGCTTATTATTTGCTATCTGTTGGCTAAGTCTGACGCTGGCTTGTTTTTAGCCATACTCTCTTTGCAAGGGGAGGGCTTGCTTTCAGTCCCGTGAGGATCAAGACTTCTCAGGGTCAGGGATTTCATTAACCTGCTCCCTCAGAATAGCTTTGGGGGATGCCCAAGCAGCTTGAGGGTGCTTGTCGTGGCCCAGGGCACCCTCCATTAAAGCACGCTGAAGGGCAGCAGCGCGGCTGTCTCAGAGGCCCGGTACTTCCCTGCATGGCTGGGACGTGAGATCACATTTGGAAGCGGCCGTTGACTCCTCCCGCCTTGGTGGAAACTTTACACATGGTCGCCGGTAACTTGGATGGCCATGGAGACACCCCCCCATCGGCGAGGCGGTTGCTGTTGCTCTCACATGTGTGTGTGTTTGCTCACAGATGTCTTTACCAGCCCGCTCTTCTCAACTGTATGTCCCCTCCTGCACTTTGGACCCAGGATCTCCCCTGCCAAGTCCTGCTCAGCCGAGGGGATCTCACAGCTCATCCTGTAAAACTGTCCTTGCCAAAAGGAGCGACTTGGGGGAAGTGCAGTTGCAGAGAATGTGTTTTTCATCACGGAGACTAATCCCATGTCAACCAGAGCTTCTCACTTGGACCACGCTGTTTCCCTCAGCTTTGGTCTTCCTCAAAAGGTTAACCGAGTCCTCCCTTCCTGGAGGGAAGGAGCATGCCCAGGGCAAGGGGAAGCACCGATCCGTTGAGCGCAGACCATGAATTTGTAGAAAATTAAGCAATTAAGTCAACACATCTTGGGTAGCAGGTGCTCCTGCTCTTGGCCCTGAACCGTCTTTTCCCAAAGCTTTGGTATCTCAAAGCACTGGGAGATTTATGATGGACCAGTCTTTGCTTTCAGTTTTCCCAGCCCTGTCATCTTCTGCACATGGGAAAAGCTTGAGGGGCTGGCAGCTCCCACCGTTTGCAAGCATCCCACCAAGAGAAGCCCTTGGCTGAGGTTTATGGTCAGTCGTTTGACCAGTCAACATCTGTTGGGAAGGAAAAGTGCATCTTGGTGGTCTCCATCACTGTCTTCCATCCCAGCTTACTACAGGGCAGTGCTGTGCTCTCCTGCTCAATCCTCCTTCCAGAGCCTGGGGCCAGGAAAATGCAACCCTGTGGGGAATTTCACACTTGAGCATCTCAGTATGACCAAAACCACCTAATTTTTCTGGTTGCCATTAAAAGCTGCAACCCACCTGGCTGGAAGAGGCATCCTTGCTCCGGGGTGCCTCATGGACAAGAGGTAATGGGCACAAACTTGAACATAGGAAGTTTCATCTAAATATGAGGAGGAACTTCTTCACTTTGAGGGTGGCAGAGCCCTGGAAGAGGCTGCCCAGGGAGGTGGTGGAGTCTCCATCTCTGGATACATTCAAACCCTGCCTGGACACGTTCCTGTGGACCTGCTCTGGGTGGACCTGCTCTGGCAGAGGGGTTGGACTGGATGATCTCCAGAGGTCCCTTCCAACCCCGTATCATTCTGTGGCTCTGTGCCTGCTCGCTGCGGGGAACGGTGATGCTCCTGGTTGCGGGATGGGCTTGTTTTAGGGGTCGGGGGCTTGTTTTGGGGGTCCCGAGCCCATCCCACCACTCGGGCAGGGCTGGGAGCCGTTCGGCAGCGTGCCGGCGAGCATCTGCGCTCCGGCTCCGGCTTCCTCGCGTGCTCCCCGCCGGCTCCCACCCCCTCCCTCTGAGCAGCTCAGCCCTCTGCACGGCCGGGGACGTCCTGTTTGCCGCTAACGAGAAATCAGATGGTTGGGTCAATGAGGGCAGATCTTTATTAGCTCGGTACGGTCGGCCTTGCATGGAAAAATCGGAGCTCTCCAGCCGACTGCCCGCGGGAAGGTCTTCGGCCGGGAGCGTTCTTGCCTCCGGTGGATGGTGCTGGGGGAGCAAGGAGGCTCGGTGGTCATGCTGATATTTTTTCCTGCCTTAAATCCACGGTTTCCAATGAACAAAGCCAGGATTAACAGCTTCTGCCGTGGTGAGTCTGCTCGTGTCCCAGCTTTGTGTTCTCATCCTGTAGAAGGTTTCAGCCGGCAAACACGCTTTCGGCGGCGGGAGGCGGGGGGGGGGGGGGGGGGAGGAGATGGGAAAGCCTGTAAAATGACCTTTTTACTTGTCAGAGATTGCTTGCAAATAGTGTTTCCTTTCCAGCGAGTCAGTTTGCTTTGGCTTTTATGCTGCAAGGTGAGGGAAGGGTTAGGAGGTGCAATTTGTTTTGTTGTTAAGCTTTTTTTTAAATTTTTTTTTCCTTTTCTTGAAAAACGGACCAGATTTTCCCTTCTTTTTTTTTTTTTAATTATTTTTTTTTTTCCTTGAAATAGTCTGTAGCTTCTTCCCTGATGGGAGCGCGTCTGCTCGGAGAGGGGGCTGCAGTTTGGTGAGTTGAGAGCCCTGAAACCCCAGCTGAAATAAGGCACCGGTGCTGCCGTGTGTGTGACAGGAAAGCGAGGGGAAATGGATGTGACAAAGTACAAACTGGTTCCAGTCTCACTGTGTGTGTGGCTTTTCTCTCGACCCCTCTCTGCTCCCCGCTTAAGATGCGGTCGGCATAATGAACCTGCAGCCTTTTTTTTTTTTTTTTTCTCTTTTTAAATATATTTGGGCTCCTTTCTCACAGGGTCAGCCAAGCTGGGGAAAGCGTGGTGGCCGTGCCAGCTCCTCCTTAAACCTTCGGTTGTTTCCTGAGCCCGAGCCAAAAATGCCTTTCCGTGAGCCTGACCCCCACCTCCCGCCCGTGCCGCGGGATGGGGCATCGCCTGCCAGCGCCGATTTACTTAAAAAAAGCACGGCTTTAAGCGAGAGAAAAGGAGGGCAGGAAGGGGGTGGGGAGAGAAGTGCCCCCCCCTCTCCCCGGGAGCCGCTGGCAGCCGTGCTGTGGGCAATGCTGGTGGGCACTGGGGCTGGGGCTTCTTATGGAGGAAGCCCATAACGCTCCAGTTGGGAGGGATCCCATGGGCAAGGGTGAAAGTCCTGCCCTGGCCCAGCGTTGGTGTGAGAAACGTTACTTGGCTGCTGTTTTGTGTTTTTTTGGGGGGTTTTTACACCTCGGTTTGTAGTTTTCTCCAGAAGGACTGCAGAGAGATGTCCCTGTTGGGGGGAGGACGGTGGCTGCTGTGTCTGCGAATGAACCTCGAGCTGTTTGCAGGCTGAGGGCTGGCATTGTGGTCATCTGCCCACACGGGACTCTGTGGTGTGTGAAAACCTGAGTTTTGCAGAGCTTCCCCCTGGCGTGGGATGGGATTTTTCACAAGTGTAGCGAGTGCCAGCGTCGGTGCAGAAGTGCTGAGCGCCTTTGCACCCGCAGCTCCCCGTGGACCGGCTGAAGATTCAAGGACCAGTTGATGGACAGAGTCTGGCCACAGCAAACGCCAGTGGGCTACTGGTTGAGGGGGAGCAACAGGCTGGAGGGAGAAGAGGTGGCTTCAGAGTCTGCAATAGGAGACTGGTGAGGCAGAAAAAGGAGGCGGAATATTGCACAGAGCTGGAGAAATACTCACTTCTGGCTTAGTTTTGTATTGCAGCCTTGAAAAGGGGAAGAAAAGAGCCCTAAACCAACCCTTTGTGCCTCTGCAGAGAATTTAGTGCCAGTTTTCTTCCTGCGAGGACGCGTTTCTGTACCAGGACTGTAGTGGTGCCTGGCCATCGGCTCAGGTAGCCACCGGATCAGCTGTGACATCTCTGGCTCTGGGCTCACCGTCCCCAGGGGCTTGCAGGACCCCCACCGAAGGCTGCAGGAGGCTGTGCATCCCTCAGCTGGGAACTGGATGGGTTTATCATTCTGTACAACATGGAAAACGCTGCAGGAAGACCACGAGGGAGTGCTGCTCCGTGGGGTTCCTCTGGTAACACACGCTGGTGTTTATTCAAAATAAATGCACACAAGTAGGGGGAAAGTCCTTCATGTATTTAGCAAGTTGTTATTTTTTTTAATACCTGGATTTAAAATCAGGGGCTGAGGGTAGGTCCTAAGCACGTGGTGTGGGAGAGGAACTGCAGAAGGTTGCGTTGAGCGGAGATGTGAACGTGCATCAGCTGAGGATGCTGCATTATGGGGCTGAGAGCTCTCTGCAAGGGTGAGAGCTGGTGCTGATTCTGGAAGCAAAAATACTGTTGTTTTCCTTTGCCTCGACCTGCCTTGGTCTGCGGTGATGGCTTGTGCTGGGTCTCACGCTGCACGTGGTGTAAATGCTGCGGAGAAAGCGGCGGTGGGATGCAGCTCTCTAGACTTGAGCCTGCTGGAGGTGGGAGTGGGCTACGGGTGCATCATTTGGTTGGTGGTGGGTCCAACGCTCTTCTGAGCAGTGGAAAAATGGGTTCTTGTTGTTATTCATGTAAAGAAATGTGTGATGTGATCCCTTGGAGAGGTGCAGTCTTGGCCAGTGTCTGCAGTGGTTGGTGGATGACATGCCTAGTGCTACCAAAGCTCTCAGGTGGCACCGTTGGCTGCCCTCGGAGGGATGCCGTCTGTTAGTCCGAACAAAGTGCCTGTGAGACTCTGGAGGATGATCAACAGGAGAACAAGAGTGCAATTTTAGAAAGGGTGTGATACAAGATGGGCAAGACAGATTAATTTCGTAGCTGTTTTGATCTTGCTTCTCATCTGGGTTTCCAGTAGCAGAAATGAGAGCACCCAGCCACCTGAATAGTAGAAATGCATATATGTATGACAACATATATTCAATATATTAATGGCTGAATCATTGGGAATCTCAAATAGGAGGAGGCACAGCTCTGCTCTCTTCTTGGCATAGTGCACAGGCTGCTGCAGCAGACGGTTGTGTGCTTAGGTACCTTTTGAGAAGAAACCACAATGTCTGATACACCCTTCAGTCCTTGGGAAGGTGGTGCAAGCGGCGCCAGGCTCTTTGTGAACACAGTAATTGCCTTTGGATGGGGCAGGCTGCCCTTCTCCCTGCGAGTGGTTGAAGGTGTGGGGCTGCTGGAGCACAACCGTGTGGCCGGGGGAACACAAGTGGAGCTGAAAAGCTCTGCCTTTTCATTCCACATCTTTTCCTTTTGTCTATTTGGAGTTGTACTGGAGCATCTTGGTGCTCTTTGCTTGGTAAAAGGCAGTGACCTGCTGCTGCAGGATGGTCAGTGTTTCCAGCATCACTTCTCCCTGCTGGGTGCTTCAGCCACGCAAGCACATTAGAATCATAGAATAGTTCAGGTTGGAAGGGACCTTAAAGATCATTGACTTCCAACCCCCCTGCCATGGGCAGGGACACCTCCCACTAGACCAGGTTGACTCAAAGCCCTGTCCAACCTGACCTTGAACCCCTCCAGGGGTGGGGCACCTTCTTTCTAACTCTTATTTTCACTGGGGAGCTTCTCCCTGTCCCATGCAAACGTGCATTTGTACAGATACGCTCGGCAGAGTAAACACCAGCCTGAAACCCAGGAAGGGAATAACTGGTGCCAAAGAGAAGAAACTTCACCCCAAGTCTCTATCCAGGCAGAGGTGAGCTGTTGGCACGGATGGACCTTCTCAGGGTGGTGCATGAGGGGAGTTTGGACCTGGAGCTCTTGAGCTCTGTCTCCCCTGAGCTTGCGTTACCTTTGCCTTCTTCAGACATGGAAACTGAGGTTCTTGCTGGGTTCCCTCTTCCTGCTGCTGTGCTCCCCGGGGCACAGGAGGGGATGGGTTCCTGCCCTCTCTGTTGTTCCTCTGGGGTCAGAGCAGCTGCAAAAATGCAGGTGGGGGAGGCAAGGAGGATGGATCAGGGTCTTCACCTTCCTGGCCCTTTGTTTCTCTTCCTATTGGTGCCCTTTCCATCCCCTTGTTCCTACCAGACATCTGCTCTGCAGCTGCAGTGCTCAAACACAGCATGTTTAACCCCTGAGCTACCACAGCGCTTCATGCTCCCAGGGACAGTCTGTAGCCAAGGACCAGGAGGAGGTGGCCTGAGGTGGCCAAAGATGCTATGAGATCTCTGAGGAGCAGAGATGCCTTTGTGGAGCAGGTGTCTATAAATGTCCCATGGAACACCCCTGTAAGGAATGCCTCACCTGGCTTACACCCAGATCTGCCTTTGTCCAGGCATCCATGCTGCCTGCGACCTAAAACCATGGAGGGGAGCAGCCACCAGCTCCAGCGGAGTGTCCGTGTCCTCCTTCCTCTGGTTTGCTTAGCGAGGGGCAGGAGCAGCACTTCCTTGCCAAGGGAAGTTGTCACAGTGGTGCCAAGGGGACGCTGGCTTGGTCCATCTCTGCCACCCCACCCAGGTGGTGTGTCCATCAGCCCAACTGGTTTCTTCTCTCCAGCGGCTGGTGTACCTCATGCCTCTTGAGCATGGATATCGGTTGTTCAACCATTGCCTCTGAGATAACACCTGGGAGAGGAAGAGACCCTTTGCTGCTGCAGAAGATGTATGTTGGCTTCTCTGGAGGTGACTGTTAGGCTTTGTTATCCTGAAGGAGTGAATATTGAAAGGAGAGGAGAAGTTTTCTCCCCTTTTTTAAAGAAAAGAAGGAAACAAACATGTTTGCATTTTGCAAAGGTATGACAAAGGCACATTTGGGGCTACTGTGGCTGCTTCAGTGCTATTTTGCAATCTTTATTAAAGGCAGCAAAGGCTGCAACCATAAGTTTAAATTGCTCAGGGTGATGGCTGTGGAAGTGGTGGTGTTGGCTGTGCAGATCTGGTCGCAGCTCCCCTCTCAGGTGCCAGCCTGCGGGGAGAGAAGCTGCTTTTTTCAGCTGGGCACAGCGTGGAGCTGAGTTCTGGCATTGCCCTGGGCTTCTTCATGCCCGTGGGCTCCCAGTCACCTTTCTGCACTGCAGAGAACGAGGCTGTAACTCACTCTGGGTGCTGAGGGGCCGTGTTTTGAGCAGAATAAAACGGACGTGAGATTGACTGTTAGGCTCGTTTGCGGGAGAGGAAACCAAAGCTGTCGCATCCAGTTGATAGCCGTGGCTACACGCAGCCCTGGAGCCCAGCCGAGATGCGAGGAGGGCAGAGATAAGGTGGGGGGAGTGCTCCCCATGGCAGGGGGGGTGGTGGCTGCTGTGGTGTTTTCTGGGGGATGCTCCATGCACACCCCACATGGAGCTGCCTGGGCTGCGGGGATGAAGTCGTGGAGGGGACCCTCTTTTTTGTTTTGTTTTTTTTTACCTGGAAAATCTGCTTTGACATTAGAGCGGCAGTTTGTCCGGTGTCCCAAAGCCCTTCCTTCCTCTCTGCTCTTGGAGTTGCTGCCCAGCTGGGGTTTCCAGCCTTGCTGCAACCCCCCCTGTCCCCGGGCACAGAGCACTGGGCAGGAGGGCTGTGAGCATCTGCTGAAGCTGGGTACTGCCCGGGGGGTGATGGGGAAGGATGGGAGAGCACCCAGCCGGTGGTTGGAGGGCAGCAGGGAGTGGAGGAGCTTGGGGTGACCTTTGAGGGTGGTGCACGAGCTGATCTACAAACCCAATAGGTCTAGAAACCCCATGGGTGGCCAGAGGACTTCTTGCCCAAGCTGTGCCAGTGCTTGGGTACCGACACCCATGCAAACACTGGCCAGCAATTTCTGCGTTGCCTCTAGGAGCGTTTTTTACCCCCAGATTTCCCCCATGTTTGTTTTGTACCACGCAGTGGCTGTCTGGGACAAGAGCAGGGTGGCAGTGGGCTCTGGTACCCACTGGGGCTGGCCGTGTCCCTGCGGTGCCATCCCCCTGCTGCGTGGTGCCACCTCCAGGGGAGCGATGCCCTTGGGAGCAGACAGGGCATTTCGGGGCCGGAGGTGGTGGAGGCATTTGAACAATTCCTCCTTGGCGACGTAGCAACCAGCAGTTCCCAAAACTTGCGAGACCTATTTTGCTGCGTGAAGGTTAATTATGGAAACCCGCCGCATCTGGGAGAGCATCCAACTGCCTTTCTCATTCCTATCTGCGTGCCCCGTCCAGGCTGGTTGGTGGCAGCGAAATCTCTGCGCTTTGCTGGGAGCTGGCCCGGGTTGGAAAGCAGGTAACTGGTATTTATCGGTGCTGAGTGCCAAACCGTGCGTGGACGGGGGATGCCCGTGGCTGTGTAAAACTCGGCGTGCCCCCTCCTGCTCCCAAACCCCAGGTCGGCGTGGGCAGCGAGCCCGGCTGCGAGTCCAGTGCCGCGAGCGCAGCCCCGGCAGAGCGTGGGAGTCGGCGCTGGGGCTTCCTCCAGGCACTTCTCCTAAGCACTCTGGAAGGGGAGAGAAGCCTTCAGCCGGCACGGGGGGGTCTGGATGTGGCCCTTGGGTGTCTTTGAGTGATGCCCCGTTCAGAGAGGCGACACTGATTTCTGTGAGTGCAGCGCTGGGTGTTGCAGGCAGAATTAATTCCTCTTTCACTGGCAATGCCCCAGCCCCTCTACCTTCAGCAGCAGCAGGATAAGCGTTTCCCATGGAAAACTGTTGTTTCAGCTCCTCAATTTTCAAGCAGCGAAGTCACAACCCCCTGGTTTGGTAGATGTGTCAGGACTTTCTGCCGTTCCTGTGGAAAGTAGGCAAGTACTTCTGTTTACAGACTGGGAAGGGAAGCTGAGCTCCGCTTCTGCATAGTCACTGTTGTAGGTAACAGTTTATTTTAAGGCGGGATGGAAAGAAAACACAGCAAAAAGCATAGAGGAAAAAAAAAAAAAAAAGAAGAAGAACATTCCCTTTGCTAGTGCTGGAGCGTGACAGCCAGAGGCTCAGGGCTCCCGCCCACATCTGCCGGGCAGCTGGTTTCATGGCTTTCCATTAGGTAACGTATGGGCAATTTTATGATGTGATTTGCTTTTCACACGCTAATTGGCCGTGTGAGACTTTTTATGGGGAATTTGGAAACTTGCTGTGAGAAGCTGGGATCCTGGGGTGTGAATTCTCGTTTTTTTTGGTGGTTGGGTTTTTTTTTTTTGGTTGGGTTTTCTTTTTTAATTTTTGATTTTTTTAAAGCGAAAGTGCAGAGCCGGGGTTCTGGGAAGTGGCTTTCCTGCCTGTAATGACATTGGCCTCCGGTATTCCAGCTCGCTCATTTTAGAGCTTTTATTGCATCTCCCAGGCTTTTCCCCATCCACGCCTGCACCGGGTCGGGGGTGGGGAAGCTGTAGCCCCACAAGCACTTGAGGGAGAGACGTCAGGCTCCAGACATCCCACGGCCAGGAACAGTTCCTGTCAGAGCCACCGTGGACCTGCCATGGGTCTCGGTGCTCCCCCACCAGTATCACGTCCAGGGGAATGCCACGGTGCAGTGACTGGGCAGGAAGATGGTGGGGGTGGATTTGTCCTTTTTTTTTTTTTTTTTCCCACTTTCATGTTGATTTTCATCCTTTTCTTCCACTTTCACTAGCGAAATGACTCTTCTCTTTCTCCATTTTCGCTTTCCGCCCCTCGACCTGGTGTGCTGGGAGGTGCTGGTGGGTCCAGGTTCTCCTCCATCCCCAGGTCAATTTGCAGCGGCCAAGCTGGTGGAGCTGCCCTGGCCAGACCCACTCAGGGCATTTCTGATGGACTGTGGTGGCACTTGGGCCACCGTGTGTGCTCCTTGTTGGGTCTAAGGGCTGGGGAGAGCAGCTGCGGTTGCCTTTTCCTTGGGAAACACCATCCAGCCTCAGGACCTGCTGGAGAAGGGCAGAGGCTTTGCCTGGAGGGGATTCTCTAGTGGCTCGTAAGGGCTGTGCACCATCAGGAGCTTTTTCCGGTGAGTGTTGGTGCTGGTTTCCCCCATCATGGGGAAGTCCAGGCGTTTACCAAGGGCTCATCTCACATGGAGAGCTTCTTCTGAAGTGGGAGCTGTAACAGGGCATCTCACCTACCTGTCTGGCTGCTTTCATGAAACTGGTTAGCAGCTCTGTGTGTGTGTGTGTGTCTGCACTCCTCTGTCGGATGTGGGTGAGGGTGGCTGGCAGGTTGGTGGTGACACTGACAGCGAGGGGAAGGCAGGCACGCAGGCAGAGAAGGCTTCCGCAAGTCTTCTTAGAAAACCCAGCTGAAAATACCAGGAACCTGCCAGCCCCTCTTCCCCCACCACAGACCTCTCGGGTGGAAGTGCTGCCGTCTTCTTCTGTCTTCATTTGGTCCTTGGTCCTCGGTTAGGACCTGCAAAAGCGGCTGGCACACAACTCTGTCACTGCCGACCAGCTTTGTGGCAGCGGGTACCCGTGCATGGGGCAAGGTGGGGTTCAGTGTATGGTGGGAAGGTGTTTTTGTGGGATTTATCCTCTTTTTTTCCTTAGGGAAGCATGGGCTGTGTGTGTGTTCGTGTGCCTGTCTGACTGCCTGCTGCTCCTGCAATACGATTCGGATGGGATCGTTTCCCCCACGTTTAAACGACAGATCTCAACTAGATGATCTCTAAGATGATCATCGACTAGATGATCCCTTCCAACCCAAACCATTCTATGGATCTATATTAAGTTGCTACAAGCTCATGAAAATCATTCCCTGACCACAGGAGGCAACCAGACCCTCTTCTCAGCCTTGCTGAGGGGTGGGTGTGGTGTGTGATGAGCCTTTATTAGACATCAGAGAATCCTTCTGTCTGGAGCTTTTGGCCCCGTTGGAAACCCACCTTCAGCGCTGATACTCGTGGCTTCTCTGCCCGGCTTGAGGCAGCAGAAGGTCTCCAGGCAGCATCCCCTGGGATATCAGGCTGGAATTCCAGCAGGGGCTGCAGACAGATGATGTCAGGTGTGGGGTTTGGGTCCCCCATCACCTTGCCCTGGCGGTGAAGCTCACGGGGAGGTGGTGGGGAGGGTTGGGGACATGGCTTCCAACGGGTGACCGGCCATGTCCCCCCCATGGGCAGTTCACCACCCTCCTGCCCATCCTTTCCTGTGCTTCCCTGGGAAATCACGTCTGTGGGAAGGGTGGGTGGGGGGAGGAAACTGGCCACCGGCTCCGTCCGGGACAGGGACACTTAGAAACCTTTTCTGTGCCAGCGCTTCGACGTGGGGAGGGCTGCCCCCCCCCCTTCCCCCCCCTGCCCCTGCTTTTAAGGGGTTTGCTGCTACAAGGGGCTCTGTCGGGGGGCGATGCAGGACTTGCTGCAGTGGGAAAAGCTCCAAAACTGAGTGAGAAGTGGTAGGCTCACCCTGCCCCCCCCCCCCAGCATCCCCCCGCGTGGGGAGGAGGCGGCGGAGGGGAAGGAAATGTCGTGCTCTGACTCCTCATTTCCACCGAGCTCAGTCCCGCGC
The DNA here is from genome assembly GCA_026546715.1 of Gallinago undulata. Lineage (NCBI taxonomy): Eukaryota > Metazoa > Chordata > Aves > Charadriiformes > Scolopacidae > Gallinago > Gallinago undulata. The sequence continues at coordinate 4,093,190 of JAOTQQ010000063.1, read as the reverse complement.
CGGAGCATCCTGCTGCAGCCCTGGCTCCCGGCTGCTCCCCACGGCGGGGTGGCCGCGGCCACGCTGGGTGTCCCACAGCTCCTGCACGTCCCCCCGAGGGCACAGAGGTGCCACTTGGCACCCCGGCCATGCTCTTCTACCGGTTCAGCCCCTCCGCCGCCAGGGGTAAGCTCTGCTTCTGGCTGCCTTTCCCTCCTCTATCTTCTCAAGCCCCCCATCCCTCCCTGGGGGCAGTGGGAAGTGGAGAGGGGGGGGAGGTCAGGACATCCCGGGGGTAGGGAGGTTGGGGTTTCTTTTCTTGGTTGGGGGCACCTGAGTGGCAGCCTCTCTGGTTGTGATGGCCCCATGGCCCCTCGTGAGCAAGGAGAAGCAGAGCAGGAGCTGGGGGGGGGGGCTGGCAGGTCCATCGGTTGGGGGGCTGTGGGAGATGCCCATCCTCCTTGGGCCCTACCCACCACGTGGATGCGTGAGGGAACTGTTCTCTGGAGCTGTCATGGCCAAGGACGTGGACCATGAGTCTTGGTGCCCTCCCAGCTACACAGTCACAGCTGCAGGGTGCCTTCTCCTGAGGAGGTGCTGGGATGCACGGGTTGGATGTGGTGCTCCGTGAGGATCAGGCTGACCCAGCCGGGCCCCAGGGTAGAGGTCTCTACTGGTGTTACTGGTTTTGAGCCCTGTTGAGGGCAGGAGGGGTCAGCCACGGATTTCAGCTGGGTTCACTGCACGGTTAAGGACAGCTGCGCAGTTTGGACCCAGATGCAGATGCTTATTCCAAATCTTCTTCCCAAAACTTCTGAAGTATTTGGGTCCAGGGTTTTGGCTTGGTCCCGTCCTTGCCTGAACTGCTTGTTTGGGGCTTTTTTTTTTTTTTTTTTTAAATCTCTGCTGTAGCTTTGTAATTGGAAATGCAGCCAGAGCTCTCGGCTGAGGCTGTTGGCGGATGGTGATGAAATTGGGGTGTTTCGCTGTGATCTGCTCTGGGTGGATCTGGCCTCAGTCCAGACTGCTGGGTGGTGCCTCTGAGAGGGACGGGCGAGACCCTGAAACTGCTGTCACATTTTCTATGCTTGAAGTCAAATGTTTGTCACCCTCAGAAGTATAAATCTCAGCAGACCGACGGACTGCTGACAGTAGGCAGCAGCTTGCTTTGGCCGCATGAGCTTTGGGCTGTTTTCCCTCAAGTTCTGTAAATTTGAGAAATTTCCCAGAAAATAGTGCTGGCTGTTGGGTGGGTTCATCCAGGCGATCGCTGAACCATGTGTGAGGGATGGGAACTGGCCAGGCAGGGGGGGGCTATAGAAAACCATCAGGGTTTTGGTGCCTGCCAGTAGGAACGTCGGCTTGAAAGAAGAGGCGGGGTGGTCCTGGGTGGTGGGAAGGAGGAAGGAGAAGGAGAGGTTTCTTTGGCAGGCTTCTCTGGAGGATGTTTGCAGAAGTGACCAGCCCTAAGCTTTGATGAGCTCTGAACTAATTATTAAAAACAAAGGCCTTCCTCTCCTGCCTGGCAGACTATTGTATTTTGGTTTGGTTGGGTTCAGAAATGAAATGTTTCATCGGGAGGTTAAAATTGTGTCTGGTGGCCCTGTTGCTCCCGTGTTACCTCCTCCTCTTTGCCTTCTTCTAGCAAAGAGGCTAAAGCCGAGCAGTTTCTGCTCCCTTGGGCAGAGACCCCCCCTCCTCCACACATGGGCATCGATTGCCCACCAGCACGTCCCTGGGCTCCCCTCTCCTGCTTCTGCAGCTGGTTGGTTGTTGTTTCCTCTGCTTTCTGCACGTGAAACACGGGCTCGGGTGCCGTGGGACCTGGGGACAAACGGGCTGCCCACCACAGGGAGCATGGCTGCTGCCTGGTGGGATGCTCAGGCTGGTTCTTTGCTTTCTTTCAGAAATCGAAGCCAAGAAAGCCTGCGACTGGCTGCGAGCGGCGGGATTCCCCCAGTATGCCCAGCTTTACGAAGGTGAGAACTTGCCTCCTCCTCCTCCTGAGCCCAGTCCCTGCCCCTGTACCTGGTGGTCTCTTCTGTATCTCGAATCCCGAGGGTGGCTGCAGGGAGAGCTCGCTAACCTCTGGAGAGAGGAGAGGACGGAGAGGATTGTTTACTAATTATACGATTAGCTATTAAAACTTGAAGCCTTTGGACTTGGCCGTGGCCCGGGGAGCCAGCCATGCTGTTAACTTCTCTGCATTCCTGAACTTTTCCCCTCCAGGCAGGGCTGCGAGGAGTCCCCGGGGTGGCTGCTCAGGCCAAGGGCAGGCAGGCTTTGGAGATCCACGGGCTCCAAGTGGTTCAGTGAGTGTTTGCAGTGGGTGGGAGCCCAGAGGCAGCCAGCAGAGGTAACGTGGCGAGTGAGCGTTCCTTCCTTCCCTCCTTCCCTCCCCGCTGGCACGTCCTGCAGGCTCCTGCCCTGCCCCGATATGCTATTTGGCAGCAAAGTCTGGGTTTTCTGAGTACACAGCAAGCCATGCCCGGGGCAGACTGGGTTCCCAACACCAAACAGCTCCTGGGGTGCAGGGGATGGGCAGCAGATCCACCCCCCCACCCCCCCCGATGGACCCATTCCCATCTCCATCACGCTGCAGGGTGACTCTGGTGGTAGGTCTGGCCTCCAGCTCAGCTGTGTTTACGTCAAACCCATGGTGGGACCTCTGGTCCCTGCTGGGGGGGCTGGTGGCTTCAGCCAGCCCCGGCTGTCCGGGACAATAGCGGGAAGCCGGGTCTCCGGCGGGCTGCAGCGATGGCCATTGTTCGGCCGGGCATTTCCACCGCCCCCCGCAACACGTGTGCGGGAGCCACGCTCTTGCCCCTCAGGTGATGGCTTTACGGGCTGCCTGTTTTGCCTCTGGTTTCTATTTTAGGGGGGCCAGGTTTCTATTTTTTCCTGCAGGGGAGACCCAGCCCCAGGTGTTGGACCCCAATAGTGCTTGCAGCCCAGGGCGGTGAGGAGCGGGTGCTGGGTGCTGGAGTCTATGAATAAACTGACCCTTTTTTCAGCCTCTCTGAGCAAAACTTCCCACATCCTCTGAGTGTTTCATTCTGTTTTTTCTCCCCAGCTGGTGGGGTTCAGCATCCCCTTGGTAATTGCACTCGGTAGCTTCATTAACAGCTGGGCTTAGACACTTGTGGTTAATGGTCCAGGTCCTACATGGCTAATCCCAGCAGAGCTGTCTCTGAGTGTATGGAGATGAGCAGGGAATGGAATGGAGGCCCTTGGGCACCTCGCCGCCCTCACCTAACTTACCTGGAAAGAACACTGGCCAAAGACTCTGGACATGTACCACCTCTGGGTGGTCCTCCAGCTACTGCCCTGCAAGCTTATCTGCCTGTGGAGACCTGACCCATGGCCTTTGAAGCGCATGTGTGTGCTTGAATGCGATGCTAGATCTGCTGTACCACCATACCAGTATGGCTTTCATGCTCCTGGGGCACCTCTTAGCAGCTCTGAGCTCTCCCTAGGGAGCTGAGAGGCTTTCTTGACCCTGCGGGATCAGTGGGAGAAGGGAGTCATTGATGAGCGATCGATGCATCTGTGATGTATTGCCTTATGGGATACCAAGATGTCTCTTGGGCAGTGTTGAGGAGGTGGCCACTCTCCAAAAGCCACCATGAGAAGCCGAGGGTTTCCCTATCCCCCTGCGGTGCATGTGGCCGGCACCCCCAATGAGGGGAAGCCCACGCTCCAGATGTGCTCAGCTGGCAGGAGAGCTGTGCGGTGGTACCTGTGTGGGTGTGGGAAAGGGCTGTGAAGGGCTGGTGTTTTATTTCTGAACCAGCTCAGCTCTCCAAGTGCTACAGCCATCCCAGCACCCCATCCCAACAGGAGCCTTTTCCGTGGGCTTTAATTGTCCCCAGCAGGCCAATGTCCCCGGCGTGGTGACGGGGTTGTTTGTCCTGTGAGGGGGAAGCAGCCTGAGGAGGAGGTGATGTGAAGGGTATCATCTGCTGCATGATACTGATCCACTCCCCAGCATCTGGGCTGCCACAAGCCCTCCTTCTCCTGGCCTGGTGGGACTTGTTTCCACCCCTCTCCTCTGCCCAGTCCATCCTTCCCACCTCTGCACTTGGCTTGTGCTCACCACCGGGACATCCCCAGCCCCCTCTCTGTCTTGCTTTTGCTCATTGCTGGCTGCCTCCTGGAGCTGTGGGCAAAAAGTGATCCCTCAGGAGGAACCACTCCCTGTGGAGAGCTGTGTCCCAGCCAGCTCAGTGAGACCATCCTTCTCTGTAGGTTCCCCTCCCTCATCCCTGGCTGTCACGGGTGGCAGCTCCCAGTAGCGATGTGATGCTCCAGCCTTCCCGGCTTCTTCCAACTCGTGGTGCAGGAGCCTCCCATGCCTTTCTTTTCCACAGCTCTCCTGCTTCCCCAGCTCCCCAGCCTTGGCATCCCTCTTCCTCTTGCACCTCATGGCATCTCCCTCCTCCCACCACACTCACCACCATCCCTTGTGCCCGGCGGAGCGGCTGGCTCCGAAACGACCACTGATCTTCCTCTCGCTTTCCTCCCCAGACTCATTGTTCCCTCTCGACATCGGCGCTGTGAAGAAGGACCACAGCTTCCTGGACCAGGACTCCCTCAAATCCCTGTGCAGGTGAGGCTCCCTTGCAACCCTTCATGGCTACAGGCAGCAGAGCCAGGCCAAGGGCTCGGGGTGGCTGCCCATGGGTGGGCTCAGCCGTGGGGGCTGTGGGGTGCACCCCATCTGGGGTTTGGACCCTGCCCGGGCATTCTCGCTCCCTCTGCAAGGAGGAATTTGGATGCTTTAGTCTTTCTCATCAGGCAGCGTTGCTGGCTGTTGGGTGGTGCCAGGGAAACGGCAGCGGGTTTTATTTTGAACTCGCAGAGCTCCTGGAGAGCGGAAGCATTTCCCAGGAATAATTCTTCTCTTTGTGTGGCTTTCAGGCTGCGTTTCAATTTCAAGCTTGGGTGACTCCGGCCTGTAGAGCTGGGTTAGACATGGTTTGGTCAGAGCTGAGCTCTCAGACGGAGCAGAGGGGCAAAGAGAGACCCTTTTCTGCTGTCCCCGCTGCCCATGGGTGGCATCTTGCTGGCTGTGGTCCCCAGAGAGGGGGAGCCATGTGTGCCCAGGGTGCCTTTTGTATAGCTTTATTTTGCAAGCGTGCTTCATAACGTCTCTGAGAGCGAAATGGAGTTTGGAAACTACGTCTCACATCAGAGTGACGGGGTCCTGCTTGGCTGTCAGCGTAAGGCAGATTCAGATCAAAGTGCCTGGGGGTGAAATGGTGTCCACAGGCAGAGTTTCACTTGGTCATCAGGCGTGTGCCACCTACGAAGGAGAGGAAACACACAGAGAGGGGTTTGCAGTGTGAGGTGCTGTGTGGAAGTCACACGCTGCTAATTAACATCACAGAATCGTAGGATCATTAGCGCATCGTGCGGGTCATGAGGAGCTGCGGGTGCTCGCGGTGGCGTTTGGGGAGCTGTGATTTGCTTCGCCCAGGTGAAGCCTGTGCTGGTGGGTCCCTCCTCTTTCCTGGAATAACCGCTCTGTCGGCTGCTCTGCCCGAGGGTTTCAGCTGGCTCGTGTGGCTTCGTGTGACGTTAGTCATGCCGGTGCCTGGCAACGCCGCCCCGCCGAACATTTTCCACGGGGACGCGCTACTCCTCGCAGCAGCGGGGCTGAAAATAGCTCCGGGAGATGCCGCCGGGTGCCTCGCTGCAAGGGGACAGTGGGTGTTTTGGGGGAAACTCCCCCAGTACTGCCAGTGTAAGCACAATCGAACACCCAAAAGGAGGGATGCCCTCCTTGTCCCTCCACCCCCACCCCAAACTCTGTCCCAGCATCTGTCTGTCCGGACTGTCTGTGTGTCACACTGGCCAAGAGTGACTCAGAGCTGCTTTGGCTTTCGAGCCACATCATTGTGCCCCCGCGCTGACTCCTTGCTGAGACACGACTGCTGCCTCTCGCTGTCCCTCCCCCCCCACCCCCGCTGCTGCCAAACAGAGCGGACACGGGGTGGGAAAATGGTCCATTACTTATTTGCTTTCCAAACAGAGAGGTTTCTGTGCCAGGCAGGAGGGGATCCCCTGCACTGCTTCCCAGGTGCACGGTGAGCTCCTGGTTTGTCCTCCCCTCGGTCCTATAAGGGTGGGAGGTGGTGAGAGGTTTCTGACCATCTCTCTCTGCCTGAGATTTCAGGTTCTTTTGTGGTCACCTGGCTGGACACAGAAGCTTCTGAGATTGTTTTGCTTTGATAACCTGGAGCAGGTCAGGTCATCCCTGCCTGCTCACAGGACTGGTACAACTGGGTGAGCCATGCAGGACAGCAGTGTCCCTGAGGTGGCCCTGTGAGGTGTTTGCCTAGTGAAAAGGTCTAAAAGGACACTGGAAAATGCAGTTCCTCCAAGAAAATGAACCCCCTGGACATGTTCTCTCCCCTCCTGGCACATGTGCTCCCATCTTGTGTCAGACTTCACGCGTTGAGTCCTGCGACAGGATGCCCTGCAGGACCATGCTCTCCGTTGGGGGGGTTCAGTGGGATTGCAAGAGGGGCATTAGTCACATTTTTGGTAATATCCCCCTGAGGTTTGTTTTTCAGCTGAGCAGACACGGAACTTGCACGCTGGAACGAAAGTGCTTGTCGTAGAGTTCGTGAAGGTGCTAATTAAAGTGAATTAACTGGAGATTCACTCACTTGTGTAAAGAAGAAAGCCAGGGCTTGAAGCTGTAGCTGGAGAAGGTTGAAGGGCCCAGCTGGGGGTCATTCCTGCCCCAGGGGGTGCCTGGCAGCTGAGTTTGAGGGAACGGGTCTCCCCAAGCTGTCAGGGCTTTCCCTCTGAAATAGCAGAAATGTCCCTGGTAGCCTTCAGGGCCAGGCTGCTCCTGGCAAATGCCACCTGAGAGGTGGCTCGCACCCACATGGTCCTGGCAGCCTGGTGGTGCCACGAGTGGTGGGAGGTGGGTGTCCTTTGAGGTCCTTTGGTTGTGGGAGAGCAAACGCTGGGCGCTGGGGTGGCTGCAGGCGTTTAGGCATGGCCAGGATGTTGGAGAGGAGTGGGACTCTGGTGGCTACTGGCATAATACTGGCCGACAACTGGCCCACTGGCTGGTACATGACCACGGGCTTGTGCCACTCACGCACTCGAGTGGTTTTGCCCGTTGGTGTGTGACCAGGTGGCTGAGCAGGTGGTGGGGGCACGGGGTGCTGGCAGAGCTTGGGGGGCAGTGTGGGGCACCACGCTCCCCGGGGAACAGGCTTGGAGCTGTGCCGGGCTCCGCGTGTCCCTCTGATCCCTGGAGCAGCAGCTGCTGGGTGACAGGTGACAGTGAACAACAAGGGCTCTAAGACAGAAAGAGAAAGAGAGGGAAAGAAAAGAGAGAAGAGAAAGAGAGAATGAAAGAAAAGAGAGAAGAGGAAGAGAAAATGAAAGAAGAGAAAGA
>JAOTQQ010000063.1:4046776-4073958 GCA_026546715.1 Gallinago undulata | reverse complement strand
TCTGTCCATCTCCCCTTGCAGCCCACAGGTGGGTGGAAAGATCTCCAAACTCAGCAGTGCTCACACCAAGGGGTCCCTGACCCAGGGAATCGTGGCAGGCAGCAGCCAGCAGTGGGGTCTACTTCAGGGCCTTGTGGGGAATGGGGGTTCACCTGGTATTTCCACCTGCAGCAAGGAGAGAAGCCTGAGGAGGAAGATGGGTATCCAGCAGAGAGCATCGGTGAAGACAATAAAGAAGAACCGCTTCGCAATGGTGACTTCCCGGGAGCAGACACCTCTCTCCACTGTTTTGGATGCAGTGATGTGGATGGAGTAGAACATGCTGGAATAGGCGAAGACGATGGTGATGAAGGCTGCGAGATTCAAGCCTGGAGAGAAAGACATCTTGCTCTGAGCATAGCCAAAGTGCAACCCTGGCGAGCTGGGAGCAGCGGCAGCAGCAAGACTACTCCTGCTTCTATCACTAGAGGGGGCAGAGACATCTTATGAGCTTCGGCTGGTTGTGAATCCAGCCTTAGCCCAGTGATGCCCGGTTCTGGAGTGAGGCTGGGGACAGCAATAGGCTGGAGCAGGGTCAAAACGGAGGGCAGAGCTGGCACACTTGTTTTACATGGTCCCAGCAGGATGGCAGCACCCCGTGAAGTCAGACATCCCGCTAACGGAAGCGGCGCAGGCTCTCATGGCACCCTAGATGGGAAGCCTGTCCTGCCCCACATCCTCCCCATCCCCAAGTCCCAAGGTGGCCTTACCCAGGTAGATGGTGGCAGAGTATCCCCGAGCACTGGGCTGTTCGTCCAGGTCAGGCTGGAGTGGGAAGCACACCCCGTTCCTCCCATAGTAGTTCCCAAAGGTCTCTCTACACCACAGGGGGATGATGCTGAGGGAGAAGCCTAGAAGCCAGATGGCCGCTAGCACCGAGATGGTCTGCTTCTTGCCAGCTCGGTGGTGGCTGAACGGGAAAACAATAGAGAAGTATTTCTCCAGGGTCATGTAGGTCAGCAGCAGGACTGACACCTCGGAGGAGAGCATGGCCAGGCTGCCCACCAGCTGGCACTGGAGGCTGCCCATCCAGCCCTGGGCATGCTTGTTGTATTCGCCCGAGTACTTGAGGTCGAAGGCTCCGATGACGAAGAGGTAGATGCCCATCAGGCCATCTGCACCTGAGAAAGGGGGGAAACAAAGTACTGTGAGAAAAAAGCATTTGTGGGCAAATATAGCACTTTGCATTAATGCCATGGCCATAAAGCCATTATAGAACTGGGCAGTCCTTGGCTTTATATATATGCATATATAGGTGTGTGGATACAAGAGCTGCTCTGCTGGTGCCTGTGAGCACAGACCTGAGGGCAGGGGCTGAGATGCCCCAGGCACAGAGGGATGCCCAGAAACCCATCAGCACAAAGGGAAAGGTGGCAGGTGTCAGCCACCCAGGTCCTCCCTGGGGGTGATGCCGGTGGGCAACTCATCCACACCCAGTTCCCTCTGTATTCCCCCCAGCTGGTCCCTGCCCCTCCTCCCCAAAGCTCACAGCACAGGGACTTGATGGCCATGGTGTGCTGGCTGTTCTCCGTGATGATGAAGGACCGCATGCAGATGACGAAGAGGTTGCCCAAGCAGGTGAGGCAGGCGATGACCCAGACGAAGACGCGCAGGATGATGTTGGCGAGGAGGTTCTCGAAGGAGGAGATGCCATCCGTGTTGGGCTTGCAGCTGCGCACGTGGGGGGCATAGCTGCAGTACTGGAACTTCTTGAAGTAGCTGTCGGGGTGGTGGGGAAGGTTTCCTGGCTGTGACTGGGATGGTCCAAGCGTGAGCAGCCCCTTTGCCCCACACCCTTCCTGCTTGCACCTCCAGCCCCTCGGCCATGTTTTACCCTGTCAGGGTGGAGAAGAGCCCCCCACCTTCCACTAGCCAAGAGCCTGGGGGCTTACAGAGAGCAGGGGAAGGGAGATGGGGAGGAAGGAGGCAGCAGCAACACGGGGTGGGAGTGGGGGACGGGGTGATGCCAGCACACAGCCCTCCCTGCCAACAGCAGCCGGGGCAGGGATGCGCAGGGGATACGGAGCACGATGGAGCTGAGCGAAAGGACCCCCATTCGTACAATGACTTCAACTGGTTTTGAAAACTGAATAAACAGCACCCCAAAGCCTTTGCGAAGCCGGCTGGAGGCACCCCAGTGCTTTTTGGATCACGTACCTCAGCCACGCTCTTAAATCTGCCACTATTCAGCACTGTCAGCTGGTAAGTACAGGAGTGTTTTCCTCCAACCCGTGACTCTCACAAACTAACATTTAAAAATCAATCCCTTATTCAAAACCTTCGAGTTCCATTAAGAGGGATTCACATTTTTCCCCCTGTGTGTTATTTCAGATTAATCTTTTCAAGCCTTATAAAAGCCAACCCATGTAAGCTTAGCAAAACTCTACATTAGAAAATGACTACAAAACTGAAATGCAAGGCTCATTTCTTCTTAATTATAGATAAAAGGAGAGAAAATGATTGCTTATTAGCAAGTCAGGTAGAAAATGTACCATATTTATAGTGCAAACAGACCAATTACAGAAAGGAAGATGTAGTTGTCTTTCATTACAGGTACTTTAAAATGTGCATCTGGAGAAAATTAATGATTTTTATTTTTTTTTCCCCTTCCAAACTGAAGCACTCACAGCTGGCTGCACAGTCCTATTTCTACCCTGCATGTGATGCCTGTCCAGCCTATCTGCCCTGCCTCTGGGGTTTTTGGGTCATTGTCTCATTGTCTTGGGCCTCTAATGAGATTACTTAACCACAGCTTTTGGCACACAGTTTATTACTGGTGCAAGCCCTGGTTGACTGAGCCTCCCTTGTCTACGTCACCTATGCAATGTGCACCTTCAGAAAGGCAGATCTTTCACTTTTTGTATCACATGTGAAGCCCAATGGGCAACCTGTGTCTTTGCAAAATCCTCCTTCCACATGGGTGAAATTCTCCCCTTGCTCTAATTAAGCCCCGGCTAGGAGACACCCTCTTGCCCTGGGGGGATTTAAGCAGTATCATCGTGCTTGGGGGGCTTGCAGGGGGATGAAATAAAACACATGTGTAAGGAGTGAACCATTTTCCCTCCCCACACCCAGCACCCCCCTCAGCATGGGTACCAGGGCCACAGCAGCCACCCGCTTCCCCCTTCACTCACATATGGGAGAGGTTGGTCAGCTTCTGGAAGGTCATGTTGTGGATGTTGGGGATCTCCAGCCCTTCCAAGCTTCTGCAGAAGGAAACCAGCGGGGGAGATGCGGTAAGTGGCCCCGGGGTCGGGTTTAGGGCTGCCACAGGTGGAGGCAGCGCTGTTGGGTTGGGGATGTGGTGGGACTCACAAGGACCGTAGCTGGGGAAGGCTCTCAAACTGGCCAGGGAAGATCTCTCTCAAGGGGTTGTAGGAAATATTCCTGAAAAAAGAGACAAATCTTCGGTATTTTTTTTCCCCCAGCTGGAAGCTATGAGAGTAGTTGGAAGCGAGGGCAAAAGGGTGGCTTTCTATGGCTTTTCCCAACACTGTCCATTTCCCCAGGATGGATCTGCAGCCCCAAAGCAGAGGGTCTGCAATGGCATCCTGCTGCAGGCAGACCCACCGGGATGGAGCCCGTCCTGTCACCATGGGCTCTGTTGAGTGAGCAGACCATGCAGTGAGGAGATGTACCCAGCATGATGGGGAGGTGCAGGGATCCTGCAGGGCACCCCATCGTTTGCAGGGGGGCAGGGATACCCCCTGGGGCAATGCAGCCCCGGTACTCACAGCTGCTGGAGCTCCACCAGGCCGTTAAACAGAGAGGAGGGGAGGTGATGTAGTCTGTTGGATGACAGGTCGCTGCGCGGAGGAGAGCTGTGTCTGAGAAGTGGTTGAGAGCACCAGGTCTTGCACCCAAGGGTGCTGAGCAGTGAGGTGCCCTGGGAAGGCGGCAGAGTGGGGTCCCCAGCAAGACCCACACCTCTGTCTGCTGGAGCTGGGGTGTTGGGACAGGCAATGGTTGGAAACTTACAGCTCCACCAGCCTGTTCAGCCTGGAAAACGTCCCGTCCTGGATCCACCTGAGTTTGTTTCTGCGCAGGATCCTGGAAGAAAAGGAAGGGGAGAGACTATGTGGGTATGGCACAGCCCCATACGCCCTTTGGGAGCATGGTCAGACCTTTGGACTGGCCGTGAACAGCCAGACGTGCCCACTCTGCATGGGGCTCACCATCAGGGTGCACTCAGACTAGCTGTGTCCCTCCCGAACGCGCTGAGCCACAACTGTCACCTCCAGCAGCTAAATGCTCCACTGTTGTGGGCAAGGTCTAAGCCAGAGCCCAGCTCTCAGGTGCAAGGCTCCATCTCACACAAGACCATAGCTCAGAGAAGAGCCCATCAGAAGTGTGGAAGTTGAGCAGAGCTGGTTCAAGCTCTCAGAGGTGAAAACCCAGTTTGGTGCACCAAGAAATACAAGTGGTTTCAGAGCAGCAGGAGCCCTGTGGGATGGCACACGCTTGGAGGCGCTGGGAGACCCCATGAGGGCCATGACCCATGGATGGTGCCTCCTTTTGGTGGAGGCTCACATCAAGCAGTGGGGCTCCACTGAGCTCAGACATCAACCAGGACAGCCTGCTCTGAAGTGGTCTATCGGCTGGGCAGGATGGGGGGGACACGGGGGGAGTCCTGCCAGGATGGCTCATCCCACAGAGCCTGAACACGAGCCCCAGTCTCATCTGCTGCCTCTGCTCGCGAGGCTATCATCTCCTCTGCCGGTGTCACCGTCAGGGTGTGTTTACGCCATCTGTCTTCCCTGTGTGGATGTTTCCATGGCACTGCCATAACAGCCCTGGGAAACACGCTGCTGATCAAAGCCAACGGCGGTGGGGGGAAGGATGGATGGATGGTGGGGCAGCAGCTCACCCACCCGGCACCGGGGGCTGTGGGCAGCTCTCACGGAGGAAAAAAAAACTGTAGGGGTGCATATTTGGGGGATTAAACGCCTTTTGGGGCTTCTCCAAGAAAGGCAGAGAGAGGAATGGGATCTTTTGTGCAGCTGGAAAGTCAGAGCAGAGCTTTCTAATTAGGGGATGCATCCCAGCAATGCATTCCCAGTGCTCCAGGTAACTGCAGATTCCCTGGGAGGAAGGCTTGGGTCCTCACCCCACTTCTGCTCTCCTGCCACCACCCTGTGGCCACTGGTAGCCTTGTGCTCATGGATAACATCTGCATGGTGCACAACTCTCCTGTCCTCAATTCTGTGAGGCTCCAGGGGCTGCATATCCCTTTGGGATACAGACCACCATCACATGCAGGAAAACTAGACCCTGGGAGAAGCCTGTGGATCCTTGATGTGAATCCTCTGCTTTTGTCAGCTCCAGGAGGACACTTGAGCAAGAGCTCAGACCTGGGCCCAAGAAAGAATGGGGCGGGAGCAGGCTCCAGGCAGGAGGGGAGGAAATAGAGCCAGACGCTGTTTGACATGTGGAGAGCCAGCTCACAAGCTTTATGGCATATCCTTGGGGATATTTTTAGGGGATTTGGATGCCTGTCTGTGAGCTCTGGTATTCGCATACCATAGGAAGTTTTTTCCATGCTGTGTCCTGCCCCTATCTCCCACCTGAAGAAGGCCCCCATTTGATCTGGGCAGTCCCTATGGGCTGATGACAGGGCTCTGGGATGAGCTCACCCAGCTCCCAACCCAGGGTTGGCCATCCTCCAGCACAGAGACCCTGGAAAAGGCTCTGGGTCAAGTCCCTACAAAATTAATGAAGCTGATTGCACTGTTGTGACCGTGTGGATAGAAACCATCAAACACGGGACAGTGGACCCTTATTTCATCCAGAGCAGTGGGAAATGGGGGTCCCAGCCGAGTGCTGGCTATTCCCCCTCCTCCCTCCATGTGTCTGCAATGGGATGGGGTCTGCACCAGCAAGCAGGGGACATGGCCAGACCCCCGAGGTACTCACAGCACCGTGAAGTCGTGGCACTCCTGGAAGGCAGCCCTGCGCATCGCCCGGATCCTGTTCCCTTCCAGCTCCCTGCAGAAAGACAATCGTGGCTGCCACCTCCATCCCCACCATCCTTGGAGACTGCCCAGCGTAATCCCTTACCTCTTCCTTGCCCCCTCCCCAGCTCTGCTCTCATTCCCTGGGGGATGCTTCCAGCCCTTTTCTCCCCATCTCTGCTCCAGGAGCCCAGCTGGGGAGGGGGAGCAGCCCCTGCCTACCCTGGAGGTGGCCTGATGTCTCTGCCAGCAGGCTGGGTACTCACAGCCAGCTGAGCTTCGGCATCTCTGCGCAGAGGGGGGCGTTGGGTATTTGAGTCAAAGAGTTATTCAGCATGTACCTGGTCGGGAGGGAATAAGGAAAAATGGGGTTACGGCACCGTACGTCTGCCCAGGACACAACCCTGTGCATGGATGGGGTCCTGCTGCTGCTCCTGGATCATGCAGGGTTTCATGAGGGCTTTCTGCTGGTCCATGGACTCACCCTGGTGGGGGGCGATGGACATCTGCACTCTGTGGGCTGATCACGTGGATATGTGGGTTGGTGGGCACTCTGGCAGAGAAGCCATGGCCACGCACAACCACAGAGTAACTTCAGCTGCCACCACCCCAGGCAAAGGCCTGGCCCGTGTGGCTGTTAACAGCAGTACCAAGCTCCATCCACCTTCTTTGGGAAAGATGCAAAGGCAATAGTGCCAGGCACATTCAATGTGGGAGATGCTCTCCAGTGAGCCATGATGGGCACATCACTGGGAGAGCTGTGCATGAAAGTGGCAGCAAGTGACCCTGGAGCGACAGCCAGTAAAGGCAAATTTATAGCCTGGACTCCTGCTGGTGCTTTTCCCAGCACTTGTGCACATGCCTGCTTCGCACAGTGTCCCTCACTGAACGTTTCGTGACCGCGCTTTTAGTTTATTTAATTCGCTAAGAAAAATGCAGAAGGATAAACAGAGCACGTCACCCAGCAGATTGGCACTGCTGCCTGCGACGTGGGAACATGCCGCCAAGGAGAGTTCTGTCCTCCCAGGGCTGTCCCCCCACAGCCCACAAGGCCCCTCCTCTGGGGACAGAACTGGGACAGGTCTCTGGACACCGAGTTTTGTAGAGGAATGAAGACCCAGGGTCACAGCCCCTCTTCCCCAAGTTGACTGTGCTGTGTTCCCCCCCCATGCCTGGCTCCCCCGTCCCCAGGCACAGCGGTTACCGAGTCCTGCACATCCCCAAACCCAAATTTCAGGCTTTTACAGCCAACTCCAGCAGTTACATCTCCAGCAGAGCTAGTGCAAGCCTGGGCCAGCAGCTGTGGCTGAAGAGCTCTGCTTGCAGGTGTCCACCCAGGGAATACATCTGACCACTTTTTAAGATGTATGTGAACATACATATGTGTGTCTGTGCACTCACACACGTGTTTTTTCCACTATAACAGCCAAAACTTCTCCCCTAACACTCACTCCAGGCTGCTGCCAAGGTTTCTGATCTGCGTTCTGGACTATGGAAAAGGTGTTAAAGCCACCTTCTAGTGATTGCAAAATTGATTTTTATGGTGGTTAAAGCAAACTTGTTATTCTGTACCTCCATCTTGGAAAGGGCTGGGGCTTAAAGACCCCTTGGCTTGAGATGACCTGATGTGAAAAGAGGTCAGAAAGACAGTGATTTGGGAAAGCATTGGATCCTGTTTGCAGTCACTGAGTCAAGGAAAGAAGTCAACAACCCAAACTGCAGGCACCTTGTACCATCACCCCTCACACCTTGGGGGAAGGGGAGGAAGCCACAGCATCCTTGACTTGCCCTGAAAAAGGCTGGAAGCTGCCTGGAAAAGGGGTGCAGAAGGTACCACGCAGACACCCACAGAGCAGAGTCCCCCCAAATCCCTCAGAAGGCTCCCTCTGCCCCTACTTACAGGAAATACAGAGACTTCAGCCCTGAAAACGTTGCGGGGACAATTGTGGCAATCCTGTTGTTGTCCAGCATCCTGGAAGGAGAAGTGGAGATGTGAGAAGAGGGGACCCAGAGATGGCAAGGAGGCAGTGGGAAGCCCCCACATTTAGCATCTGTGCTGCCCCAGCAGGAGGGGGCTCTGTCCCTTCTCCCTTGCAAGCTTCCATGGGCTCCCACCCCCAGGTGGGGGCTGTCCCCCCTCTGAAACCCTTTCAGCCCCCTTTGAATCCTGCCCAGGCAGCCCTGGCTGAAGCGTTAGATCCAGCTGCAGGGTCTGGATTCCTTCACAGTCAGGGTCTGTTGGATTTTTCCTCTCTTCTGCTGTGAAATAAAGATAAATTAGAAACCATTTGGGGAATTCAGGGCCGTTGCTGGGCTTCTTGAAAGTCCTCTGGCTTGTGTGCACCAGAGACCACCCTCCATGAGCTGCTCATCCTTCTGTTGTCCCCCTTTGATTTAAGGAATATCTGAGCTGGTCCCATGGTAAGTAAGAGGAGAGAAGCCTGGGGGGGTGACAGACCTGCCTGAGCTGTTCCTGCAAACGCAGAACAGGAACAAACCATCTTGTAAAGTGGCCTTTACGTAGTGAAATCTTTATAAGCTCCGTGTGTAAAACCACACACGGCACGAGCCCAGATCAGAGAGCCTTTGAGAATAAACAGAGGGGAAGGATATTAGCTGTATTTTCAATTTAGGTGTATATTTTTCAAGGTGATGGAGCTGCAAATCTCTGTGTTTAACAGCTCACTTAAAGCCTTTTATACACAAACCTCCAGCCTGGGAGCTGAGGCTGGCTCTGAATGAAGCCCATCATCATTCTCTGCTGCTGCAGACCAGCAAGAGGAGTGTGGCACGGCGAGAATCCAGGGGCACCAGCTGGCCATAACGAGATTTCAGACAAGACCATGTCCAGTCCACGCTAAACCTGACCCCAGTAACAGGGGAAGGAAACTCAAATAGGAGTTTCATAAAAGAGTCGCAGCAGAGGCCAAGAGTGCCCTGGTCCCCATGGCTGCTGGGGAGGTGGAGATGCAGCTGGGCATCATACCCACCTCCCACAGCCCCCAGTATGGGCATGTAACCACAGGCACCCTCAAACCATCATACCTACTTCCCCCCACCTCTCTCCCCAAGGAGATGAAATTATGGCAAATGCAAGAAAGAGCTGGGATCGGTCACATCTGACGCAGTTGGGACCAGCAGAGGAACTCACAGCCACTCGAGGCGATGCAGGTCCTCAAAAATCCTGGGCTTCAGCTGCGTGATCCTGTTGTGGCTGAGGAACCTGGAGCCAGAGGAGGAGAGCGATCCTCAGACCCCACTGCCCATTAAACCCCTTTTTGCTAAAGCTGTTCTTTCCGAGCTGCCCGTGGTCCCTGGCTTTGGGTGGCACCGTCTCCCTCAAGCATCTCAAACACAGGGTCTCAGCTCAGGCTGGATGGGAACAGCTGTGTTTGGACGGAGGGGAAATACCTCTGCTCTGGTCCACGTTCACCCACAATACGTACAAATCTGTACGACACAGATTCTTGCAGGAGCAAGAAAAAAAGGCTCAGAACCTGTCCTCAAGCCAGCTCTGCTTCATACCAGGGGGAGCCAAGGACTATGTCCATCCCAGGGCTCCCCTCCCCAGGGCCACATAGTGCAGACACCTTTACTCACAGCATTTTAAGCTGAGAAAGTCCAGCGAAGGCTTTGGGTGAGATCAACCGGATCTTGTTTCTTTGCAAAAATCTATTTAAAAAAAGAAAAAAAGAGAAAGAAGAGAACAGAAAAGAGGCTGAAGAAGAAGCATCTTTTCTAAGGGATTCTCAGGGTCTGTGGTCCCCAGGGAAGACAGGGATGTGTCTATAACTGCAGGACACCACACACACGGCTCATAGGGCTCGGGGAAGGAGGTCCAGGCTGCAGCCCCTGCTCAAGCAGCCCTGAAGAGGCTGTTTCCACCTCTGCCTCATTTACTCCATGCCAAGGGAAGGAAGCTGAAAGTACAGATGCCCAACAGCCACAAGCAGCTGCTCTGAGCTGCTTCACACGCTTGTTCCTCCATATGTGGCCCTGCTGCTGCTGACCCCTGCATCCACTGCTCCCCCCTTTTATAACAAACAAGCCAGAGAACAGTATAAAGAAGATACTCACAGCTTGTTCAGACTCCTGTACCTGGAAAACTGATTGTCCAGCAGAGAACGAATTTTATTTTTCTTCAGGTCCCTAGCAGGAAAACAGAAGGAAAAAATCAAACCCAGAGCCAACAGACTTAGGATGGAGAAGAGTCTCCTAAGAAGGGAGAAGAGTGAAGACTAGACCTCATCTTCTTGTGCAATACAAAAAAAATGCGAGGCAGCTGCTGTTCGTTAACGCTACATTGCTAATTGCCCTCCAAATCTGCAAGCATTATTTGCTGCAGATGAGTTTTTCCCCCACGCACTCCTCCCTTCCCAGCCCTTGCTTCATGTGTGCAAAGGTACCCCAGGCTGGGACATTGCTGAAAGTTTCCCACCCTGTGCATCTCGATGGGAGGCTTAGCAGCAAAGACAGGCTCTCTGGTCCTCACCCCGGCCAGGATCTGGCTGTTCCCTTCTCCTGGCTCCTTGCCCTTGTGGGAGGGATGCAGCGAGAAGCTGAAGCTCAGCAGAGAGTGGTCTGTTGGCAGGGAAAGGGCTCTTTGCTTCTTTGGACACAGGGGCAACAAGTAAAAGCCAGGAATTTTATTTCCTTCCCCTTAAGCTTGTTTTCCCGCCGGGTGGCAGCTCGTGTCCTGCTTGTGCCTCTCCCTCAGGGAGGGGGGTGCCTGTACCCACTGCTACTCACATCTTGGTCACGTTGGAGGAGATCCAGGGGACAGTGGCGAGGTCCTGCTCGGTGCAGTCTACAGCCCTTCCCCGGCACTGGCACTGCACTGGGAAGATCTCCAGCCCTGTGGGCAAGCAGAGGGGACAGGCTGAGGGGAGGGCACAGGGGGCTTGTGCGGGGCAGAGGACACCTGTGGGGTTCGGGAAGGATGCCCAGCCCCAGCGAGGACAGCTTACAGCAGGCATCACCCTCATCTTCCACCGCCATCCTGCCGTTCCTTGTGGCCAGCATGTCACCAAAGATCTGCAGCCAGCCGCTGTCATCCACTGCAGGACAGAGGGGACCACTGTTAGAGGCACAGGGACAATGGCAAAACCCCCAGCAGCCTCGGGAGAGGGTGCTGCATCCCACCAAGCCTGAGATCTGGCTCCAGCCCCCCACAGCCTCACTGGGGCAGAACAGGGATTCACCCAGCCCCATGGTGTGTCTCCAACCACAGCCACGACAAAATTTTCTTTTCTTTATTTCAGTCACCCCACTTTAAGGATATCCCAAGCCCTGATGTTGCATCCAAGCCACTCAGTTAACCAGCTCCCAGAGGGTATGAATTAATCCATGAGTCTCTAACTCATTTACACTCCTAGACTCAGCATCCCTGAGCACATTTTCTTCACTGTGTATTGTGCAAAAGGAAAAAAAAAAAAGGAACTAATTTTGTGTCTTTAAATCTGCTGCTGAACCCATGTGTCCTGACTGGTAGCCCTGAGCCCCTCTGCCTCTCCACCATTGCCCAAAAATAACTGCCCCAGTCTTGTAACAACGAGGGCTTTCTGCACCTCAGCCTGGGAGAATCCCTGACAGCTCCTGGCCACTGTGCAGGGACGGTGTAGAAATGCAAGAGCCAGGGAAGTGGCTGGAGAACAGAGCAGAAGAAGGATTCTTCAGGCTTCCCAGGGGAAGGGCAAGCTCTGCTCAACTGCACTTGTGGTCCTGGATCCTGGCGTTCCCAGGTCCGAAGGTTACTGACTCTGAGGGCATCCCTCTTGCTGCTTACCACAGTTTTCCTCGTCAGCTCCGTTGTCGCAGTCACGCTCCCCGTTGCAGTGCAGGGCCTGGGGCAGGCAGATGGAGAGGTTGCCACAGGGAAACTGCCCCAAGGGACACTCATGCCCGTCCTGCCAGGAGTGGATGAGAGGAGGCTCTGCCCAAGGAAGAGGAGACACTTAGGGCTGGGGCAGCATCTCCCACCCCTGGACCCCTCACAAATGATGTGCCGTCACCTTCTGGGCACTGAGCTCCTGGGGTCTCATCCTGCTTTGTGCCCAACTCCAGTGGCTTTTGGAGCAGAGCAGGGCTGGGGGGCAGAAGGGTGCCCACACTGATGCTGAGGACCAGCATTGCCACACCAGTGCCCCGTGAGACTGTGCTCTGGCCGGAGCAAGTGTGAGCTGATGGGGTGTTGGAGAACACTGAGGTGGCATGAGCATGTCCCAGGGGAAAAGAAGGACCCAAAGTCCTGCTTTCGGAACACTTTTAGCTGGCAAAATGCTGCCCTGAAGCCCCAACACCCAGACAGAGGCAGTTCTGCTGAGGAGAGCATGGAAACGGAGAGTCCCGACAAAACAGGCCACCCTTGTTCCCAAGGTGCAGCCCCATTCCTGGGTGCAAACCTCTCTGGGCAGCTCCATCTCCCCCTGATGCTGAGTCTTTTCCATCAGAGCCATCAAAGATAGCCAGTTCCAGGGCCCTGTTTGTTAAGATCCTGCAATTATCCATGGCAGAGGCATGCTTCAGATCCAGCTAAACATTTCCACAGCCTGCTTTGATCAAGGCCCTGGGAAGTGGCAGCCGCCAGGCACCAGGGGAACACTGTGCGGGGGGCGGGGGGAGCAGCTTCTTGCTCAGGATTTCCTCCAACTGCCAGGCTATTAATGGCTAATGATGCATGCTATAATTAAAAGCACTTTGCCTCACTCACACTCACTCCCGCTCTCCATTAACAATCCCATCAGCAAGCACTGTAGCATGATGGAGAGCGAGGATGCAGGGGTGACCAGTGGGGACTCCCCATGGCATGGCATGGCATGGATGTGGTCCCCTCCAGCTGCCCCAGCAGCCGAACCATGGGTGCCCTGTCCACCCCAGGGAAGTTCTCCCGCAGACAGGTTATGGCTGGATCTGAGGAAGTTTTCCATTAGACTAAAAATATCCCCACTTTCTGCAATAGCTGGCTGAGCTAGATGTAAACAGCGTGCACTGCCTGAATCCCTGCCCTGGACTTCTCTGGCCGGCCAAGGGTCCTGCAAGCCTTTCCCGGGATTTACTGACATATCTGGGTGTTTGTTCAGGGGGAAATATGGACTCCAAATCCACAGAAACCCATGGTCTCAATCAACATGATTCAAAGTCTTCAAAGATTTGGAGCAGAGTCTATTGTGGCCCCATAAATCTTTCCTGAAAACTGGAGCCATCCCAAGGACCTCTGGAAGGGATCTCCATCCACTTGAAGCCATAAAACGGGTCCAAGTGACATTTTTAAGAGACTCACGTCACTGTTGCCCTTTGTCTACCATCTTGAACCAGCTGGGACCAGCCGGGGCAGCCTGGGACATGAAGAGAACCCCCATTTCTATAAAGACGTGAGGGCTGAGCCATCTCCTCGCCTTGGAGCAGGCTGTGCTGTTGTGGGAGCTGATGGGGGGCTGCTGGTGGGGACCCCTTGGGCTGACCTGACCCTTCAGGGACCTCTCATACCAGGGGCTCCACACTGTCAGAAAGGGCCATGTCCTCTTTACCCCAAAGTAAAAAATCTGGGTTGTATCCTTGGTACAGCCAGTATTGGGCTTTCAGAGACCTCTGTTTTGGAAGTGCCTGCCTTTGGCCAGTCTTTTTGCAAAGCAAGAGGTAATTTTAGCTTTTTATAAATGCTTGTGGCTATATTTCTGTATTAGAGGTGTCTAAACTCACAGGGGTATCACACATGCTACTGCAGAACACCGAAACGCCTAACAACTGTCAAATGAATTACTGTCTGCCTAGGACATTAAAAAGCATATCTGCTATTAAACGTTGTAAAAATTTGTCACTGAAACATCATGTACGCGTGATCTTTTGTTCCTTTAGCTGGGAGCAAGAACATCTATTTTCTTCTGATAGCACAACAGACACGAGTCGAGGCTGTGACAGACAAGTCACCGGGGATGTGGGTGAGGGCTGCTGGGTGTGCTGGAGCTGGAGGTCTTCCCTTCCCAGCCTCCAAAGGCCACGACCACGTCACATCTATCTAAAAGAATGAAGACACCAGCCAATGTGTGGCTGTTTCTCTCCAGTGAGCGGCACAGGCAGCTCCTGCTCCTGCTCCAGTGGCATTTCCCAGGGAATTTGCTCGGGAGGGGGTTCCTTACCAGACAGCCTTATCCTAAACCTCTCCTTAACGCAGAGCCTCAGTGACTTTAAATACTTCTGGGTGTGATTCTGTTTTATGAAGCTAAACCTCTCCAAGAAGGTAGACACAGACAGAGATCTCCTGCATGATGATGGGCCCGTCACCTAGCACCGCGTTGTCTTACTTGTAAAGAGCAAATTTTGGTCCACCCAAAGCTCAAGAGGGATGGACCCTGGCGTGAAGTTCCTACAGATGTGTGGTGTCAGCCTCTACCAGCCTATGCGTGACCCTGTGCATGGCCTTCCCCTGCTTGCATTGCTCCAAAATGAGTAGGACTTTCTGGGTACCAGCCTCCATCCTGCTGGGAAGCAGCAAAAACGTCGCCATCAGCATTAAACGATTCACCCAAAATGAAGATGGTGCCTGGAATAACACCTTGTTTGGAGGCATCTCCTCCAGCAACGGGGTGACTCGTGTCAGCTCTTCCCAGCCAGTCAGACTGAATGGGACTGGGATGCTGCCAAAAGCTGGGAAGGGGGTGGGGAAAGGGAAAATCCATCTTTTACTTCTACTTGATAGTTATAACTGAGCTGGGAGGGGAATTGATTTTGCAATATTCTGTTTTATACACTAAAATCAGCAAAAAAATAATAAATTTATAGGGAGCAGGGCTGGTGCCTATGGGGTTGCTCTCTGCCAGCAGATCAAGACCGGTCACCAGAGGCTTGGGAGGTGTGAATCAGCAGCTGAGCAAGGACACCCATCCAAAGAGGGAATAAAAACCAGTGGAAAGCTCTGTTACATTGATATCTCATAGGGGGCGTGCACAAGCAAATGCTCTAGCAAATTAATGTGTTGCAAGATGAACAAATGCAAAGTCATCACGTGTGACTGCTCCTCTGGCTTTTCCTAAGCACCTGTTTCTCTGAGGCAGCGAATGCAATAAAAATTTCAGCCAAGTTTAAGCGTAAGTTTATTTCTAATAGAGCTGTTGAGCGCTAATGCTTCAATAAAAAGAGTTTTATCATGTTTACTAAAAATACCTCGTGCTGGCAAGCTCACACCCAATAATAAAAGCCTGTGCGAAAAACTAAATGAAAGGACATTTATGCCAAAACAGTTGAAGTCTGGGCTGTGTATCAGTGGGAAGTACCTGGGGGAGGCTGGAAGCTGCTCCTCAACACCAGACCTCACCGTGGGTGCTCGCAGTGAGTGGTGCCAAGTGCTGGACCGGACCCTGCCATAGCCCATGGGTATTGCACCAGGAGGGCTCCTGCTAGTGCAGGAGAAGGGGGGTATTTTCTCAGGACCCCCATGAACACGTGCACAAGGACCAGCTGACTCCCCCCACTGAGCATCCCTCATGTAAATTGCTATCTCAGCTGGCCTGTCCCTGCTCAGGCTGGCAGGCTTTGGCACAGCTCTGCGGGATCCCTGTGAGATAAACACCCAGCCAGTGAATTAAAAGCTGGGCAAAGATTAAGGGAAACCTCTTAAAGGCAGCCAGAGCAGTGGTAGGAGAAGTGAGATTTTGGAGCTGCCATCACATCCTGCCCTTGCAGGCAGCAGAGGTAAAAGCTGGTGAGAGGCTGGGCTTGTAAGGATGCCTCCTTAGTACAGTGTTTTGGGTGATAAATGAGTAAGAAAATACAAACCGGGGGGGATGAGGGTATTACAAGCCCCCTGGCTCTTGCCCTCTTGCAGCCCCGCAGAGGGGAGCACGTCTTTACCCTCTCCAAGTCCTGTGAATGGAACCAGATCTGACCCCAGCCCTGAGACCGGAGTTCAAGTCCCTCCAGAGATTTTTTTTTTCCCGTCTCAGTTTCATTTCTAGTTATCCTGGGAGGCTTTCTGTTGCATACTGTCATGTCATGATGGTTTCTGGCTGTTTTCTTAGTCTGAATTCATGTAGGACCTACAGAAAGCAACAGGAACCTTTCCAGGGCCTCCAGGTCCCTATTGCAGAGAGCGTATCCACATATGGAGCTATGTAAATACTAAGAGAGTGGAGTTTATATATGTATATCTATTTAAAAACGTAAACACAGATAGCTTCTATTTTATTTTTTTTTCAGGAATGATGCTCAAGCCCCAGATTTCCAGCTGAACTGATGCTCTCCAGCCACCCTCACAGTACCTCATTCTATATTAACCCCCCTCAGGGTGAGAGAAACCAGGGACTAATGCAGGACAGCAATCAGAGATACAACTCGAGACAGCAGAGGAGAAGGTGAAATAAAAAGTAAAATTTAAAAAACAAAACAAAACACAAACATAAAACAGAGGAAAAATGTGTTTCAGGGAAGGTAAAACACTGAGAAAACGGGTGATTTTAGTATGATGCAGCCTATTTGATAAACTGACCTTCCTTGGCAGAGGTGGGATGGGGTGGCCATGGGCACTGTCCCCCATTGGGGACCCTGCTGTCCCGGCTCTGCAGGGCTACAGAAGGAAGCACAGCCAGAGGAGGCAGCCAAATGTAGCCAGAATTAACCTCCCCATCTTCCTCGACTTTTTACGAGGGCCACCCGGGATTGTAAACGAAGCCCACGCATCACCGAGAAAACAGCCATGACCACATTCTCTGGATACTAACAGGCTGAACGAAACATGCCTTTGGTCTACCTTCCCTCTCTCTGAAAAAAAACCCAACGTGTACATTCTGCCAGCAAAGTCCCAGAGCCGTGAGACGGGGTGATGCATGGCCTGTCCCATTCCTCTCTAGCACCCAAGTTCTCCTCGCCATGGGGCATCCCCATCACCCCCCACCCAGGACTGCAACCCCCTTCTCACGGCACCCTGCACACAATTCCCCTTGGCATTTCCCATACCGAGGTGGACTGAGCTGCACCTAAAGCAAACCACCCTAAACGAGACACAAGCAATTAACTGTTTGATCAGAGAGAGAGGTTTAGCCCCCCCCCTTGTCTCTCCCCCAGGGGAGGGAACAGTTTGCATTGCTACCCACAAGAGTAAACCACAACAAATCAGACTAAAATGGAAATAGCACAGAGCTCTTGCCTTTCCACCACCCCCCTTCGTAACTTCCAGTAAAAAGTGTTGCTTTTCAATCTGGTTTTTGTCCACAGCTCCCTCCCCTTTCAGACCTTAACATCGGTGTGGCGGCTGCCTCCGTCCCCCCCCCCTCGCTCTCGCTTCTCTTCAATAAAAGGCAGAATCACAATTTGCAGCTCTCTCTGGGTTTACGGGTAACGCGGATGCCCAGAAAAGTGACCAGAAAGCGGCTCAGATAGCAGCATTACCAGGCACACCAACTCTCCTCACAGGAGAGCACTCACGGGTGCTTTCAGGCATCCCTGTGCCTGTGATCTATATCAAAATCCCACTATAAAGTTCTTCACACACACCCCCAACCCCAATTGAGTGGCCCGGTTTCCTCCCCACCTTGGGATGGTGTGACCCGCAAAGGCAGCCACTTACTTGTAGCAGCGTAGAACAGCGATGGTAGAACGATCAGGAGCAGCCTCATGTCAGCAGCCCCCCAGCCCCGAAAGGCTTGGAGACCTCCTGGGTGGCAGAGGGAGGAGGGAAGGGGAACGTGGAGACGCCACGGGTCCTCTCCTGCTAACGTACACGAACACACCGACGTCTCCAGGGAGTGGAAACACCAGGGATGCCACAGGTTGTCACCGGTCCCCAAGATGCTGGGTGCTGCGTGGTCATCCCCATCCTGGGGAAGGTGCTGGTGGAGAGGGGTTGGGGGGCATCTGCAGCACCACCCAGCCTGCACGGCACGTGAAATCCAGTGATGTGGGTGGCAAGGAAGGGAGAAGAGAAGGAAATTAATCCAGTCCTTCGCCGGTGCTCCCCACCCTGGGGGCAGTGTGGGGCTGTGCTGTCCCACCTGCCCACCCAGGACCCTGGGGTGCACAGCCCAAAGGAGCCCAGGGCCAGCCTGGGGAGGAGGAGGAGGAGGAGGAGAAGGAGGAGGAGGAAAAGAAGGGGAGGAGGAGGAGGGCTGCTTCCTCCCCAAGAGGGCCCTCTGCTGGATTTGCCCTCCTTACCTGCACCCACCCGTGTCCGGTAGCCTGATGGACATGACCCAGCAGAGATCTCTGTCCCATCCCCGTGCTACGTGCTCCAGTCAGCCATCCCAGTGCAGTCCCAGCAAGGCAGACACCACCCCTGAGCCCTCACTTGAGCACACTTCAGGTGGGCTGGGGTCCAGGTGGGCTGCAGGTAGGGGCAGGGTCCTCCCACTCTCCCCACTGATGCTGTGGTCCCCCTGTTCCCATCTCCATGCTGTCTGGGACCCACCCCCAGACCCCACTGTGCACACCCTACCCCTGTCCCACCAACACAGAGGAGGATGAGGGGTGCTATGCAGCCCACCCTGTGCACAGGTCCTCCTGCTGTGGGGACTGTCCCCAGGCAGCCTGGCCGTGCCACTGGTGATGGCACAGCCACCCCTTCTGCAGGCTGCCAGCCATGGGGAAGCTCTTCCTCAGCTCCTCCTGCTGCATGGAAACCCCACGGATGGTGGGAAGCATGGGAGGGGGAGTCCCATGGATGGAACTGTTTCTCAGGCTCAAATTCACCCAAGCCTGTAGGAGGAGGGAGGGGAATCCGTGTTTCACAGCTGGGGAGAGAGGAGAGGTGGTCCCAGTCAGAGAACAGACCCCTTCCCCAGCTCTGCTGTCCACGCTCGGCTCCCAGCCCATCCACACAGTGAGTATGGGTCTCCTTGGAATCACTTTTCCCCAGCATTTCCAAAGGCTTGTTGCTGGTCCAGAAAACTCTGCAAAAAGTTAACCCTTCCCTTGCTGCTAGAAAGCAAATCTTTACTCAGGTCACAGGATTTACTGTCCCACCTCTCCTCCTGTGCGCGATTAAATGACACACACACCCATTTTACCTGCACGTTCCCACTAATACATTTTAAACTTATCAATAAACTTATCAAAAGTTTTGTTGATGCTTCTAAAACAGCCCAACAACTGTTTCGATCCCTATTTCTGGTTGTCATCGGTCCTGACGCCCCTTTCCTCCTCGTTGAAGGAAATGGGGTCCCAGCAACGCAGCCTTCCCTCCCTCCACTGCCTCCCTCCAGCTGTGAGCACGAGGAAGCAGGGAACAGCTTCCAAAAGAACATGACGTAAGGTATTTGTGGCCCTAAATCAAAGTTATTTAAGACCTAAGGGCACTTTGAAGCTAAACGCCAGATAGGGTGATGCTGGTGAGGGAAGAGGAGATGGAAGAAAGGCAACAAAATATTTCATTTTTTCAGGGAAGGAAAGAAGCTGTTGGAGAAAAGCTCTGTGTGTGCAAACCTTAGACCCTCTGCAGAGGCTTTGCAATTCTGCTGCTGCAGTTTAAAGCCCTCACTTTGGTCTCGAGGGATGGATGGGGGCTCGGTGTCAGGAGATAAATGTACTTTTCTGCCCTAACTTTCAAGCATAGGCATTTGCTGCCGGATGCCAAGGTGCCAGACGACAGCGATTGTGAAGCCTTTGACCCTTCAGCCAGAAAAAGAAAATAATACATAAACCAAAGCTCTAAAATTAAAGTGTGTTTCAGGGACCGACTGCATTTCTTCTGCAGACTTTTCAGGAACTCCCACCCCAGGTCCCTGTGTGAAGCCGTAGTTCACCACAGATCCAGAAATTATAACCCCCAGAAGCAAATGATGGGCCTGAGCTGAGGAACCTGCCTTCAGGAATCTCCTCATGGCATAGGGGTATGAGCTGGGATTTTGGGTGGCTTCTAGGCAAAATAGAAGGAGTTGGGTAGCAAATGTGCTCTGAGGCTGGACTTGGCTGGAGATGCTCCATCAGGAACAGGAGTGAGGAAGAGCCTTGTGGGGTTCCAGCTGGTGCAGAAAGTCATCCCACTTTGCATCCTGTACTGCTTCCAACCCAACAGTAGAGCCTCCTCCCTTCAGGAATTCCAGCAGGAGCCAAGGGGCATCCATCTTCTCTTGTATACAGCCCACATTTCACTGCTCTTCATCCAACTTGCTGTCCTTGAACCTCTCTGGGGTATCTCCGTGGCCTGTTCTTTGCTTTGGCCCTTGACCAACCTTCTGTGCTCTCGGAGCATTTTTAGCTCCCTCCCCCCACGCTCCCACGGGCTGTCAGCATCTTTACACCAAGTTTGCGTTTCTTAACGTGGGCTTTGTTAATAGGCCAAAAAATTTCCACCCTTTGGCAGCCAGCTCTGTCCAGCTTGTGGGGGACACACCTCCCACCAAGCACCCAGATGACATATGGGCATTGGGTGCCTCCCCACAGGCGTTAAATCTCTGGGCTGTGAATCCCAGCAATACATTACGATTCAGAGCCCTGAGGGACTCGGAGAGGACTTGTGCAATTGCGTGGCAGAGATTTATATCCCGGGATTTTAAAAACCTAACCTCTTCAGAGTCATCTGCCGGGCAGCCTCCACTCCAGCACAGCGCCTGTCCCACCAGAGCCGTCCTCAACATCTCCCTGGATAATGTTACTTGGGAGCAAATCAAGCCAGTCTTTTTTTCCCCCCCTTTCGCTGTTTTCCACTGGGATAATTCCTCGTGCCAAATCTCTCGGTTCTCACTCAGGCCTGGCTTCTTCGGTGCTTTTTTCTTCCCCCCCCCCCCCAACCCTATCCATTTGAGGTGGGTCTCTGCCTGCATCTGAAACCATGGAGCTGCACATCGTGGACCAGCTCCGCTCTTCCGTGGGTCGGTGTCAGCCACGTGTGTGATGCCCTGCACGGTCTGCTCTGCTCTGTCCCCCTGGCTGCCGTGGGACTCGATGGCTTGGGGGAAATCGTTTTAGTCTTGGGGCCACAGCTGGGTTTGTTCATCCATCTGACAACAGCCACAGCCTCCTGCCTCCTTCCCTCCCTCCCAGCCTGGGAAGCGGGATGCTGAGCTCAGCAGAACAGCCGTGGTTCAGTGCTAGAATACAGAAATATGCTCATCAGCTGGAGAAATCGCCTCCGGAGGACAGGGATGAGGCAGAGGTGGCAGATGTGAAGCTGATCTGTCTTTCCCTAAGTCAGCAGCCTCTTCCCACCCATCTGCCCATCCTCATGCTCCAGCTGAAGGAGCAGGCAGGTGTCCTCCCATCCAAACCTGAGCACGCTAGAGCCAGCACCAGTGTTGTGCCCGAACCACAGGTGATTCCAAGCAAAGCTCTGAATCTTCAGAACCAAACTCAGAGCAGCCTTTGTAACATCCCTGGTCTGTGGGTGTAATGCCTGGAGCTGCCCAGCATCTTCCTCTCCCACCAAAGTCTCACCATCCAGGCACAGGCTCCGCTCCTGTCTTCAGAGGAGACCGAGATGGACCCTCAGTACCAACAGCCCTTCTGACTTAAGACAGACCAAAAAATCTGCAGGAATGGGGCAGTGCTGGTGAGACATGAAGGATTAATCAGACGAGGATGATGTCTGCGGCCAGGAAAGATGCTGGAATCCTGCATGTCAGTCCTGATTAAACCCTCTCTGCAGTTGTATGGCCGGCCTGGTGCAGCACTCACAACAAGAGGCACAGTGATTTCGGCATCCCTGATGAACAGATATCACCTGGTTCAAGGACAAGAAGGAAATTCAGGCATCTTTACTGCCTGACCCCAGTGGCAGGACATTTTTTAGTTCATTTATGAATAAGAGAAAATGCTGCAAACTTGTACAGTGCTCCCTACCCTGCCAGTTCTGCATCCATGCCCTTGATGAGGATGGTTCCTCTCGGGCTGGGCTCCCTGCATCCAGCTTGGGGAGGGCTTGCCATACATCCCATAGGACAGTGAGTGGTCCCAGCAGACAGCAGGACTCCCAAGGGATCAGCCCACTTTAAAACAGATTATCAATCTGAAACTCCCAGCAGGGCAGCACTTCAGCTGGTCTCTG
This sequence comes from Gallinago undulata, assembly GCA_026546715.1. Taxonomy (NCBI): domain Eukaryota; kingdom Metazoa; phylum Chordata; class Aves; order Charadriiformes; family Scolopacidae; genus Gallinago; species Gallinago undulata. The sequence goes on along the minus strand of JAOTQQ010000063.1, from coordinate 4,052,001 downwards.
CATTCCTCTTCTGCCCGTGGATCTAACCCTCCAGGCAGAAAGGAGATGGAGAAGAGGGCAAACTGGAGAAGAAACAACTTTAAGTGGTGCTTTGGAAGGTAAAAAAAAGAACCTGGGCAAAGTTCAATCCCCTGATCAGCCACATTAACAGCAAAGAGGAGCTAGAGACAGTGAACTTGAAAACACCTTCCTCCAAAAAATTCATGTATGAGCTGGCAGAAGAGGACAGGGAGGGAGAAGGTCACAGGTTTGAGAGCCTGCCAAGTAACAAGCAAACGGGCAGGAGAAACCTTTCCCACTGAACTATAAGAAAACACAGTAATAATTAACAATTCAGACCTTCGTACAGAACCTTCCCCCCGGACAGCCCATCTACACACACATCGCCTTGTCTGCTTCTCCGATACAGATCGGTTAACAGCTCCCAGAAACAACGTTGCATCAGATAAACAGAAATTATTGACTTTGTATGAAATTGCACAGAGACAATTAGAGGCAGCATCCGATACCCGCTGGGAATATTCCTGGAATGATATTCCTGGAGGTGCCAAGGGAGGTGTGTGCATATGCTGGGCAGGGGGTTCCACCCTGGACAAGCGAGGAGACTATTTCTGCTATTTCGTGCTAGAGTGACAGAGCTGCATCACCCCTGGAGACCATCCCCTGTAAGCCAGACCCCGAGGTGTCATTGCCTGTGTGACTGGGAATTACAGAACCTTTCCCATCAGCAGCCCTTTCCATTGGGGCCAAGGAACAATAATGACTGCTCCTTTAAATCTCATTTTTCCATTTTTCATTGCTGTCCCCCACTTTTTTAGTGGAGAAGCTAAAGTCCAGAGGAGAAAGGCTCAGAGACGGCACTGTGACAGTGACAGAGGTCCCCAGCCCCAGCAAACAGTTCCCAAGTCCACCAGGAGCTGAAGCTGAACTTTTTGAGAGGGCTGGCTTTATCCCAGACCTGTGGGGCTGTGAGGAATGACCCAGAGGCACTGCAGAGCTGGGGAGGGCAAGGTGTTTGGAGGACACCAATACCAGGGGAAGGGGGGCACCACATGCAGGGACAGCCAGCCCCGAGGAGGCAGATGGGGCTGCATTTTGGAAGGGAGGGCTTTGCTGCAAACAGTGGTGTTGAACCTTGTGCTGCTGCTGAGGTTCCTTTTGCTCCCACACAGCTCCAGGGTGGGTTTTTTTGCCTCTCCAAAGCTGTGATGCTGCAGGGACAGGAGGTCCGGTCCCATCTCCCACAGCACAGGAGCTGGTGGAGCAGAGCCCAGATGTTGCAATGCTGATGGTCAGCACCAGTGTTGTGTTTTGCCCCGGGAAGCCACTTTCCACACCAGAAGTGCTTTTCCCTACCACGCTGCTTCACAGGTAAGGGACAGAAATATCACACCAGCAAACACCATCAGGACTACACCGATGCCACGGCACTTGTAGAGAAATCCATCTGGACTGAGTGAAAGTGTCCCAAGCCACAGCGTGACCCAGACCTCACTTGCACTGTCCTTACCCCAACTTTCCTGCTGCCGCGGCAGAGCCACGTCCCGGCATTGCTGGGGGGGCAGCAGGGCCAGCAGGAAGCTGTTACCCTTCCACATGTGAATCCCCATGGAGTTTCACGTCGTTCTGCACTTCTCCTGCCTATTATCACTTTTCATCCTGCTGGAAAAAAGAGATTGCACAAATCTACCCCAAACCTGGAGGTTAAAAGTGGAGTCAGCCAGGTCCCTGCTGGAAGGGGAAGGTCCTGGGAACTGGAAGAAGTAGGAGACAAAGTCTCTCTCAGGAGCAAGGGCATGTTAGTGCTCTGCTGCCTAATGAGATTCATACCCAAGGTTTGGCTGACTCATAGTCTTTAATAAACTCCAAGCTTGGTGGCGTAAAGAGGTTAGTCGAGGTGTCAGCTCCCGCTGGGGAGAAACGCTCTGCCTGCTTGTTCTCCTCCACAGACTCAGCTGAACACTTTTTCCCCTCCGTGGTTTCTGTGCTCTGCTTCGGATGTGGTCGTGCTTCACTGCTGCTAATTTCATTCTGTGGGCTGCAAAGCCATTTGAGGTTGAAAACCCCCAACGCCGATGGAAAATTCAGCTATTACCACTGCAAAACAGGACTGGAGAACATTTCCTTGCCGCACAAAGTCTGCTGTCTACACACGCTCTGTGAAATAGGATGAATGCTAGAGTATGGTAGTCCAACGTGCCTTTTACCATGAGGTTCTCCTTTTAATGGCGTGCTGATTCCTGATACCCTGTGCTGGGCAGATGAGGGGGACACGAGTGGGTCTTGCTGGACTTCTCCACGCAGATCCTGCCAGCGAGGGTGGCAGCCAGGTCGAGGTCTTCACAGAACCACATGGGGTTGGAATGGACCTCTGGAGATCATCTACTCCAACCCCCTGCCAGAGCAGATCCACCCAGAGCAGGTTGCACAGAAACGTGTCCAGGCGGGTTTTGAATGTCTCCAGAGAAGGAGACTCCACCACCTCTCTGGGCACCTGTTCCAGGGCTCTGCCACCCTCAAAGTAAAGAAGCTCCTCCTTGTATTTAGGTGGAGCTTCCTATGTTCAAGTTTGTGCCCATTTCCTCTTGTCCTGTCACTGGGCACCACCAAAAAAAGACTGCCCGGAGCTGGGCAGAAACATGGCTGCAGGCAACAAAGCTATAAATATCGAAGTGAAATAATTACCCCACTCATTTATGGTTTAAATGCTGAGAAAGGAACAGAACCAGTTTCACCAGTGACCAACCAGGGTAGAGATGTAGCAGCCTATAACTGCTCTGGGCTGTGCGGTGGCTGGGAAGAGAAGTAGTGGAACAAATTGCTAAAGCTGTTTAAGCTGGTACACTCTGCAGTTTCTTCCATATTCTGCAAACTTACATGCTTTTTCACTTCTGCAGATCATTGCAGAATAAATCACAGGCAAGTATTTGGGCCACCAAAGCCTTTGCTTTCCAGCCGTCATGCTGAAATCATGTGAAATTGCCAACATTAAAGCAGACAAGTTTGATCACAACACCTCGTTCTGATGTGGCATTTTAGAAATAAATACTGAGCTGTGCTGTTTTTTAGGGTTCATACCCTCTCTTGCTTTAAGCATCTAAGTACTTTGCAAGAGGATGTTTGGAAACCACTGCCACAGAGAAATCCAGATTTTCAGACCTAGGAGAAGAGCTGGTTCCCTGAAGACCATCAGGTCTGGACAAGGATTAAGCCAGTTCTGGGCCTTATTGGGGAACCAGCATGACATTTTTTTCACTACTGGCTGGTGTTGTGGCTGGACAGTGTGTTATTAGTCCCACGTGTTGTTTCTTTTTTAACTAGCAGGATAAAGTCTGAAGGAGCTCCTGAGGCGCATCCATAGCAATGACAGATGTTATTCTGCTCGCAAGTGCAATTCATTTTTATGACATCCTATTTTTGCTAGTGCCCATGAGAAATGCATTTATTTATTTATTTTAAGAACAGACCCCCCCCCCCATCACCTCTTAAAGGTAATGTTTGCTGCTGTAACAACTGTCAGATGATGAGCTCCTGATGTGCTGCTGGTGTGAGCCCTGTCTTTTATCTCTGGCACCGGCAGCTTTATCACGCTGGAGGAAGAGGCGCAGCTTCTACAGTGCCACTGGAAGTGGCAATTCCTCCTCGGGTGCTCTCCAGAGGGGTGATGCTGCCTCTGGAGACCATCTGGGAGCAGGGGGCATTTCAGCTTCCTTACATTCTTGAGCACACTGCAAAAAGTGGTCAGGGTGCCCCCCCAACCCATCCTTTAAAACCTCTGCAGGCTCATTCACACTGTCCTCAGCTGCTAAAAACCTCCTATGTTTTGCCCACATCAATTTCTTCCTCTCCACTGCTCCTGTAATAGCTTAATCTCTTTATCCCGTTCTGTCTCTCTTTTAGTCTGCTTTGGTGGATTGTATTTGTAATGCAAGAGCCTTTTCTGCTCCACCAGCATCTGGACTGACACCGATAACCCCTTGGCTTTCCCACCACATGGGAGCTCCATCTCCACATAGTTTCTCTCCCTCCATCCTTCTAAAGTTTTACTCCCAGCAAGTTTGTGGGGAAGGGGCAATGCCAAATGTTGTGAGGGTTCACTTTACCTCCCAGTTGATGCCATTCAGGTGGCAACGTGCCTCTAACCAATGTTTTCTCCTTCCCCCAGAGCCCACCTGGAGGCTGAAATGAAGCATGTCTCCAGTTTTCTCCATGTATCCCTGAACATTTTGCACTCTAACCCACTCTGCTATTTCTCCTGGGCTCTTCTTGCCATCACAGCTCCTGCAGTGAGAAGGGAGCAAGGTGAAAAAAGCTCACGTTCACTTAGACAGCTAAGAGCAATGGGCAAATCCTCTCCCCAGAGCAAAGGAAAGCTCTGTGTGGCATAGGGATGATCCCTCTGATGCTCCAGGGCTCTTGGTGCAAGGTCCCCGATTACAGAAAATCATCCAGAAAGGCCTTTAATAGCATTTCTCAAGCACGGCATAATGGTCTCCAGGGCTTGAAAACGGAAAGCTGTGGTGGGAGGTGAATCAATTGGTTCCAAGAAACATCCAAAACTGCTGACTTCAGCAGGCAGGGGCTGGCAGGAGCTCAGCTGGGGAGCAGCAGCCCTTTGGGCACCAGGAGCTTGCAAAGGCTGGCTCCAGAGCATCATCCCAGCTTGTGTCCTGCATCTACCACTGATGGGTTTGGGGAGATAGGGCCAGACTGTCCTGCTTTAAACAGCCAGAGGAGTTTGCTTAGCTGTATATCCACATTCTAGGGACAGAGAGGAGACATCCCTTCTTGCCTCTACTCCCCCAGCACCCCCATTCCCTCTTCTCTGTGTTTTTTCCCAAACCATCAACATTTTTTTTAATTCTCTCAATCACTCACCTGTTTGTCATCCAGTATAAGCTTATCACCTTATCTTTTTTAACTATATAACCAGAAAACCTAACAGCATCACAAGTTCTAGCTCTAACAGTGATACCTCTGTAAGACAAAGCCTCTGCCTGTAAAACCTACTTCTCCCAGAAACCATCTCCAGAAATCCCATCCCTGACTCCACGTGCAAAAGCAGTGCTTGCAATAATAATCAAAGTGTTTAGCAAACATCATTAGAACTAACTTGCCAATGAGCAGAAACAATTATCAGATAATTGTTTTATGGACAGCCAAGCAGGGAAATTAGGAATAGTATTTTCTCCATGTTAAACAGGGAAACACCAGTAGGGAAACGG
>JAOTQQ010000063.1:4017098-4037450 GCA_026546715.1 Gallinago undulata | reverse complement strand
GGCACAGAGAGAGGCCAAGTCCCAGCAAGGCAGGAGAGGGTGCAGAGATGAGTCCCTGGCAGGACCAGGTCTCCAAACCTCCAGGTCCCCAAACCTCCAGGTCCCTCCCTTCCGAGCTGGGTTTTCTATTTGGCTCCTTCCCAGAGCTGTGGGGATGTCCATGGCTGCAGCTTCACCAGGGCAGACACCTCCAAAGCTCAAGCTTGTAGATATTGCCTGGTGTCAGTGCCTGCTGCTGCCAAGAGCATCCTCACCCCGCTCCCACCTTGCATTTGTTTCCCAGCCTTCCTCCGGCCACTGGAGATGCTCGGGTGAGAGTGGGATCTTTATTTTGGGGGCACGGAGCCAACGCTTGCCCCACCTGCAGCCAGCATCCCCGCCTGGGCCACACTGCGGTTGCCGGGGCAATGGTTATGATGTGATAAACAGAGGGAAATGGTGATGACGCCAGCTGGGAAAGGGCAGAATGAGTTTTATTTCACGTTTATTGAAGCACAAATTACCATAAGAAACAGCTTCCTCGTGTGCAAACACGGGAAACTGAGAGACCCTTTGGGCTGCACGGGTTCTCTCTGGGCTCAGACACCAGGCTTTCAGCAAACAGCCCTGGCCTGCTGTTTGAGCTGAGCTGCGGGTTTTCCATGGAAATGTGTGTTTACATTTGGAGACAGATATCAGGGTGTTTGGGAAGGCTCTTTTGGCAAGCGTGGCGAGGAGACGGCCACAGCAGGATGCTCTGGCTTTGCAGAGAGCTGGCTCCTCTCTCGGGGATGCACAAACCGGAGCAGCACAGAGAGGGGGGGAAGGAGCCAGCGACCCCTTGGTGGGAACAGGAAAGATCTGCCTCCTCTGACCAAACTGGGAGGAAGCTCCCAGCAGAGGTTATGACCGATCTTACGGCAGATAAGGAAAAAATAAAGCCTAGATTTTGCAGCTAGTGCTACATTTGTCCAAGCTCTGGTTCTTGATGTGTTTTCATCTTTTTTCTACCACCTTCCTGGGCTGCAATATGTAGGGTGGGAGAGACAGGAGGAGACTCTGTTCTGTTCCTGCTCGATGACTCATTGCCCAGCTCGCAGGAGCATCTGGCCTGGCTTCAGAGGTGGCTCAGAGAAGCTGCTGGACCTGCTCAGTGTGAGCTGATGAGCTGACCAAGCATGAGCCTCCAACCCCAGCGTGAGTCCCTGGGACGGGGTCAGACAAGGGAGGGAGCAGCAGCCAGCTCTGAAGGGGACAGCCTGTGTTAGGAAATTCCCAGTGGGGAGCACACCAAAGCCTGGGGCAGTGACAGCTCCAGGGGACCCTGCTCCTGTGCCGGAGGAGGAGCAGCTTGCTGGCATGTCCCCAAGGTGCTGCGTGTGGGTGTTGTGCAAGAGAGGTGGGTGTTGTGTTACGGGGCTGACATCAGCGCCGGAAAATGTCCCAACATAGCAGTTTAAATACATCTTAAAAGTTTTGCTAATGCCTGAAGACCCAAGTCCACGGCTGCTCCTCGGGACGCTGAAACCAAAGGGCATGTGTTTTACAGCAGATCCCAGCCAGACACAAGGCTCCTCTGCCCTTGTATCCCAGCTGTAGTAATGCTAGTCTCCAACGCTGGCTTTGGCATCTCTCAGACATCTCATTTCACCCTGGGCATCATCTCTTTCCATCCTCACCACCAGCGCCTGGCAGAAGGGGTGCACCTCTCTGCCCAGCCTGCGCTGCCTAGCCTTTGGGGGATGCTGCTGGCCGGGTTAGGGTGCTCAAATCCTACGTGGGAGCCTTCTGGAGTGGAGAGCAGTTTGTAAGCTCCTGTGGGGTAGGAGCAAATTAGGGTAAAATGTGCGTGTGGGGAGTTTCTCCCACCTCTTCTCTGTTTTGCTGCAAAGGGAAACCACAGCAACCTGCTCCGGATCCTCCGGCGGAGTTATGGCAAATGAGTCTACGGAAGAGCAAGTACCTCAGAGATGTCTTTCCATCCATAGCTGAAAGAATCCACCACGGGCTCGTTCTCTCTGTATGTTCCAACGAAGCCCCAGTGGCAGCTGCCGAGGTACGGATGGTCTCTGGCAGGATCTGCAGAGTCTAGGAGTGGGGATGATCTGAGAGAGGTAATATTAGACTCGCTCGCAGATGGAATTGCATTCACTGATGTTTCAAAACCGGGAGGGACCATATATAACTATCTAGTCTGATCTGCAAAGGAGGGGAGGGCTGCTCAGGGTGGAAAGGCCAGTGGAAAAATTAGCCAGGAGACACTGATTAGTACAAAGTCTCCCCATGTACCCCATTCTGCACGACTCCTACTGTCCCGCTTTCAGGCCATCCCACTGAGGATGAAATGAAGAAACCCTCAAGGAAATTTAAAGTGCCTTCAGGAAATACCTGAACCTTTCTGCAGCAGGAAATGAAAGCGGAGAAGGTTGAATGGCAGCGAGAGGCCAGGACACTCACCCAGGGAGCATCCTCAGTCAGCAGGGGCTTCATAGTTAAGGACATGAAGAGAAGGTGATCATCCACAGCTGGTGAAAGAAGGGAAAAAGATTTCCTTCTAAGAGAAGGAAAGATCCTCTACGCTCACTTATAAAATCCCCGTTCAGATAATTCCCTGATGAGAGGAGAAATTTGCTGCTGGTTGCCGATGTGAATCATTTACAGCTGAAATTATCAGTCTGTTGTGTTTCCACTCAGCTGGAAAAGAGCAGACATCCATGGATAAACTGAAGCTGAATCCAGAAGACATGACTATGTGCTTTTTCCCCGTGCCCCACTTTGTGAGTCTCTTTCACCAGTATCCCCAACTCATCTGCTCTCTCCTTTCTCCCTCCTCCTGCCATCCCGATGGGTGGACATGCTTGGAAGCAGCTCCAGCCTGCCTCAGGGCATGCCCTGCAGGGACCCATCTCTGGAGGTGTCCAGTTCTTCTGGCCCCTCTGACCCACCAGAGACTCTCTGGGGAGAAAAGGTGGGGTGTCCTGGTAGGTTCCTTAGGAGGAGGAGAGGGGCAGCTGCCCCCTGGGCTGGGTGAAGACATGGCATCTGCTGCCAGGAGCCTGTCAGGATCTGAGCATCACCTGCTCTCCCCTCTGGTCTCCTCATCAGGGATGAACACATGCACGAAGGGCCACCGCAATGAAATATATATTTATAACAATCATAATTATTATTCTTTCACCAATTTTCTCTTCCGTGGATGGAGCCTGGCAGAGACTACAGAGCAGGCAAAACTGCTAAAGCAGAAAGTAATGGTGCCCCCAGGACGAATAAAAAGCGTACTTCAAACCAGCAGATGCTGCTGAAAGCCCCAGCGCAGGAAATATCTGCAGAATGAATCGGGAGTTTTATGGAGCTTGGTTTGCAGGTTTTATAAGAAAGTTTCACCAGCCCGGGAGGGAAAGGGAAACGAGGACCAGGGGCTGGCACCTTGGGGAGCGGGGCTGGCGCTTCGGGGCGTGGGTGCCGGCGCGGGACAGCATCTCTTGGTGATCTATGGGTCTGGCATGAGCCCTGATAAGAAACACAGATGGTTCCCTGCTCATGAGTTCCCCAAAGCGGCCCCGCAGGAGGCAGTGCCTCAGTGAAACCCTAGAAAGAGCCGAGGGTTGCCTTGCACCGAGGGGCTCCGTGCCGGTGGGTCTCGGTGGGCACAGGGAGGCTCAGCCCCAGGGAAGGAGGGAGAGTGCCCTTGCAGGAAGAAGGTACAAGACCTAAGGAGCAATAAATGAGACAGAAGCCTCCACGAGAAAAGGGAAGTCCCTGTCCCACGGCCCTCCTCACACTTTCAGGCTCGGTTTGTACCCACGCTTGTAATTCCGTGTGTTTCTCTGATTTGGGGAGCCCTGGGCAGCAATTCAGGAGAGGGGACACAGACAGGCTGTATGTGAAGGACAGATGCTGTCACTGTCTATGTATAGCCCCAACCGCTGCTGCTGCCCGATGCCAGAAAAAATAAATAAATCAAGAAAACAAGGTTCCTGTCCCGAAAAGCCTTCAAACTATGCTGGGAAGAGCTCAGGCAATCCAGCAACAGATGGAACAAAGGCATTCCTGCATGTGCTGCTGAGGTTTGGCACGTGCCTTGTAGTTCCAGGTTTGTTTTTTTTTTTTATAGTACGTCATAAAATAATGTTCTATATTCTATATATTTTTATGGCCGGCAGGAGAGCAGTAGAGGGCAGGGAACGGCGGAAGGCTGGCCAGCAGAAGGAAAGCTGTAAGAAAGGAGTCTCCAGAGGAGTGGCCCGGGGTGGGCAGGTACCCTGGGACGGGGGTCCGGTCCAGCACGGAGTGGGGCAGGGGTGGGGAAGCAGTGGGGTGAAGCGCCCAGACGTCTGCGAGGGGGATGAGTCAGGGTGCAGTGAGCCAAAAGCAGGCTGGTGGGGGAAGGAGGGGAGGCTGAAGAGGAGGTACCGCCCTGGTTAGCTTTGCCCAGGGGGGACAGAGGAGGGAAATCCCCATGCTGAGGGCTGGAAAGAGGTTGTCCCCTCCTGCTGCGAGACCACGCACATCTGAGGTCTTTTTTTTTGTCCACTTTCTGCGTTGTTAAGAGTAACAAAAGCATGGAGGTATGAAGTGTTTTAACCAATTGGCTTCAGCCTAGCTCTTGGGTCCCCTCCGAGCTGCCTGCAGGTTTCAAGGCTGCTGAGTTAGTGAGAGGGGCTGGCCTGGCTCCGCGACAGCGAGGATGCAGGACACGAAGGTGTTTGCAACGTGGACAAGCCCTTAGCTTTAGCCTGAGGGGGCCAGTGAGTCAACTTCTCCGGAGAGGTACCCCTTTTCGCAAGCGATGGGGTGAGGGAAAACAAGCCATCGATAGCACAAGGCCGAAAAATGGATATTCAGGTAGCAAAATGTTTCTGGGGGTCAAAGAGCAAGGGGTTCTGCTGAGATAATCCAGAGCATGAAGACTCAGGTCGTGTCTTAGAATCATAGTATCATAGGACAGTTTAGGTTGGAGGGGACCTTAAAGATCATTGAGTTCCAAACCCCCTGCCCTGGACAGGGACACGTCATAGCAGACCAGGTTGCTCAAAGCCCCATCCAGCCTGGTCTTCAACACCTCCAGGGATGGGGCATCCACAGCTTCTCTGGGTGACCTGCTCCAGTGTCTCACCACCCTCACAGGAAAGAACTTCCCCACTTCTCCCCAGTGTCCTCATGCCTTCGTTTGCCACCTAACTGGTGGCAGTGTCCCAGGACCTGCTGCGTCTTCATAGCCCTGCTCCCCGAGCGAAGGCACCAAGAGAGTGTTATGGGATTCAGCAGACAAGCCAAGCAGAGCGGTTTGCTGTTATGGGAAGGGCACGGAACGGAACCAGTGCCAAACTGGAATCAAGCCCTTGGCTTCAGGATGGGGCTCATTAGGTGCTTAATTTTTAAGATGTTCGCTAACCCTATGGATTCTTTTCTGGCCAAGCGTGGAAAACCTGCCTGTGGTCTCTGGTGGCGTCTGTGGGCTGGGGCTGGCGGGGTGGGAAGGGAGGGCGGCGTGTCGGGACCTGCAGCACCGTGGGTGGCTGGGTGGGAAGGCGGGCGGTAGCTGCGGGTTCCATGGCCGAGAGCCCACCCGCCCGCGCCAGGCGTGTTCCTGCAGCCCTTCCCGGGCGATCCCAGCGGGAGCCCAGGTGGTGGTTGGTTGCTCTTTGGTCCTTGCCCCTGGGGCAGCTCCGAGCCTTTGATTTCAGAGGCTTGTCAGGGCACTTTAGCAGCCTCCAGAAAGTGCATGTAAACACGGTGATTAAAAAAATAATGGTTCTAGGGGCTGTGCTGAGGCTAAAAATGGCACTGAAGTAGCCCGGAGAGAGAGAGAGGTGCCAGATCAGCACATACTTTTCTTTTGAATCCCCAAGGAGCTAACAGCAATGGGGAAGGGGTCAGAGCTCAGGAAGTGGGAGAGGGTGAAGGCTAGGGGAGGACTCACCTCCAGAAGAAGGCTGGAAAGGAGAATACATCGCTGTAGGGTCAGCGGAAGATGCTTTGACTGTTCAGCAGGGAAGGAAGGAGCAATTTCTAGATAAAATGATAGGACTGCCTAGACAACCACATTGTTTATTAGTGGGAAAGTTGGAGAATTTTAGAGGGAAGGTGTTATGAAGGTCATTTATTATGGCTAGCTCTGCAGAACAGCACCTACAGGTCTCCACAGTGCACAGCTGCAGCCGGAGGAGAACCAGGGCTCGCTCCCTCCCAGTTCCCAGTGGGTCATGTAACAGCTCATGGATTTTCTCCCAGTAAAATACAGCTGGGCAAGAAAGGTCACTTCTTCTTTCCTCCTCTCTTTCCTGTTTCTCACCTTATTTTCCTCCACATCAGACGTGCCTTTCATTCTGTAACATATTGACAGGCGCTAAAGTTGAGCCACAACCAGGTGAGCTTGGCAGGGGCCGTCAGGGGGAGGAAGGTGATTTTGGTTGCTGAGCTGGGTCCAGCTTTTGCTGGGTCTCTTCATCACCCCCAGCATCTTCCCACAGGTGATGCTGTACAGATTGCTCCTCACTTGCCTTGCAGTGGAGAGTCCCACGTCCCACCAAAGCTGCTTGGTAAAGCTCTGGTTAACACATCCCTTGCTCCAGATTAGGGCTCATCAAGCCTGTGTGAATAATGTGCATCTTCAGATCCTGCTCTGGCCCCTCCTCTGACTCAGTCTTTCTCACTTGTCACCCTTTTTGGGACTTGTACTTATCTTTCAGCTTTTGAGGAGGTGCAGGGAGCAGTGGCTCTTGGTTTGCCAAGCACACAGCAAGCAGAAGCCCTTTCAAAGCCGGCTGGAGGAGAAAGAGATCTTTCTCTGAGCACTCAGGGTATTCCTCTCTGTTCCCCAAACAGATAGGCTGTGGCCAGAAGTTAATATTCCTCTGGCGTGGTGCCCTGCCCGGGGAGGGTGGCAGGCTCTTGCATTTAATAACTTATTTATCTTTCCTTATTGCAGGAATGATGACAGTTTTCATTATTAAGCTGCTAGGTAATAGTCTAGCCTTTGGTGGGAGCTGAATCATCATCCCCTCTTTGCTGACAATTTGATTCAATTACTTGGGAGAGGTGTGACAGGGAGGAGGACGAGCAGTGCCCCATCGCTGCTGCAGTAGCCACCCCCAGGCTGGGTAGAAAGCTGGTGCCAGGGGTACAAGGATGGTGGGACGGGCAGAGATGGCTCCGTTGATGGCCAGGGTGGTGGCTGTTCCCCAGTGATGCTCTCTGTTGTCCATCCATGTTCCCCCTTGTTCCTGCAGCAGGACAGATTCCCAATCCAAGGAGCCCATGTGTTCCTCCCCGTGGGGCTTCCAGGAGCAGGGGACCATGTGGAGCATCAAGCAGAGGGTGATGGGGAGTGCAGGTATCTCCCATCCAGAGAGCCACAGCCCCGACCCAGCCCCAGCACCCTGCTCAGCGCAGACGTAGTGGTGGCAGGGACACAGGAGAGGGCTCCCCAGCTTCTGCCTTACCTTAAAAAAAAAAAATAAAAATGGCTTTCTCCTCCCCAGCCCCAGGGGGGTTTGGAAACCACCAGCCCAGAGTGGTATTGTGTGTGTGTGTGCTGTTGTGCTAGAGGGAAGCCACAGAGCCCCTGGCGAGGAGCTTCCCTCTTGCCCAGATCCTCCCCAGACAGCGGCTGCAGCAGCCGGGCGGTGGGAGCTCCGAGGAAGAGGAGGCAGCTCCGGGCAGTTTATGGACACTGCAAAAAAAAAAAAAAAGAAAAAAATGAGGACAAAGCAGACAAAAACTGGCTGGGACTTAACAGCGTTCCTGTGCCTGCACCGCAGCACGAGGAAACAGCTCCACGACTGCTGCTAGACCGTGCCTGTGGATGCAATGAGGCGGCAGTAATGATATATGCAATCAATTAAACATGACCAATTTTTAATTAGATGTATAAACACGCCTAAAGTTAAATGAGGTTTCTTTATAGAGAAAGAATGCAGCATGGTACCATATTAAATGAGAAACTCATGCCGTTGCCGAATGGGAGCTTCCCGGATTCGCACATGGAGATGCCTTTGGAAACCGGCCTCTCTCCTTCCATTTGGCAGAAGCTGCTTCCAGGGGTGAGGGGTGTCTGGGCACGGGGAGTGGGGCTCACAGCAATGCAGCCTCTGGCAGGGATGAAAGTGGGGAGAAGGGCCACATCCCGCTCCTCCAGGAGCCTCAAAGAGGCTGGGATGAGTCCCGGTATTTGCCCAGCTCCCGCTTCAAGCTGTGCTCTGCAGCATCTCCCCATCCTCCTGAATTACAGCCAGTCCCCCCCGTAGATGGGCCCACTCTCAGCTGGGGTGATTTTCCTCCCCTCCCATATGCACACCTGATTGTAATGCTGCCGTTACAGAGGAAAAGAAGCAGAAGGGGAAAAAAAAAAAAAAAGTGAACCGGTTTCTAATTATGCCTTGTTTGCTTTCATTTAGAGATAATTCAGCCCACACAAAAGTTATTCTCCATATTAAAAGAAATATATATTTGAAAAAAAACACAGATGCATGGCTTCATTAAAAAAATTAAAATGTAGAAACTAAGTAGGGTCTATTTCCACCTTTCCCCCTCTGATTAAAAACTATTTGCATTTCAAAACAAACCATCATTAATTTGGACCAAATGTTACTCGGGCTCTTCTTTCTTGTCAGGGTAATTAAGCATGTGGCATGGTGGTGAATGACTCTTTCTTCCTACAAAGACTCAGATTAACTTCTTCCTCTGGGCTGAGGTGGTGACTCAGAAGGACGAGGAGCCCGAGTTTTGTAGCAGCTCGTTGCACTGATGCCTCGTGGCCCCCAGACCAAAAGCGGGGTGATGGAGCCCCTCTCAGCTGCCAGGACCAGGGCTCGCTGCTCCTCTGGGGTACCCAGAGAAAATGCTGCCTGAAGGTGAAGCCAATGCTGAGTGTGCACATCAAAAATTAAGGGCAAGAAATCCCCCCCGGAAGCTTTTAGACCCAAACCTGTAATGATTCCTGCACAGACTTGGAGATCTGGCTGACAGCAGTGGTATTTTGTGCAGGCACAGGGATCTGCCAGCACAAGCTGGAGGCCACGGTACTTTGAGAAGAATAAAAAAGCCCCAGGAAATCCAGAGCTTATTTGCAGGAAACTCAAACACTTGAAAGAATGGAAAGTCGCTGCCGAAGGTGAGCAATCTGCCTTTCACCCCTTCCCTGCCTGCCACCACTCCCTCCTCCTCTGTGTTTTGTATCCCTTGGAGGATGGGACCTGGGGAGCACTGGTTGCCTCTGAAACTGCCCCTGGAATGGAGCAGAGCCCCTGGCCCCAGCTCAGCTTTTGCTCTTTCCCTGCATCGCTCTGGTTTTGAGGTGCTGGACCAGGCAGAGCCTGTGGAGGCATCTGGCTCTGAGCATCCTGCATCCCACAGGAGCTGGGAGTCCTGGGCTGGGGTGACAGATGGGTGGGCACATCTGAAAAGCAACAGTCCACCAAGAATCAAACCCTTTGAGATAGTGGGTGCCACCAGACAGGGAGCGGGCACCGTGTAGGGGCAGCTTGGTGGCTGAGGGAATAGCTTGTGTCTGAGCACATAGTGCAGGAGGGGGAGGAAGATGAGCAGGAGCCTTTCCTCAGCCCCCATGTCTGGAGCTGAAGGGCTACAGGCAGCAAGTTCTGCAGGGCTGCTTCTTCCAAGGGGTTTAGCAGCAGCCTGCCATGGGGGGATTGGGGCTTTTTGTCCCCTGTGGTGGAGCTGCCCTGTCAAACAGCAAATTTCAGTGCCTGGGCTGCAGCAGAGTTCAGCCGTGAGACAAGGTCCGTGGCTGATCTTGCTTGTCAGAAGAGTCAGCATGGCTGGAAAAAAAGAAGAGAAACTTGCAGGCTCACAAGGAGTTCTCCTGTTAGGTACTTCTTCTTTTTCTGTCACCAGGTGCCCTGCTCTGGAGGTACTGGAGCTGGTGCCGCACACTCCGACAAACAGGTAAAGCAATTAGTAAACCACAATCCATCTTCCTGAGGTTTTCTCTCCTTCTCTAGCAGGGCTGAGCCCAGGTGATGCAGACGGGTTGGAAAAAAACAGGTTTACAGCCTTTGGTTTACTCCTAAATCCAAACTGAATTTGAATGAAAGTTTCTGGATTAATTACAGGGAGGGAAAATACTGAAAATTAAATATGGACAAGTCAGAGACTCACATGAGGAGTTTTAGAATCATAGATTAGAGTTGGAAGGGACCCTCAAAATCATCAAGTTCTAACCCCCCTGCCCTGGGCCACCACCCTGCCCCCTCCCACCAGACCAGGTTGCTCAAAGCCCCATCCAGCCTGGCCTTGAACCCCTCCAAGGATGGGGCAGCCACAGCTTCTCTGGGGAACCTGTTCCAGTGTCTCACCACCCTCTTTTGAGCAGAGCTGCAAGGCTGGTCAGGACCGAGTGCCCACCCTCAGAACCCTCTGGTTTATTCTACACTTTCTTCCCAGGGTGCCTTACCCTGGAAGGTCTCAATGGGGGAAGGAGATCTTATCTCAAACAAAGCCAGGCAACCCAAGGAATTGTATCATGTAAGAGCTTCTCCCTGAGAGGGTCCTCAGCCTCTGGACTTCAAAATCTTAAGTGCTTCCTACAGAAGCTGTGAAATACAGCCTACAGCCATGAGAGCAGGGGAGCCAGTCTAAAAAGATGATGAAGCACTTTGCCCAAGAGCTGCCTGTGCTTATGAGCACTGAGGATGAGGATGCTGTGACCAACACTGTTCTTTGCTGCAGGAGGGGCACGGTGGGAGCTGGGCAGATGCTCTGCCATGCAACTCTTCTGTCCTCTTGCCTGTCTTTTGCTCCTGAAACGTCCTCTGGATACATTAATACAGTAATTATGAATAAAAATTACTTACCAAGACTTTTCCTTCACTGCAGTTGCCTACTGTGTTTGTTTGCTACTGGTTTTAAGCCCTGGCCAAGACCTGAGGGCACCCACACCCCCGAGGCACACGGTGCTGCCCTTCTCCCGTCCCCCACAGCAGCTTCAGCATCTGTTTTCTGGGGGATATCGGCCAACGTTCCTCTCAAATAACATTCCAGAGATATTTACAAGATATGTACAGAAAATAAATACACGAAAAGAGAATTTATTAAAAATAATAAAACCGAGGAGCTGAGGAAAATGCCTCGCCTGCCCCTGCTGACACTGCACAGCCGCCCACGGGTGCTGCCCGTGGACCGATGCCTGGCTGGAGCAGGAGCAACCCTGGGAGCAGAATGCAACCGTTAGCTTTTTGTCTCTCCTCATTCTTTGGCATCGTCTCCCTGGAGCAGGGCATAGAGCCTGGAGAAGTCACCCTCCCTGGGGTTGTACCGATGCAGCTCGCTCCCTTGGTGCTGCTCATGCCTGTCCGGATCACCCGTCCCCAGCACCCACTGCTGCTGTGCCCATCAAGGATGCTGTGCTCACAGCCGGGTGTGAAACAGCTCGGAAGTGCTCTACCAAAGAGGAGAAAGAGAGCAGGCTATTAATTAACAGCAAATGTACAGTTAATGGGGCTTTTTTTTTTTTTTTCCAACTTTCCCAAACAATTCATCAAAATGATTTCATTGAAATTTAGCTGATGGGGCGCTAAATGCAGCTGGTCTGTCCTGCTCTGTTTTTTTTTCCTGTCCTGGCTAGAACAGAAAGCTGATATTGCAGCCTCGGATTTGGGATTAACTGCACACTTTGGGGATGGAGACAGTGGGAGTGAATAAGTTAGTGCTTCTGCCCCTGCCAGAGTTTAGAAGATATAGGGGCTGTAAGGAAAGGGGTTACAATGCACAAAACTGACATAATACTCACCCCTTTCTTTATACATGCTCCTTTACTGCCTGCAAGTTCATTTAAATACAGAGCAGAAATTCCTATTGGGCCAGTTTAAGGACTGTAATAAAGCCAAGCTAGGGAGGAAGGCCAAGCTGGTTATTGGTGATGCTGTTACTGGATATGTCACATTGTTACTGAGTACCCTTCACAGACCCCTGAAATGGCCCTGCTTCACAAAAAAAAAACCAAACCAAAACCCTTTGAACAAAAAAATAAGGTTGTTAAATTTTTTAGTGTTTTTTAAAATTGCTCTTATATAGAAAGAGGGAAAACAGCTGTTTACTGCTTTAAAAGGCTTGTTTTTTTCCCTTAGAAGTCCCATTGCTTTTGGTATTTAAAGGTACAGAGAAAGGCTAAATGCAACCTAGAAAACTGCCCAATATTTCAAAGCGCCCAGCTGCCGCCGTCTGAGCTAACTCGAGGTCCCCAGCTGAGCAGCACGGGCTCAGCTTTAAGCATATGCTTAATGTCCCCGTCAAAGCTGCACGCTGAAGTGCTTTGCTGAGCCAGAGCCAGGGGATGCTCCCGTATCTCTGCCTCCACGAGCACCCCGAGCTCGGGGGCAGCTACGCTTCTTGGAGACCACAGCGGGGTTCATCTCCAAGTCCCTCTCCATCATTTCCAACCACAGTGCCTGCGGGAGGTGACCTCCTCGGAAGCAGGCAGGGGAAGAAGACTTGCCAGTGCTCTCGCTGGGTCAGCCGGATGCTCTGAGAGGGTGATGCACCACGAGCCAGAGGCTCTCTGCAGCTCAGGAAGCCAGCCCAGTTCTCCCTGAAAACCCTCTCATCCATCCAACCTGCCTGTGTTTCCAAAGACTTGGAAAGCTGAGCGTCAGCAGAAGTTTTCAGCTCCCAGACCTCCCTGTTATTTTCTGCTTTGCGCTCTTTCTTGCGTCCCTGGAGGAGGGATTCGAGTGCACTGGGTCCCATGGCAGGTGCTGTGCTCCAGATGAATAGAAATAGGAATAAGAATAGGAATAAAACATTTTCAGTTGGAAGGGACCTACAACAATCATCTAGTCCAACTGCCCAACCACTTCAGAGCTGACCAAAAATTAAAAAGTGTTATCAAGGGCATTGTTAAGCACTGACAGGCTTGGGGATATCACCCACCTCTCCAGGAAGCCCGTTCCAGAGAGGTGGGGTGAGAGCTGCAGTCCAGGGAGACGGCGATGGACAAACAGGATCCAGCTGCCAGAGGAGCAAATCCTGGAGCCTCACAACTTTCCCATCCAGCCATGAAACAATCTGCTGATTTTTATTGAAACCAGATCGCCGGCTTCATCCCGCAGTCGCTGCTTTAGCCGGTTTGTCACGTCCAGCGGCCCTCGGGAGCTGCCCGGCGCTGCGAGGGGAGCAGGAGAAGATGACAGAAAAGATGCAGGCTGGCCGAGTTCCCCGGCGCAGCCTTGCCCGCTCTCACAACACGTACACATATGTTTCCCCCCAAAAAAGGTGGATCGAGGCACTGCCAAGATCTGGAGGGGCTGGCTTAGAGCCCTCACGGCTCCCATGAATTCCTGCCCACCCCACTTTTACCCTTTGGCTTGTCCTTCTCCCTGTGATATTCCAGCTAGTCCTCTCCTCTTAGACCTCTCCAGCTGCCTTTTTTTTTTGCAGAGAATGGGGCTGGCATCTCCTTTGCTGGTGGTGCAGGGAAATGCTCAGCCCCAGCCTGATGCCCACACGCTGGCAGGCTCTAGTCCAGCTTCCCCTGACCCAGAGGGGAGGAAAAGCTTCAGTCTCAAAGTCCTGATTGGCCCCAAGTCCAGGCTTTGCTTGCAGCTGGGGTTCCTATAACCAGGAACAGCTGAGAGTCGCAGAAAATGGGCCAAAATCTTCACCATCACACCACAGCCACAGCCTGCGTCCTCCGTGGAAGCCCAAGTTTATCCCAAAGGTCACAAGTGAAATGGGTCTGATATGACTTCATGAAGAAAAACAACCAAACCTGCTGTATTAAGCCTGGAAATTCTAATCCCCGTTGTGGTAGCACCAGGGGACACGATCGGCTCCGGAGCAACCCTGGGCTGAGAGAGCACAAAGAGGCAGAAAGGGATTTCCACCGGTGATGCTGCTGCAAAGCCAGTGATTTTGGACCCTTTGAAATCAGTCAAGTGACTAAGTGCTAGCGAGCTAACGAGGGAGGTTAATGGTTCATCACAGAGGCTTAATGACTTTCACGAGATCGCATATGTTGCAGCACACTTCGTGGTATTGCTGGAGAGCCTTAATGGAAAAAACAGGATTTATTCTCAAGTTTTGCAAATCTGGCCTTGGGACTGAGCCTTGAGGGGCGAGGGTGTCCTGAGGGCTTTGCTGGGGTCCCCGAGGTGGCTCCTCCCCACCATCCTCCAGGGATGGAGGGAGGTGGAAAACTGGGGAAAAATACTCAGTAATGACAGACTCTCGTTTAATGTCCTGCACAGGGCACAGAGCTGACTTTGGTGGAGAACGAGTTCTTCTTTGCTTTGATTTTGACTGATTTTAGTAAAGGGGAGAGTTGGACAATAAAAATAATAAAGTTCAGCTGGCCTGGAGTCACTGTCCTAACAGGGAGAAGAGCGAAACCCCAGCCCTCTGAAATGGCAGAGCATATATGCTTTTATTTCAAAATATTGCTTAAAAGGTGATGCTTTTGTTTATAGCATTACTTGAAGGGTGTTAAATTATACAAAAGCAGTATGTGATTTTGTGTAAACCCTCTGAAGTTCAGAGTTGCACCAAGACGAGCGTGGCCTGTCCTTCATAATCTCAGCGATTCCTTTAATTGGCTCAAATCACAGTCTTTCACTGATGGTCTTTTCCTGCTCTGCTGTGGTGTAAAAAAACACTAAGCCGCTTTCAGGGTCTGCTGAGCTGCCCTTCCTTGCTCTGTGACTGATCCAAAGAAATATGAAAAGCAGCAAATGTGGCTTTGACTCATTTATAAAATTTAAATAAATAAAAGCGAGAAATAAAGCACATCCCTGCCCGGTTGTCCTTGCTGCAGAGAAGCCAAGCTTGGACATAGCAGGAGGAGTAGGAAATAAGGATCGGTGGGGATTGCAGTGGGACCCTCTGGGTCACTGCTGAGTAGCGTTGGTGTCCCCGTCCCCCCACGACATTCCTGGGAGGACCCACCATGGTCACCCCACCGTGGCAGACCAGGAACTGCCCCTCTCCCCCACCTGATAAAAACGCGGGGCTTTATTTGCAGCCTACAATTCTGGGTAATGGAGTGTCAGCCCATTAGGGTTGCTAAGGAACTCCAACGAGCACCCAACTTACCCAAACAAAAACAAGCCTTCGACTGGTACTTGAAAATCAACGGTGCTTTCAAACATCGCTCTTTCCTCTGCATGAAACGTTGGAGAGAAGCTGTGGGGATGCAGGGGGGGGACCCATGGGGGCTGCCGGGGCTGGGATCCCAGCCCGCTCCCCACCTTCCCTCTTCACCCAGTGCCTGGGACAGGTTTCACTGGGAAGGCACCTCCTCTTCCCTAACCAAAGTCCCCTCAGCATAGGTTTGCTTGCTTGGGTTGGTTTATTTACTTCTCCTTGGCAGCTTTGGGGCAGGATGAAGGACCTTGCTGCTGTGGGACACGCAGATCATCTTGTGTCCGTGCGGAGAATTATCCCAGGCATATTGTAATAACATTCCCTATGGGGATAAAGTCTTAATCCTGGCTGCTTCTTGCCATCCAGGAAAATATCCCCAATGTTTTAACAAGGCAGCGTGTATCCATCTCCCCCCTCCCTCCCCTCTCGGCTCAGAGAAACCATTCCCAAATTGTCACGGGGATATAAGTGAAGTAATAACCCGGGATGACAGGCTAAACTCAAGGACCACTTGGCTGCAGCTAGTTAAATCTCTATTTTTGGCACTTTTTTCCCCAAAGCCTGGTGTTTTTTTCTTGAAACAGAGAAAATTAACAAAACCCGGAGCTAGCTGATTTCAACAAAGTGTTTTGATGAATAATATGCCATAATGGGCCAAAACAAGATGGGGAGTTTATCTCATCCCACTGCACATCACATTTCATGCTCGCATCCGCTTGTTTCCAGCCTTCCTGCCTGGGCTGTGATTGGGGAGTCTATTTTCTTTCATAAACTGCTTCGACTGCTCCAAAATGGAACATCTCAAGGGTTCTAGAGAAAAGGGCTGTTGTTTTCTTTTTTCCTTCTTCCATCAGTGCCATTCTGTCAAGAGACTTCTGCAGGAAGTTGAGGACAATCCACTCTTGAAGTTGGGAAATTTTCTCAAAATGCAAATGTCATCCCTCTGTCATCCTGAGTTTGATTCCCATCACAGTGCAGGTCACAGAGGTGAAGAGGCAAACACAGCCCCGTGTATCTATGTCTTCCCAAACACCTGAACTGTTTTGGAACAGACTGGTCATTTGGTTACCTATTTATTAAGAACATCTCTCCTCAGCATATTGGGTAGATAAACAAGTGCAGATTGAATGAATGACCGAGCATTTAAACCCTGTGCCTATTTACCTTTTGTTTTACATTTTTATAGATGAAAAAACTTCACAAGCCCTTAAAACTGTCTTCTCTCCGATGCCTAGAAAAAATAATTAAAGAAAAAAGGGGGAGAGAAACTTGCAGGTCTGTTTGTGGGACCAGTCCCTGCTTCCCAGTCATGATCCAGAGCCGGGATGCTGGGACCTCCCGAGGATGCACCAGCCTGGGATGCCTGGATCAGCTGCAGACCTCTGCTCCCTCAGGTGGTGGTGCCATGTGTTTCCATTTAGAAATTAATTAGATTTCATATTAGAACCACTTGAGGATTTTTTGTGCTGCTGTTTCTTGGGGGAAGCTGTCCTGAAGCTCTGGCTGCTCAGAAACCTTCTAGCTTCTGACCCTCATCCGTACAGGAGTGTGTGTAGGGAAAGAAACCTGGGTTAGACCTGGAGTCAACACTGGCCTTTAGCTATTACATCCTTTTGGTGATTGGATTAAGAGAAGGAGCTAATTGAAGGCTACCTGGAGTGTGAGATATGAAGCATGACCCCTCTCCAAACCTGTGTTTTCCGCATCTCTCCTTGGGGCAGCCTGGGTTAGACAGTGCCTGGCTGCAGCCGCCGCCAGACAAAGCTGCTGCAGACCTTGACCTTTTTTCATTCTGCTCAATAACATCCTCATCCAGCGGGCTACTAACTGGCTTCTCCAGGGCAACAGCACGAGCCACCCGCGGGGAGCTGACAGCTCGTGCCGACACGAGTGAGCACTAGCGAGCACAAGGCTGGCAGAGATGGGCAAGGCGGCCAGAGGAGCTCTGTCCCACCCACAGGGTGGCGTGAAAGGTGCTTCTGCCCTTCTGGGGCTCCCCCAGCACTCGGCAGGGGCAGGGAGCAGAGGCAGTTTGCTGGCATGAATTATTTATCGGCCGTGCAATGGGTTTTGCTGCCGCCAGGGCTGGGTTACGAAGAGCGGCCCCTCGTGTACAGCGGTAATGGAGGATGCTGTGGTGCTTGTCAGGCTGACGGACCGCTGAGAGCTTGGGGAAAAGCTCCTCCACTCCAGCCTCCCAGGGAAAACGCAGTTGACTACGAGGTCCTGGCTGGACACCAGGATACAATGCTAGACTGGTTGTTGCTTGCACGTCTCCCCCTGGGAGCTAGGGGGTGGTAAGGGGGGTGGAAATGAGAAGGTGAAATGGGATGCTCTGATTTGAGAAACCTGTAAGGCACACAGTGCAGGTGCTGGATGCTGGGCACCTAGCTGTGGCTCTCCAAAAACAGTGGAGGGAAAAGAAGAAGAAAATAAAATCCCAAATCAATTAAACAGCCAGACACATTTGCTCCAGGAGCATTTGTTCCAAAGCCATAAGTAATGTACTTCCCTTGACGTTAATGATCAATGCTACTTACCCACATGCACTCCAATTAATAAAACCTTTGTTCTCTTGGCCCTGGTCCACGCTGGCTTTTTAGCTTTGTGCATCCTCTGGAGCATCCCAGGCTGCTCCCCAGCAACCTCTGCCAGAAAAGCCAGAACACTTTGCTGGTCCTCATTGGGATCAGAAGGGATGGGAATAGCTTTTCTTCTGCCCTTGCTTGGTCCCAGGAGAACCCACATGTCCAGACATGGGGTGCTGAGGAGATGCCTGATGCAAGAGCACCCCAAAAGGCTGCCTGTCCAAGTCTGGAGGGGGTTAAAGGAACTGGCTTCTCCACCATGGGGACAAAGCTCGGATTGTTGGCTTTTGGGATGGGAAGGCACAAGCAGCCTACATCCCCATCCCATGAGAGCCTAAGCTGGGAGCTCAGTGTGGATAGGTCCCCATGGGTGCCCCCTTGGGTGAGGGAGGTTGTGGTCTTCATGTTACAGGGTGGAAAGGGGCTGGTGGAGGCTGGTTTGTGTTCCTGGTCTGGATGGTGAGACCCCCATGATGGGCCAGTCCTTCAGGGAGCTCACCGTGTCTGAACCGGGATGGGCTTTCCCTGCCTCTGCGCAGCATCCCACATGTCCTTCTTGAAATGGGTGTTTTGCTCAAAAGGCTTTTATTGGTGGAAATGCCTGTACTTGTGCAAACATGGGCGCATTCCCACATGGAAAAGTGCTGTGTGTAAATGACTCTCAAAGAAAGAAATATCTCCCAGCCACTTTGCATACGCAGGCGATTACCCTGCGAGAGAGCAAACGGGATGTACCATCTCGTAGACAGTGAACATGTCTGATTCCCCTTCTCCTTTGGGAAGAGAACCAGGTGCTTTTAAGTCTGGGGATCTGAGACTCTAGTGCCGTTTCTACTTGTTTTCCTTTGTGCATCCCCTAGAGCTCAGAGGCTTATTTCATCTCGCTGCCAGCATCGCTCCCCTGCTGACGAAGGATGGCCCGAGCCACCAGCTCCTTCTCCTCCGTGTCGGCATCTTCCCAGCATCTGCTCACAAGCAGCATCCTCATCCCCAGCCACACTGAACCCAATGCCTAGAGCTTGAAGGCCACCCATGGCAAAGCTTGTCAGCCCCGGGACTTGTTGAACATCTGTGGAGCGAGTCACATGCTGGCAAAAACTGCCGTGGGGTCATAAGCAATTTGCCAACAGGACGGGACCAAGGGATAATTCATAGCTCGAGAGGTGGCCAAGGGATGAGGAGGTCTTAATCTCCCTCCCAGTGTCTGGAGCCACGCTGTTGCCCATTTCTCTAATCTATGGCCAAAGAATCACAAGCAGCAGCAATGCCTAGGGAATAAGCGAGATTTATTTCAGGCTAACACGAGTGCTGTTTTGCAGCACTGGGATGTTTAACCTTGGCCAGGAGGAATGATCTTTCTATTGTACAGCAGACAATTAATTGCTGCAAAAGCCCCAGGAGATCAGACGAAGGGAGGGCAGTTCCGAGGCAAATTCCCAGATTTACACAGTACCTTGAGCCACTTCCACCGCCCCCGGCCAAGGGAGCCGTGTCCAGCTCCTGGCGTTGGGTGAGCGTGGGGCTGGGTGCTGAGTGGGCAATTTAAAGCGAATTGCAGAGGCCAAGGGCCAGTTCCAAGCCACTAAATCAGAAATGGCTGAGCGGGTTATTGCGTGATACGCCCTGAAGTGGAGTTTCAAGTCTCAGCTTTCCCCCTTCCTCTACTGAGATCTCTCCTGTTCCCAGTAACTGCATCAGGGGTCGGCGTCTTGTGTCCTGCAGCTTTCCATGGGGGCAGAGACCTGCACCCTCACCCCAGGGATGGTGGTGGGTCCCCAGGTGGGCATCTCCACTGGGCGATGGTGCAGTCGGCCCCGCTCTGCAGCTGCTGGGCAGGAGCGGGCAGTGGGATGCAGCACCCGCCGTGCCAGCAGCTCACTCCCTCATTTGACCACATTTCCGACTGTCGTGGGACAAATCAGCTTTTTGTGTAAATCCGTCTGTGGCAAGAAGTCAGCAAGTTTCCCTAAGTGCGTTTTTTCGTGTATTTTTAATAAAGGTCACTCTGTGTTTACTGGCAAAGGCAATCGATATTGGTTTATTATTTATAAAGGATCCCACTGGTCTGTAACGACCCGCGGTTGGAGCACGCAGCAAGTTTCGTTCGCTGCCTCTTCCACCCGTTGAAGGGTCCAGCTGCCTTCTGCCTCTGCCCAGCCTGAGGGTGGCTGGATTTTAAGCCATTTCCTCCTCCCTCGTGCCCCAAGATGGGGCTGGCAGATTCTGAGGGATCAAGCTGCCCACAACATGGCCAAGCTCTGCTTCTTGTCCCTTCCCCACTGCTGCCTGAGGGAGCTCACCCGTTTCCATCCATCCCCTTGCCCACAGGTCGGTCCTCGGCTGTGCTGCAGTTAGAGGTCCTGCCACAAAAGCTTCAGCCTCAGCCATCCCTGCTTCTCCATGCCCATTCCTGCTCCCTCCTGCCCTTGTGCTGGCTTTATCTGGGGCCACCTGATGCTTGTGTTAATTATCTGAAGCTGTGCCTACACGTAGGGCATCCTCCCGGCAAATTCCCAGCGGCTATCAGCCATCAGCCTGGTGGCATTGCTCTTCCCCAAGGGCTGAGCTGCCCCTGTGTGCCATCCCACTGGGATCCCACCATAGAACCATAGAATCATAGAATTGTCTAGGTTGGAAGGGACCTTAGAGATCATCTAGTCCAACCATCAACCTAACCCTGACAAAA
>JAOTQQ010000063.1:4000299-4011724 GCA_026546715.1 Gallinago undulata | reverse complement strand
CCCCCCCCCCCCTTTTTTTTTTTTTTTTTTTTTTTTTTTTTCATTTCACACTGAATTTTGCTGGCACATGTGTCCGGAAAGTCCTGTGCCTCCCCCAGCTGCTTTCAGGTGGTGGTTTGCTGCAGGACAGCAGGTGAGACCAGAAATCACCCTGATGGGCTTGGAGAACTGCTCCAGGTGATGCAGGGAGGAGGGCAGGTGCCAGGGTGGTGGTATCCAATCTCCGCTTCCCTCCAGTTGACACCTGGGCATGTGGGATGTGACAAGGGTGCCTGGCGCACAATTCCAGCCAGGAGGTGTAACAGCCCTGGGACCAGTGGGATCTCTTCCATGGAAAAGTGATGGGGGCTGCAGACAGGAACAGGAGTGAAGGGATCTGCAAGCTGGAAACCATGAATTTAAAGACTTGGGTGATGGAGAAGAAAGGCCAGTCCTCTGATTAAAGATGCTGCCCTGCAGGTTTTGGGGAGCATCATTCCCTTGGCCCCTCTTTACCCAGGGATCATCTCCTTTGGCTCGGCTCTCACCGGGAAAGCTGAGGGTCAGAAGGTGCCACTATTGAGAGTCACTGCTGACCAGCTCGGATGTGACATCAGTGTGGCAGCCAACGGGCTTTGCCACTGTAATCCCAGGCTCTGCAAAATTGATGAGAGAAGATGCCTTAGCTGCAATAAAGGCCAAGAAGCGAGACAAAATATGAATTAATGCGACAAGAGGTTGGTAAGTTTAAACCCAGGCGACCTGTGCGGGGAGTGGGAGGCAGGTCAGCAGGTCCCAGCTCCTCCCAAATCTGCTCCATCATCATCATCATCCCCGCACCGAGCTGCTGCGATGACTCTGACTGCATGTCAATGCCCGTCTCACCCGGTGACAGGGAGTGGGTACAGCAGCTCCGGGGGGGTTGCAGAGCTCCTTTCCCCCAGCAGAGCTCTTGCATGCGGTCCCACAGCATCGCTCTGGGGCCTGCAGAACCAAACCTGCCCACTGCTTTGCCCGGACCAGCGCAGGAGATGCTGGTGGTGCACCAGGAAACCCCTGTTGGAGGGTCCCACTTCAATCGCGTGAGCACAGAGCTGTGATTTTAGTGTGCAACTTCATCTCTCAACAGCAAACCTAGATGCTGGAGGTTTGGCTTCCCAGTGAGCATCCAGGCTTTTGCATAGGAAGCCACGTTCCCTAAGATGCCAAATACCTTTTGCTCCCTGGAGTTTCCCCAGGCTGGGATGTTTCAGGCAGGGAGGAGGGGCTTCAGTGAGAGCAGCCTCTGGAAAAGGCTCAGTCTTATGGAATCAGAAAGCGAAAAAGGAATTGATCCAGGTTTAATGAAATGTTATGTTTCACTTGCAGGGAAATATTTGTTTTGTTCTGAAGCATTAGTTTTTAAAAAATAGGATTGAAGGACATTTTAAAAGCAAAGGATTTTGAAAAGGAAAAATCGACGCACTTCGTTGTTGAAATGTCAGAGGGAGGTTCTGAATCTGGAAAAAAGAAAATTGAATTTCAAGATCTCAGTGTGACCAAAACAAATGCAGAATGTGCAGAACTGGTGTAAGCTGGCTGAGAAAAACTTTTACTCAAACAGAATAATTTCCCATCTCAGAGGCTTCGTTAGCAATTCATGTGCTGTGTGACTCCCAGATCCCAGTCTCCATCCGACCCTGGAGGGCAAGAGAGACTGGAGACCCCCCTGGCTGTGATGCTCTGTCCCAGACCCTGGCATGGGACAAGCCCTCCTGCATCCCAATGCTGCCGGTGACCGGGATGTGCGCCGGGCAGGCACAGAGCAGGACTGCAACTGCAATTAGTTCTTCAGTTTTGATACAATTATAAATTACATGGAGTAGTAATGAAAACAAAGTCCCGGCCAACAGCATGTTCCTGCCAAGCCGCCATCGAGGGACTCTGGCTCGAATTAGATTTCCTCCAGTGACGGGGTGTTGATAGACCCCATTTGTGTGTGTACACGATGGGAGGGCTGCAGACAACCTGCGCGAGCCGGGACCGCTGTGGGATTGCGCTGGAGTCTCCCCAGCTCAGCCACAACATCCCAGGCACGAGGCTCCGGTAGCGCTGGCAAGTCCCAGGATGCACATTTTTTGCCAGAGAGCTCGACCCAGAGAGCATCACCCTGCCGGGGGACACGATTCTCCCGTTTCACTGGCAGACCAGCCCCCTCCAGCTCCCACCCCCTCCCCATCCTTTGAATTTCATGGGCATCCGGTGTCCTGAAACGTGGTGCCAGGGCACGTACCCGGCGCTGGCTACTGGCCGGGATGGGGGATGTCCTGGCTGTACTCACAGCAGCTTCATCATCTGTGGGAAACCTCTGATGAAACGCCTGGGAGGGTTCTGCAAGCAATCAGGCGTGCAGAATCAAACCCTTCATGCAGTGACCCACACATGGGACCTTTCCAGGCTGGGGACAATTCAGGGTCCCACGCAAAGGGACCACCTTCTTGCCGTGGGTGCATTTTGTGGTGTGGGTCCCTGATCGCCACCGATGTGGGGGGTCCCAGTGGAGGAGCTGGGCAGAGCCTGGGAGAGGACACCCATGTCCTGCACTGATTGCAGGGGGGTGGGGTGGTGACACTTCCCGTCGGTGGCTGTCTCTGGGTCTCGGTGACTGATGTTACATGTGTTTCCCCACACCCAAAGCAGTGGGGACATCGAAGTGCTACCCATCCCCAGCCCCAAAATAAGCCCTTTCTCTGCAAGAGGCACGAGGGGGTGCAGAGGAAACAGGCTCCTCCGACCCTGCGTCCCAATCTGGAGCAGGTGGTGCAGTGGGGGGGGTCCCAGCTCAACCCTGGTCTTTGGGGACTGGGGAGAGAAGGGGGTGCCCCATCTCACTCCATAGCCAGTCACCTCCTGACTCAGCCTGCTGACAGCCAGACTTTGGGGCCCCTCTTTGCCCCCTTTCCCCCTCCCCCCGCTTCTCCTCCGTGCCGGTTCCCACCCTCCCCCAACCTTTTCTTTTTTTACATCCAGGATTTTAATCTAATTTTCTCAATGCAAATCTTAACAGGGAAAAACCTTGAAATCGAATCTACAGAAGTCTCCTTTCACAGTTCAGAGATTTGATTAAATTGCAAGCTTTGTTAATATTTGGTGCGACGGGGGGGGAGAGAAAGGAGGTGGGGAGGAAAGAGGGGAGAGGAGCGAGTGGATCTGTCAGAGGGGCGGCCGGGGCCTTTTCAAATAATCTGTTTACCCCTGCAGCTAAGGAGCCCATTAGCAAGCGTTCTCGTTTCTAATTTCCCATCGTGCCGTGTCCCGCAGACCTCGCTGTGTTTATTTGGAGAAGCAGAACAAAATTGTTTGTATAATTAGATCTGCTACAAGGGCTGCCCTTGAAGGGTCCCCAGCAGGAAGCTTTCGATTGCAAAGACACCCCCCACCTCTCCCGCCCCCCCGCCCCTGCCCCCCGCCACCGCGGACCCCCCAACCCCAGCCTGCAGCGTGGCCAGAGCGGCCAACAACAACAGCATCCCACCGGGATGGGCTGTGGGGCCTCTGTGGGGCACAGAGAAGTTCTCTGCCTGCTGCCTGCCCGAGGATGTCCAGACCCACATTGTTCTAGGTTGCCCCCCAGCAAACCACGGTAGCCAGGGATGCGCTCGCTCCTTCCCGGGCACTGGCTCCGGCAGCTCAGCGATGAGCAAGAATCACCGCGATAAGTTCCCAGCAGCAAAGGGATGCCTGGCAGGTTCCTCACATTCCTCCCGTGATCCCACCACAAGCTTTAAAAAAAAAAAAAGAAAAAAAAAAAAAGGTTATTTTTGGAGGAGGAGGAGGAGCGGTGAGGAGTGAGTAGGTAAATCAGGTCTGAAGGAGGCCCAGGAATCCCAAGCAGGGACCTAAGAGCTACTTACATTTCTTTATTCAAAAAAATATTTTACTGAAAAGGAGTTATTTATTATTTTTTTGGTGCCAAAAATTTAAGTGTGTTTTTCAGTCAATGAAAGGAAGTGCTTAAAAAAAACAGAAAAGGTTTGGCATTTAAAAAAACTGGTTAGAAAAAAAAAAAAAGGTATCTTCACTGAAAAAATGGAAACTTTTTCCCAGGAAGCAACAACTTAAATGATAAAAATAAAAAATTTTTATTCTTTATGGGGTAGAAAAAACCCCAGCCTCCACCCTTTGCTCATGCCCAGAGTAACAGCTCATCCCGGGCTGCCCTCCCAGGGCTGCTGTAAACCTTCCCATGCTGCTGGGATGGAGCCAGCTGGGACTGGGGTGCCCCACTGCTGCCCCCCACTTGTGCAAAGCAGGGATGGGAAACAGGGGAGGAGAAACCTGGGCAGGATTTCCCCCCCAAGTAACTTCTCTTCCTCTGGAAATACCGCCAAGTGCCCCACTATAGGCTTAGCTAATGAAAAAAGAGGCTTTTGTAAATATTGCTGCAGAAATGCAAAATATTGTTCTTGGGATGCAACCCTTTACAATCCTTTGCCTTTGTGTTTCTAACAAGGTTTTCTCAGTCATTAACCCCAACAGGGAGCCTCAACAGATGGGCACAGAAGAAAAGGCAGTTGAGGAGACGCAGGGAGATGCTCTGTCTGCGTTTGGCACGTTTAACCACACCACCTCAGCTCGCCTGGCTTCAAATACTTCCTAAATAACCCAAATAAATCAAGAGGATCACTGGGCTCAGTGCGGGTGATTAATCGTGGTATTATCACTGCTCAAACTACCCTGTTTCCAATGCGAGTTCCCCCAGTGCTGTGGCAGGGAGTGACTCCCACGTCCCAGTGTGCTCACCCCAGGAGCTGCTGGGTTCTTGGTGGATGCACGTTCTACCTCTCGGAGCTGATCCCACTTGATTGCACAGAAGAACATCGTGTGTGGGAGTCTCCATCCCTGCTGTTCAGGAATGTCCCCGGGCACTGCTGGAGCTGCCTCAGGACCCCTGGAGCAACGAGCACCTCAGGGGCAGGAGATGTGATGGGGGGTAGCAAGAGCCCTTCCAGAGCAAACCTCCTCTCCCGTTTTCTCTCGTCTCCCTTGAGGTGGGTGGAAAGCAGAGGCCACGTGAGCAATTTAATGGAGCAGAACTTGGCTTTAATCTGCTCCCATAAATGTTTACGATCGCCTAATTATTAACATTTAATGCCATATTAATTCATTGATGGGCTTTCGTTTTTGTTTTTAATGGCTCAGCAATTTCTGCTCTCCCCCTTTGCTCTTTTGTTCTTGAAAGGAAGAAGAAGAGGCGGCAGCACTCAGCGGGGTGTGACGGGACGGGATGGCTCTGCTTCCTCAGCTCCTCTTCCAGGGATGAAGGCTCAGGGAAGCCACAGCCAGTCTTCCTCGTAGCAGGTCTGGGAGAGGGGAGGGACCCCAAAGCCATGGCAAGGGCCCCCCTGACCTGGGACCCCCACTAGCTAAGGGGGAAAAATGGGACTGGAAATGCTTGTAAGCTTCAGGCCAAGCTGGAGACACGGTGGGAACTGCAGAGGGGGAATCTCGGAGGAAAACCCCTGGGACAGAGCACACACATGTTTTTTTAAATGCTGTTTATTTGAAGTGTCCTGCTGAAATGCTTCCAGCGTTGCCCAGCTCACACATGTCCCTCCTGCTGTCCTCCGCCCGTTGCTCCGCTGGCTGAGATGTTTATTTAAGTGTCCCGAAAACTTTATCTGGAAATCAGTTCCCTTCTCTTCCCCTTGTCCGCCTTTCCACTTTCTTTTCCTCCCATTCATCACTTTGAAAAATGACCTGTTTTCTCACCCTTGCTGGATGCCTCCTCCTCCTCTCCCCACTGCCCATGGCAGGCAGCTCCCTGACAGCGAGGGCTGCCCGCTAATTAATGGTGCTTCTCCGGGGAAGTCACAACTACATCCCCGGGGAAAGTGGTGGTGACAGATGGTCCTGCTCACACTAGAACATCCTGCATTCCCTGGGGCATCGCTGTGGTGCCGGCAGAGCGAGGCAGTTGAGGATGGCAGAGGGACCTGCCCCATCCTGCCCATCCCACGGGGACCCCAGCGATGGAGGAGAAATGAGAGATGGGCTGCCAGAAGAACCTGTCGTGGGGTTTCTCCCACCCTGGGCTGAGGCGTTGGTCTTCACTGAGCAGCCTCTCACCTGGCTGCCTGCTCCAGCTTCCCACACTGTCAGAATTTGCCAGGAAAAAGAAAAAAAAAAGAATAAAAACCAATTAACTAAAACCAAACCCTGAAACAATTATTTGTCCACTTCCCAAACTCATTTGGGAAACATAAAAACACACACTTATTTCAGGCTGACGTGCGAATGCACATGCTGTCTGCGTTTCCATGACTAATTTCATCTGCACACAGAAGCCCCCCTCTCCTTTACCCTTTCCCACCTACATCTGTTCCCCACACTCGGGGCCTGGCCAGCAAAAGCAGGGAAAAACAACAAAAAAAAGAAAGGAGAGAAGAGACGGGAAAATACACAAAAGCTGTGGAAAAAATGTGTGGCAGGAGTTGGAAATTTCATTTTCTGTATAGGGCTCTGTCACCTCGGTGGGTAGACTCAGCTCTGTGAAGCTGGGATTAACAGCTCTGGTTTGCTGGAGCAGCCCCTGAGCCTTACTGCATTGCCTGGCCACCCTTCTCCCTACCTGCTGGCCATCCCAGCACCTTCTTCCCGACATGAATCCACTTGAAAATTCAATCCTTTGCTCTGAACGCCAAGTGATGCGATAGCACATGGGGCATCCCCTTCCTGCTGTGTTCCCTGGTGACACTTGCCTGAAAAAAAGGCCTGTAAAAACCTGACAAAGTCTGAAGCAAGGCTGGTTCCTTTCTCCACACCATGGGAGCTGCAGTCACCAGCGTGGGCCGTCCCTGCACCACCTTCCAGAGGAGTTTTCCAAGCCCTGATCAGAAAACCCTGTGTGTGTCTGTGACCGTGTCTTGGTCCTGAGGGATGATGGAGGACAGGGAAGCCCTGGCAGCCCTCGGTGCCCAGCCAAATCTTCACCCACTTTTCTTTGTGGCTGGCCCCAACAGCGAGGAGGCTGCCTGCTCACATCCCTGCTCCCCCCCACAGAGCCCAGGTATTAGTTTTCACAGTGGAGAGCCAGCATCCTTAACCCCAGCATTCCTCCCTGCGCTCCCTGGGCTGATCCTGAGAGCCATCCGTCTTCACTTCTCTGTTAAACTTCTCTTCCAGGCACATATTGATCCTGAGAGTAGCTATAACCACGTCCTGCCAGCATCGGCTGGATGGTGCAGTGCCCGGGGAGGATGGGTACTTGAGGCGGTTTCATTCCCGTGGTTAGGCTCCTAAATTGTATGAAATAATAGTCTAAAGGAATTATTCTTAAAAAGCTGTGAAAATTGCCCTGTGAATTGCTTTTGCACTTGAGAGGGAGCAGAGATGGAGCGCAGGGTTATGAGCTGCTGAGGTTCTGCAGGAAGAGCAGCCCACGTGAGTGCTCTGGGGCTGGGGACCAGGACCAGCATCCTGGCCTGTATCAAAATCACAGAATCACAGAATCACCTAGGTTGGAAGGGACCTTTTAAGATCATCTAGTCCAACCAACTAAAAAAAAAAAAAACAAAAAATAGACCCCACCACCACATCCACACCACACAAAACACCACCCAACACTAATCCATATCCCCAAGCACCACGTCAACTCGTCTCTTGAACACCTCCAGGGATGGTGCCTCAACCACCTCCCTGGGCAGCCCATTCCAATGTCTGACAACCCTTTCAGTACAGAAATATTTCCTAATATCTAACCTGAACCAGGGACTGGAGTGAGGTGGGGGAATGGACCAGACAGCAGCTCGTGGGAATGGGCAAAGGAATGCTCAAGTGCAGTTGTGCCCCAGCCCAGGCTCAGTGGCTGGGTGAGCTTTCCTCTCCCTCCTCCCTGCCCTCCGGCAGCTTCCCATCCATCAGTAATCATTTCTGGAAAATGGCCTCCTCCAGGCCAGCTTCTCCTGGGACTTTCAGTAAATAGAGGCAAAGGAGCAGCCTTCAGGATGAGGGACAGTGTCAGATCCCTGCCAAAGATACCCTGTGTTTGGAAAGGGTTTCCTTTCCCTTGATCATACTTTGATTCTTTAACTGCGCTTTTCCTGCAGTTTTTCTTTTTGTCAGCAATTAATCTATGGCTCCTAATAAGGGAGAGAGAATTTCCTTGGGAAGAAAATCAATGGGTTGTGTTAAATGCAAAACTGGGCAGGGGCCACGTGGGATGCGAGGGGCTGGTGGCCCAGAGGCTTTGCTGGTCACGGGGGAAGGATTCCCCATGAGCCTGGAAAGTGTTTATGGGCTAGATGTGCCCACGTAGGGTATAACTTGGTATTATTATTAGGCGGCAGGTTCTTAGGAATGCAAATAACTACCTACATAGTTGCACATCTATTAGTGCCCCTGTATTAATGTATTTTTGTGGGTATTTATTAAACAGGCCCCTAGAGACAGAGAAGCTTTAGGGACTCCTGGCAGCCACTCTCCCCCCTGTGTGGACAATGCTTGCAGAAGAACACCCCGGGCAGGGAGGGCTGCTGTGACATCTGGGCCTCTCCAGCTGTTTTCTTTACAGTTAAAAAAAAAAAAAAAAAAGTTTTAATTGCTTGTTAGGCGAAGTTTTATGGGGGGCAGCGGGGAACGCTTTGTTTTATCTGATCCATCCCTGCTGCTCCCAGCCCAGCAGTCGGTCAGAGGGCAGCCAGAGATATGGGAGGAAAGGATCTCTCAGCCCGTGCACCCCAGAGATGCTCAACCATTCCCCATCCAGCCCTTTATCATCTAGCAGATGTAGCTCTGCTTGTGCCGCCCACAATTCGTTTCCTTTCTAGTCTTGGCTACTATTATCTCATCTCTGGCAGGTTTTGTCTACCTTGGGACACCTTGGTTCTCCAGCTCTGACTTTCCTATGGACTCTTCTATCCACCCCGGTGTGGAGGCATGCTAATGAGGAGGCAGAGCAGAGCTGTGGCTGGTTTGCAGAGCTGTCATCTGAGAGTCTGCTGGCAGAGAAGGACTTCTCCTGCCTCCCTCCTGAGGGCTTCTGGAGAGGTAGATGTTTCCAGGGCAGTCCCGAGAGCCTAACCTGGGATGAACTCTGCCCGCTGTATTGCCTCTGTGGCAGGACATGAAGGACAGCTCAGATAAGGGGAACATGGTGCCTAACGGCTCGGTGCATGAAGAAAACAAGCTCAGTTACAGAGAAGCTCGAGAAAACAGAGCTCAGCCTTTGCTCAGGTAGCAAACAGAAAAATTCCCATCACTGGGATCCTCACAAAGGTGCCCCAGTAAAAGTAACCCATCTGCTCCACACCACGGGAAGTGACTGGGCACGTGGTGGGGGATGCCAGTCTTACCCATCCTCCCTCCCTGGAGAGGGATCAGGTTAGAAGGGGAGACTTTAGAGTAGCCTTCCCATACCTAAAAAGAGTCTACTGGAGAGATGGGGAGGGACTCTTTATCAGGGAGTGGAGCGATAGGACGAGGGGTAACAGTTTTAAACTGAAAGAGGGGAGATTCAGATTAGATATTAGGAAGAAATTCTTTGCTGTGAGGGTGGTGAGACCCCTGGTTGCCCAGAGAAGCTGTGGCTGCCCCATCCCTGGAGGCGTTCAAGGCCAGGCTGGATGGGGCTTTGAGCAACCTGGTCTGGTGGGCAGGGGGGTTGGAACTGGATGGTCTTCAGGGTCCTTTCCAACTCTAGCCATTCTGCATTTCCGAGGTCTCCAGGAGGGCTTGAGCAGCAAGAGGGTGGAACGAGGAGAGCGAGCGCTGGCGGGCTGGTGTCAGGCTCGCTTGCCAGCTCCCCGGTGTCCCTGCCAGCCCGGGCAGTGCCGACAATGCCGGTCTGTGAGGCACAGATGTAGCCACTCGACGCCTGACGCCCAGCTCCTTCAGCCCCCGCGCGAGCCCTCGCTGAAAAATGCTGATACCGAGTTTGATACCAACTCAGCTTTAATGGGAAGATTATTTGCAAGTCTTTTCCTGGCAGCAGCAACAACAGCAGCAGCAGCAGCAGCAGGAGCAACAACAACGGTCTCTCTGCGAAGAGCTGAAAAGCAGCCAGGCGGATTTTTCAAGTGAAAAGATGGCAATAAAAGGAAATTCGCCGCCACGCAGCCCCCTCCGCATCTCCCCAAGCAGCTGCAGCAAATCCCGGCGCTTTTGTTTTTTTTTTTTTTTTCTATCTTTGCAGAGCTCTGTGCCCATTTCTTGTATCCTGGGTCCACCATCTCTTAATTATCTTTCAAAGCCGTGGCGGCCAGGAGGGACGGCAGCTGGGATGCTTTCTCTGAGCCACACTCCAGCACGTGGCTGGGGAGCGGGACTGGGGGCATGCGAGGGTCCCTGAGAACGGAGCAGTTTGGAGGAAAACCCACCCACGGTAGGGTTTGGACCCCTTTTTTTTTTCTGGGTGCACGGAAAAGCTCTGCCTTCTCTCCGTTGTCAGAGTAAACATGCCCTCGTCTCCCCAGCACGCTGCTTTCATCCAACGCTGAGGTCCTCGCAATAATTAAATCATGAAAACTAACAAGCCCTCCCGCTAAAGTTAACAGGACAGTGGTTAATAAATTAGATGTGCTTAAGAACAGTGGGCTGGAGAGGAATATGATTTTACCTGTGCCTCTTATGGGGAGGCTAATGGGAAAGGAGAAGGATGCTGTCTGCTCTGGCAGATGGCACAAGGAGGCACGCTGAGGCTTCCTCTGGGGAGGGAGGAATGGGAATGGAAAGGACCTTTCCAGGTGCCAATGAGTCCCTTCCCTTCCTTGAGGCTGGGGTTTTTTTTCCCAGCAAAACCCATAAAGGGGCAAGTTTACTTGCGTAACTACGCAATGGGGCCTCCGGGGCTTTGCTGGGACGCTGACGCCACACACCAGTGGAAGGGAGCAGCTGGGGAATTTCCTCTGGTTTCCAGGAAAATGTGTATATGCTTGAAGTGCCCCTTCACTGCGCTTGGGTTTGAGCTGAGCCACCCTCTGGGGCTTTGGTTCTTACCCGACAAGCCCCACTCCTCCAGGGCTGTTTACAACCCCCCGCGGTGTGCTTGGTGAGGGGGAACCCACGTCCAGGTGGGTGCTTTAGAAAATAGAAATATTTAAATTAGCTGTACCCGTCCCTATCTTTTCTTGGGATGTAAAAACAAGGGAAAGGTGTCAGGGGAGCATTTAAGAGGATGAAAGACATAAGTGCTAGCAGAAAATGCTTCCTATATAGGACCGAATTAACATGAGGAACTCAGTGGGTGAGCGTGATGGGGAGCACAGCAGGAGGTGCAGGGGAATTACCAGTTTGCAGGGGGGAAGGGAGCACCTGTTGCCCAGCAGAGACGAGGCACTGATGCTCTGAGCATGAAGAAGGGAAAACCTGTATTTCCCTGGTGGGGAAACTCCATTCTTTTCTTTTCTTTTCTTTTCTTTTCTTTTCTTTTCTTTTCTTTTCTTTTCTTTTCTTTTCTTTTCTTTTCTTT
>JAOTQQ010000063.1:3966680-3989311 GCA_026546715.1 Gallinago undulata | reverse complement strand
AGGCTAAAGAGTCCCAGCTCTCTCAGCCTTTCTTCATAAGGGAGATGCTCCAATCCTTGAATCATCTTCATTGCCCTAGAAGAAGATTCTAGGTGCTGCCCAAGCCGGGGGACAGTGATGCCTTCAGTTGGATGCCACAGGAACAAGCACAAACCCCCACCCAGAACAGCATCTGAAAGCTTTCTTGGAAATTCAAACAAATTGCCGAATTTTGTACCATCAGCTGCAAGGTCTCCAAAGCCAGTTTCCCCCAAACAGGGGCCTGGGAAGGAGGAAACATTCCTGGGTTCTCCTCATTTTCGGCTAACTTCTCAGCTCTGACAGTGAGAAACGTGTATTTTTAGTTAATTGAAAGCTGAGATTTAATTCCTGACCCCGCCACTCTGGGAGATGGCGCTTTAATAAAGCTGATAAATAAAAGAAGCTTTCTGATAAAAATCACTTTTTTTTTTAAATGCAGCACAATTGTTTTCCCTCCCTTGCCCCAGCCCCCCAGGCTGATGTGTAGCCTGAGAGTGCCTAAGGGCAAAGATGGGTAATGAAACAAGGAGGGCTGTTGGGTTTTTTTTTTCCCCAGCAGAAATTGCCTGTGGTTTGCTCTGAGGCTGGCAGGTGCTCTGCACTGAGGCTCCGGCTTTAAAAAAAAAAAGTCTCCTTGGATTTGAAGAAAACACTGTTATACTTTATTCATGTAGATCTTGTTGATATCTCATGAAAATGATTTTTTGGCTGCACTCATGCTTAAGCCTGGAAGTACTGAGATATGAGGGTAAACGCTTTTCTCATGCCAAGGAAAGACTGGAAATCTTTGGACTGCCAAAACCCCCTCTCTTTGCTCTCCCTCCTCCCCAGCCTCCAGCAAAGGAAGGGCAGGGGTTTGCTGGGTTGGAATTGCATTTTCTGCATCAGCATCCCCAGCCAGAAGGTTTTGCTGGGTTGGAAGGGTGGACCCTCACATTCCTTCCCCCCCACTCCTGGTGATGGGGGTCCTGGCTGCGGTGTTCCAGGTTAAAACGAGCTCTGTGGGTGTGTTGCTTCGGGGATGGCAGGATGGTGAGAGCCGAGCAGCAGTGCCATGGCTCTCCCGTGGGAGCAGGGCACAGCTTCCCCCCGGCTGCAGATCAAGCCCAGTGCTCGGTCATATACAGCTCCCACCGCCTTCATCCCCTCCTCTTCCTCCTTCCAGCTGCCTGGCGCTTGCTTCCCAACCAACTGTCTTTTCTGCAGGCTCTCCCAAATGTCCCCTTTTCCAAATCCACACCCGTGTTACAGCTGAACTGCTGCTGGGATGCTCACAGAAGGTTGACTTCACAAACCAGCCCGTGGTGTTATCCTCCCCTCTGCTCTGGGTTCTGCTGATCCATCTTGTAAAACCAGAGAGCTCTTCTGGGGAAAGGAGCTATGATATTTTTATTTCACTTCTTTTACTAACCTGAGAGCATTTCTGCTGGCACAAAAATTCCACGTGGAAGATAATCAATGTGGCACAAGAGCTGTGCCAGGAATTATACAGACACACCAAAGGAATGAGGCCATTGCCCCAAAGATGCCTTGGAGTAGGAACGTGTTCATTGACAAGAAAAACCATCATCAGCAGTTTATAAAGGCATTTGTCCTGCCTTGTGGCAGGAGAACGGAGGAAAGAAGCAATACTTTGGGGGACTGCTTTAACCATCCCTCCAGATACACAGGATCACAGCCGTGATTCAGCAGCCGAGCTCCATACAGATGAACCCAATACATAACTTAAGGTCTCCTAAGACCCTTGGCTTTGTGGCCCTCCATTGCTGCTGGAGGGACAGTGGGGATGAGCTGAACGGCTGCTCCCGGGGACTATGAAACCTGCAGTCCATGTCCCCTCTGATGCTTTGGCAGAAAGATAAGCAGCAGATAGAAGAAGTCATTTTCTAACAGAACAGATCAATATTTATTATCCTGAAAAAGAGAGATTGATATCAGGAAGGGTGATAATAATAAAAAACCCCGTCTAAACTTATTATTTGTATGTATGGTCCAGGAGGAAAAAAAAAAAATCCCCAAACACAGCCTTTGTTGATTTCTTTTGCTTTGTAGAAACAGATTCCTCTGATATTCTCGCTTAGATTTTCCCAGGCACCCTGCTGAGGTTTTGATGTTCGACTTGCATCAAGAATATTGAGCTTGAAATCTAAACATTGCTTCTGGTGACAGCTGATGGAGAGATAGAGTGAGGGATAATGAGGGCATAGACAGGGACCATACTATACCCTGGGGGGAACAGGAGAACCTGGATGAAGAATAGCGGCATGGGGACCAGGGAGACAGGGAGCTGTGGGTCTCTCAGGTAGGGCAGAACATCAACCAGCTCCACATTTCAAACTATTTTGGAGGTTGTCTTTTTAACATTAGTGCTGCAAATACCAGAGGCCCAAGTCCTGGAGTTTGCTACTGACTTTGCTGTTGACCCACCAGATGGGACTGTGTCCTGCGGAGGCACAAACCCATCGATTGGAGGACGGTAGGAGTGAGGAGTGGAGTAGCTTCTTTCCCCAGCCTGTACCTGCTGTCCCTTCTTTGGGGCAGGGTGGCTGGGAATAATATTTGGCTGTCAAAGCAGCAATAATGGAAAGCCAGAATGTTTTCCTGTCAAGACTCACAAGAACCAGACCTGGAGTCTTCTGCTGTGGGATAGTCTGGTGATTTGTGCTCAGGTCATTAATATGTGAGCAGTGGACAACTTCACCTAGCCTTGATGTTGCGTGGTCACTTCCCAGACCCAGCTTGGGCAGAGTGCTTTCCTGAAATCTGACCTAGTGGAGGAAGTAGAGCTGCTGGTGGAGAACAGCTTTGAAGAGTGGTTCCCAGCCTGTGGAAAGAACCTCCCCAAAATCTAAGAGACCATCACAAGCCTGAGCACCTTCTCATCAGTGGTGGCTTCTTAGAGCACAACTTCTCTAACTACATCCTCAGAATACAAGTTTAAAGCACAATCATATGAAATCGAGTGCTTTGGTACACGTGAATCTTCTTGTAGGATGAAGATGAGGGAGCATGTGTAGAGCTTTGCTTAATGAATGGTTGGAAGACTCCTAGATGTGAGGGTGAAGGCAAGACCCTATGCGAGACTGGGCAATGCTCTAAAGGAGACCACTATACAGGAGGCAGCAGTTTTCTGGGTAATCCATTGGGGAGGACGGGCAAACTCAGAGGCAGAAGGAACAAGGCAGCCCTTGGGACAATGTTGTAGGAATGGGACTGAGAGGATGCTTGGGCAAGTCACTGCCACTGAGCTGGTTCCCTCATCTCCTGCTCCCTAAATTTCTGTTCTTTGCACCAGTTGACAGAGAGAGAGAGCAGGGACCAGTCAAGAGGGAGTTGCCTGCTTAGTAAGGCAAGCATTAGTGAGAGTGGAAAGCTTTCTGGTTAATCAATAAGTTAGATTACTGTTCATTAAATCTCCACAATTCTTGTCTGTCTGTAATGGCAGCCATTAACTAATTGATTCTTCTGGGTACTGTAGCTGGATCCCTTCTGCTGTTGATTACAGTGACACATTTGCCATCTCCTGTTTCCAGTCTTGTATGGACTCATTTAGCCTTGTCCAGCCTCTCCAGCAACACTTCTGAGAATAAACAGTATTTTGGTATCAGGAACCTCACAGTTAATCAAGG
Source organism: Gallinago undulata (assembly GCA_026546715.1). Lineage (NCBI taxonomy): Eukaryota > Metazoa > Chordata > Aves > Charadriiformes > Scolopacidae > Gallinago > Gallinago undulata. The sequence continues at coordinate 3,985,661 of JAOTQQ010000063.1, read as the reverse complement.
CTGGGATTTGGGTCTGGCTCCTGGAACATGCTGATAAATAGCACTTTTGGATGATTCAATTAGCCTCCCCCTGCCATCGAGTCATTACCGTGCCTTCCCATCACCGCGCTCCTTCGCTGGGTTCCTTCATTCCAGGGTATTGGAGGGGAAGGGGGGAAAGGGGGTTCCCCACCGTCTCCTCTCCAGATTTCCCAAAACTACTGCCTGCAACTGCACTTCGTGGCAGCATTTCTTTCTCTGCATATTTCATCCCCGTTCAATTTACTCTTCTGAAATGCTTTACAGCTCCAAAGTTTGCTCCTCCGAAGAACTTGAAGCTTTCCTCCCTTTCTCAAAGATTAATTATAGCTTCAAACAAGAAAGCAGTAACTTTCTTCAATGACTGTATTCCTGCTCAGTAACTTCTTGAGCATTCAAAGTTCCCCTGCTTTTTTTCCCTGACAATACCTTGCCCTGAGCCAGGCCCTCGCTCCGCCGGCAGTTGCAGCTGAAAGCTTCATAAAGTCAGATTAACCTGATTAAAAACCTGCGGTGTGAAGAGAAGGGGTATTTTATTGTCACACAAGGATCCTCGCCCAGGTAGAGTTTACAAGCGGAAAGGGTTATTTTCCTGCAGTCTCCAAGTGGATCTGAAAGTCAAATGCTTTATTCCTACTCACACATCATCACTTAAGTGCCAATTTTTGCTCTTCATAAGTCACAGCTTCCCTGGGCCAGGCAGGATTGCAGGAGGAGGGAAATGGTTCAAGACCGTGAGAGTCAAACCAGGGGTTTCTGCACCAGAAGCTGGTAGGGGAAGGTGTGCAGCACATCTACATCACAGCACCATCTCCTCCAGACGCTCTTCAGGGAAGGGTTGGTATTTATATTTATTACAAAAGACGATGCCACTGATCTATATGAGGCACAGTTCTACTGAGTTAGAAATTGTTACTTTAGAAATTGGACCTTTTGTGGTATCATTGCATGTATCACTGAGTTGTCCCTCCAGGCTGACTGCAAGTCCCATGGCATCCAGCTCTGCAGCGAGACTGAGCAAAGCTTTGAAAATCCAACATTTCCCAAACCAGCTGTTTGTTTCCCCAGTAACAGAAGTGGCTGCCAAGCCCTGCCTCGGGGAGGGAAGCTGGAGATGAAGTGAACCAGCGGAGTCAGACTCATGGCTGGCCATCCCCTTTTTGCAGGGAGACACCCTGCGTGGCACTGGGAGGCTTCTGTGGTGGCTAGAGGAAGGACTGGTTTTGCAGCAGGCTGGTCTGGTAAGAGGTGGAAAAAAAGAACGAAGAAGAGATGGACAAGGTGATGAAGAAGACTGGTCATGGGAATGAAATCCAGAGGACCAAAGCAGATAGACTTGGAGCACCTGGAGCAAGACAGGACTGCTGCTTGTCCCCCTGTTTCATCAGGTGTGCACAAACCTGGAGGGTCACCCACGTGAGTCAAAGTCTTCTTCCCAATGATGTACTTTAAGAATTGGACAACATCATGACAAGGCCAGGCCAGGATCTCAGCTCCTGCCCAGCAGGGTCCCCATGGTGGGACCAGTCCCTCTCTCCCTCAGCTCTGGCAGAGACAGAGAGACAATAAGATTGACAGACAAAATGTTTGTTTCTCTCTCTCAGTCTCTATTTTTTTTTTTTTTTTTTTTTAAATTTCCTCAAAGTTAATACAGCATTCAGGGAACTTTCCCCAGAGGATGAACCATTGAGTCATCCGGGTTGGTTTGTTTGGGCTATGTGGCCCAGCACACAATTTCTGCTGCAAAGACGGACCCCCAAGCTGTTTCTGGAGAAGGGAGGATGAAATTTATATCATCCCAATGAACTGATTCTCTTATCTGCGTTGTCTGCTCAGCATCTAATGAACTAATGAAATATGCAACAATCCAGCTATAGAACAGACCTCACTTTTAAATTAGCACTAATTAGAGATAATTATCTTGGCTGGTTTGATGTTTCTATGTAATGAGCCTGGGTTTTCTTTTGTTAAGAATTGGTGTGGTCAAATATATGAAACGGCACACTGAATTTCCACAAGTGCCTTTTATTCCTGACTTATTTTAACATCTCCAAGATGATCCGCTCTCTCTTTTGATGCCCCATCACTTGGCTGTCTTGTTGATGCCCACTTCTCGGTGGTGGGGCAGGACGTAATATAGCGACCAGGTAAAAGCATTGCAATCCTTGCAGCTCCTGCCCTCCCATCCCCTGTTCCTGCTCCCCAAAATATGCAAAATTAAGGAAGGGGTAGGACCAACACACGGCTCCTGCTGGCAGTTGGTGCTTGAGCACCAACGAACCGTGGCACTGGTGGTCAAAGCCTTCCTGTTCCTTCCCCTTCCCAAGCAGAAGGACCGAGGACAACCTGAGCAGCTTGGCAGGGTGGGATGCAGCAACCAGCAGAGCTCGCTGCATGATTCATGCTCCAAACACAAACGTGCTGAGGAACTCCCGGAGCTCCCTTAAACTCTATCAGCTCCCGTCTGTCGTCTCGTCTTGTCTCGTAGGTGATGAAGCCTCTCCATCCGGCTGTCTGCCATGGCTCAGATGCGCCGTGCTCTGTCTCTCTGTCTGTCTGTCTCTCTTTCTGCTGTCTCTAACCCCATCACCACGTGCCGGTGCTGCTGTCTGCCGTCTGTAAGGTTAATAAGGCACGGGTGCTATCGCTACATCTCTCGCCGGGGTTTTCTAGAGCGCTGAGCGCTGCAGTATCAAAGCGATCAATCACACGTAGCCAGATTACCTTTCCTATCCTATAATCAGTAATTTGCCATGGATCCCTCATTTTTCAAGGGAGTTTTAACAGCCCGGCTGGTGACAAGCTGCCGGGGCAAAATGCTGTAATGTGTGATAAAATTATACATCCTTCTATCACAGAGCAAGGCGTCTTCTCTTCCTGCTCCTCCACTCCACGATCCCATAACTGGGGGGCTGTGGGACAAGGGGACAGCCCAGCATCGCAGGGCCACCTAGTCAGCCCCCAGGCTGCTGCCAAATAATTATGTCAGCGCCTGTTTTACGGGCCCAAAACAGGAAAAAGTGAAAGGCGCTCCTTGCGTCTCATTAGTGGGGAATAGGCACGAGTCCTTACACAAATGAAATGTCGTGTCACCCCCCCGCAAGGTCCCTCTCTCCCTGTGGCATGGCTGAGCCAGGGCTCGGCCGGGGCTGTGTTTCCCTCCCCATCTCAGCAGCACGCAGTGAACGCCGCACGCTTTCCCATCGCTTAATTGGAGCGATGCCGTGCGGTCCCCTGGCACCCGGCGGCGGTGGCAGGCAGCCAAGGTAATTATGGCTGAACGGTCCTCTCCGAGTCCCCAAAGAGTCTTTACGAATCATCGGGTAACGGCTATAGTTCAAGAGAGCGTGGTCTTCGGGGAGCTGGTGTAATTACGGAGATGCTTAAGCCCTCTCTGGCAGCGCTCGGTCATGCTTTCCCTCTCCGTGGCGTGGACAGGCAGCAAGGAGATCTCTGCTCCTGTGCGCTGCCCACACCGTGATGGGCACAACGCACCCACCACCGCTGCTCTGGCCCCCCTCTAGGGCAGGCACAATGGGAGGCAACGGTGGGGCAGGGGGTCAAATGTGGGCTGGGGGCTGCTCTCCCCCCAAGAGCCACAAAAGCAGCAGTGGGGGCAGCCCCGATGGCTTTGGGGTGAGGAGGGAGCAGAGAGGAGGAGGAGGATCAACCACGGGGATCGGCCACTCACCGACACACCACCACCTCCCTCCTTTATTACCAGCAATTATTTCCCTTTCCCATTTATTATGATTAACACTCAGAGGTTGTGCTGGATCAAATACTGGCTTCTGCTAAACATTTTTATAAACACACACCCACGTAGATATATAAAGATCATATATAGAGGTTTTTCCCTGCCACACACACAGACACACTTCCCAAACTTTTTTTCTGGCCCATTGTGGGCCCAAAACAGCACCAGTGCTCAGGGCACCCACACGTTGCTCACTTTTGGCCAGTGGGAAGAGCATGAAGCTGAGGGGCTGTTTTTTCTGCTGGTAAAATGGAGCCAGTGGAGCTCATGGTAATTTATATCTGCTGGCCCTTCCTCTTGTGTTAGCTTGGCCGCGGGCTCCCCAAGGCATGAAAAGGTCTCATAAATTCCTAAAGCTGACAGAGGGCTGTTTGGCTTGGTTGGATCCTGCAGAAACTAAATGTGCCATCTAAGGTAGTACCACGTACCCTGTGGCTACAGAAAAATGATCTCGGCTGGGTTTTGCACTAAACCACTCAGCGAGTGAGAGTGAGTGATTTGGGGCCGGCCGGCGTCGATCGCAGGGCGCTGGGAGGCAGTCGGGGCTCTGCAGAGCAGGTCTGCAACGGCTTGTAAAGGGGAAAAGAGGATTTTGCAGCCTCTCGTGTTACACAAAGCAAAGAGAGTGGGGGTTTGGGTTTTTTGGGGGGCTGCAGTAACCCCTGGGACAGACCCCTTTGCAGCAGCGAGAGCAAGATGGAGCTTATTGCCGCGTATCTTGAACCCGAGCATCACTACTCTCATTCAGGAGTCCACAACAACACGAGCTGTGAGAACATCCAAGCCCTGAGGCCAGGAGGCACCTTATGAGAAGTACATGCTCTTACGAGAGGAACAAGACCCTGCAGGGTAAAGAGGAGTGGAGCAGAAAGTCTGAGGTTACTGGGAGGCTGCGCACAATCCCCCTCGTTCCCCTGCCCTTTTACTCTTCCTCAGCAAAAATGCAGAACTCAGAGCAGCCTGACCTGTTCTTCCTTGGGCACGGGTGGGAGGAAGGGCAACAGCCTAATAGAGAAACAAGTTTCAGGCAGCAAAAAAAGCAAAGACATCAGAAGCATCACCCAAAGCAACAGAAAGCTCAGGCTGTGCAGCAGGTTCTTTCTGCTCCACTTCCCAGATGGAGCCACCGCAGCCCCAGCAGCCACACTGGTCACCTCCACGTCCCCATCACACAGAGCAGGATTTGCAAAAGCAGGTTTCTGAAAGCACCAAAGGCCTCCCCCCGGCCAGGTATTCGCTTCATGGAAGGGCACCTTTCCCTCTGACCATCTCCTCCCTTTGAGAACTCTATTCCCTGAAGGACCTTTCCAGGGGAATTCATTCTTCATGAAAGAAATTGCAATAGCAGGCTGGATATTAGGAAGAATTTTTACACTGAAAGTGTTATTAAACTTTGGAATGGGCTTGCCAGGGATGTGGTTGAGGTACCATCCCTGGTGGTATTTAAAAGATGGGTTGACATAGTGCTTAGACATGATTTAATGATGGTTTTTGTCAGTGTTAGGTTGACAGTTAGACTCGATGATCTGAAAGGTCCCTTCCAACCCGGACAATTCTGATTCTGTGTTCCAGGGCAGGCCCCAAGTGAGCATCTAAAGTGAAGGCCAAGGAGGTACAGACATTATGTCCAAGCTGGAGACTGTCACAGGCTGTTCTAGGTGCCATAGTCCCTCCATCCCAGCATGTCAGGGACCTGGGCTGCAGCTCCCTCCTCGCCAAGCATTCTGCCTCCCACCCAGGCAGGGCAGGCAGCAAAGCCACACTCCTTCCCTTTCTTGCTTGCGAGATGTGTTTGCTGCTGTCACCAGATGCGTAAGGATAAGTGAGAAGCCACACTGATCTCCTGGGAACAGTCAAGATTGTTTGTCATCATTGTTTTTGAAGCTATTCAGAGAATAGCTTGTTCCCACCGGGAGCAAAGTCAACACTGCCGCTATCTTTGGGATCTCTGGCTCTAGAGAAAGGATTTTTACTTTTCAAAGTGCAAAACAAAGCAGCATTCATTGGCACCGTAACTGCTTCTGATGCCATCTGAGCTGTAGGTAACACAAGAAGAGATTTAAGGCACCTTTTGGAGTCCCCCACCTTCACTCAAGATTCTCTTTTGTCTCCTCTCCACCATCCAGCCCCACTTGTAGCATCTCCCCACCACAGCCCCCTCCCAGTGAAAGCTCATGGGTGTCAGACACCAGTGGTCAATCCTCTCCTTGCCATACCTACTGCTGTCCCTGGCACCATGGACATCTCTGGGATGTTCTCCTTCTCCAGCCCTTGGCATCTCCAGGTGAAGAGGGGAGACGCCTTCGCTCAGCTTAGAGGTGGGGATGAGACACCCCCAGTGAAAGGTTGGACACCATTGGCACAAACTTGTCCCAGTCACCCACCTTCAGAGAAGGCTTCTCTCTTCAGTTGGTTTTTCAGGAAGGACACATCTCAAAGGCTAAAGTAAAAACACTTTGCTCAAAAGAAGGTACCTAAAACCTTGTGCAGTTGTAAAACAACTCTGGTAATGAGACCAGCTGGGGACAGGACACCAATCCTCCATTTCTTCCAGACTATGAGTTTTACATTTCAGTGAGGTCCCAAAGAGTACCTGTTTTACATAGGCACATTCTCTCCAATTTTTCATGGTCTCTGCCAGCTCTCCCCTGCCACCCAAGCCGCCCCTCGCCAGCCTGGCGGGGTGGTTGCCTGCACAGAGCAGGGCTCCAGCAGCCACCTGCCTGCTTTTCCCTCCTCAGATCAAAGATAAAAGCGTCACCTGCAGCCGTAACCGGTAGCAAATCTGTGCTGGTTTGTGTACAGAGTGGCTGTCGTGTACCGGCAGACGCTGCTGCTGTCAGTGCCGGCGGGTCCCGTGTAGGGATTTGCATTTCAGAGGGAGCCCGCAGCCGGGTGCGATGTCACACATCTCCTCCGCTCCTCACATTTACATACAGCTCACAGCCAGGAGCATCGTCCCCATCGCGGTTGTGTTGGGCTTGTGTTTGTCCCTTAGCACACCACGTCCGTGCCTTGCCGATCCCTCGCCCCGCTCCCTGGCTCTGCCCGTGCCAGCGAGCAGCAAGGGGAGTAAAGGGACCCTTCCATGGCTTTACAGAAAATTGCAGGAATTTAACCCACGGGGTCCACCCTTGACGGTGGGTGACATGAACTGAACGTGACAGTGACTCCATCACAGCACCTGTAGGTCTCATTTCAAAGCTGGCAAAACAATAACTGATGCTGAGCAATGAAAATCCATCCCAGAGTTTTAGTGATGGAAAGCAATCAAAGAGCAAACTTCGGGATGTGGCTTTTCTTGTCCTGTGGCTTCTTCCACAAGGGAATGTTTCTAGAGGCTTCAGTGCCCCCAGAAAAGGTCCCTCCTGCCCACCCACCCCAACAGCTCCTTCTCCAGGCAGGAGCATCCCACCGTGCACTGGGTACCCCTCATGGCCTCAATGGTGCCGGGGCAGCAGCTGCAGAGCACGGGTTCGAGGATCCCTCTCCCAGCATTAGGGCTCTGTAAACAAGCCTGCACTCGGAGAAGAAAAATTGGCAGGTCTCCTGCTTTGAGTAAACAAGCTGTCAGCTCACCACATCCCCCCACCACACACGCTTCTGGCTGCATCCGTCTTCCTTGATCGCTTGGTGCGTTTTCTCCTAACCAAGGGGCGATCTGATTTGGTGGAAGGAGAGGGAGCAGTTTTCTCAGGTGATTGTACCTCGAATAGAAGCCTTCCCTTTGAGCCGGGCCATCCAGGAGAATAAATGTACTCCCCCCAGCCCTGCCTTGAGCAGCACAGCAATGTTATCCAGCAATTTCCTTCGGCATCAAAGCTGAAAGCGGGCACGTCACCCGGAGTTAACAACATCACAGCAGCATGGATATTCACCTCTCGCAGAGCGATAGGAAGTGGAATTGATTGCAAGAGATCAGGCACCGAGACTCTCATTAACTTCTGCTAACACCTGAGCAGCTGACAGACACTTGCCTTTTTGGATTATCTTCTGCACATTTCCAGCCGGTGACCCTGGGTCCTCTCCAGCCCCTTTTTTACTTAATAACACATGGCGTTACCAGAGCAGAGGCTCAGACCCACCTGCACCAGGCTCCCACCAGAGCATCCAACCTCTGGAGCGTATCTGAGCAGCGCTGCAGGTCCCCTCTGTGTCTCCCTCCAGACCCCGCTGCCGTAACACGGTGGGGAAGAGGATGCTCTCTACCTCCCTCAGGAAACGTTTCCCTCTGAGCAGCTGGAAAAACCATGGCAGAGGCAGCCTGAGCCCAGCTGTCCCAATGATGTCAGGTTGAATTTGCACACAGCTGGCGGAGGATCTCCAAGGCATGACCTTTCTGGACACGTCGGAGAATCTGATCTGATGAATTAATGGGCAAAAAACACCCACGGACACTGGCACACGTGGGCAGCTGTGTCTTCTGCACAGACTCTAGAGCAAACCTACCAAGAGGAGCAATACACAACCAAGCGGTGGTGAGGAGCAGCTCCAGGCTGCCACACCAGCTTCCCACATCTGGAGACAGGGCCCATGGCAACTTAGAGTGTCCAAACCCACTGATTTCTCTGTACAGGGACCCCCAGCCTGGCTGTGAGCTGGTGCATCCTTTTGAGCCCACCCCACGGGGTGCAAGGCCGGAGCTCAGGGCTGCAAAACCCAAATGAGAAGGAATTTAAAGCATGGAGGAGGGACGAGCAGAGCAGGACATGGAGAACACAGGCCTGGCTTGCACAAAGGCATCACGGGGTTGGAGGGAAGGGCAGAGGCAGAGCATCATTGCTTCAGCCTCAGCATGTGGCTGGCAAGGGAGGCTATTTCCAGCTCCATCCTACCTTGCCTCCCAGAGCAGTAATACAACCTTTGGGGAACGTGGCAGGTGCTCTTTAATCCCGTCCACTGACAGCTTTGATGACAGGAAGCTTTTTTTTTTTTTTTCCTCCTCAAAACCTTTTGTCTTGTCTTTTGTTCCGGCAGGGTTTGATATGCCTCTCCCCGCTGTCACAGCCGCTCCGGGCTCCTCTCCACCTGCCCCGTCACAACCTCCTTTAAGAGGAGCAGCAGCAGGTTAACCTCGTTAAGAGCCTCACTCCTCCCTCCTCTCTCCAGCTCTGGCCTCTTCTGAAGCCAGGTTATGATTACAGGGCACCTTTGAAAGGTGAACTCATACAGCCTGTGGAGGGAAGATGCTCTGTCCAGCCCCTGGACATGAATCTCCCAAAGCTGCTGCTGCAAAAGACAGAGCATCCTCACCCCTGATGAGGATCCTTCCCTCCGTCCTCACTCTGACTGCACCAGAGAGATGAGCTTGGAAATAGGAGAATTGCCCCACTTTTCATTGTTTTTCTTTCCCCCCTTCCCTTTCATTCCCTACACAGGCTGCTGTTACTAACTCAGCAAAGGAACAAACCTCCCCTGGGAGCTGCACCCTCCTGCCCATAAGCAAAAGCAAAGCCAAAGTGCAAAGCTTTGCTGGCAATAGAGCTGGTGACAAATGCTCTGTGTCACCCGGAGTGTCCAGGGAGGACAGCAAGCAAGAAGGGAGGCGAAGCCAGGCACAGCAGAGGAGCTGAGGCTGTGGGAGCCGGCACCGTGCCCACCCGTGCCGGTGGCCCTGTGGGTCAAGAGCAGGCCCCACTGGAAGAGGAAGAAAGCAAGAAAAGGAGGTGCTGGAATACCATAAGAGGGAAATGGGTTTTCATTATCCTAACCTAGAGGTGACCGCTTTTAAGAAAAAAAAAAAGCATCAAATTAGTATCTTTTAAACAACTGCAGAGAGGAGACACAGCAAGTAAGTTCCTCTTCCCTCGTTCAGAACATCTGTCTCAGATCGTCCTGCTAATTTCAAGTTATTATGAACTTCTTTAATATCCTGCCAGAGGTTTAAAAAAAAATTTTTTTTAAAACCACAGGCTAGCCAGCTCCACAGCCTTCAATTAAACATGCAAGTGAGTAATGAAAACAGAAAGAAAAAAAAAAAAAAGTCAGGCTGCATTTCAAAATGCACACAAGTTACTGCCCAGCAGGAAGGAAGATGGGGAGACAGTCCCCCCCATGGAAGCATTCCCCTGCACCTGCCCAAACCTCTGGGGCATGGGAAATAAATGGTGAAAATCCCACCTTCTCCCCAGCAGAGCACCTTCTGGACATGAGCTGGAGCTTGGGTGGTGGTGAGGGAACGGTTCTAGTGCTCTGCAGCACGTGTCACACACAGCAGCTCAGGGTCAAAGATGTGCTGGTCCTGCCCATGCTAGCTTAGTCAAACCTTCCCAGCATCTGCCTGGGTCTTCCCTTTCCCAGGGACCCAGTCTGCACCCACTCACTCATAAGTAGTCCCAGCTGGCCCCAGGCATGTCTCAGCAGGAGGTTTTAATCTCCTAATTGGCACATCCCAGTGGAAAAACATTTAGAAAGATACTGGTGCTCTCAGGAGGTTCTTCTCCCATGAAATAGCTCATGGTGGCGGATGGTGAGCTGTGTCTGTGCTACCATGTGTAGTGCAGATCAGGCTGTCTTCATCCATCCCAGTGAGGCTGGTCCAGGGGAGAAGCAGGTCCTGTATCCCTGGTGAGTGGGGGATGCGAGAGGCATGAGGGCTTTGAGGGGCAGAGTGATGGTAAGCAGGGAGAAAAGATTCTGATTTTATCTGCAGGTAGCACAAAGCTGCGGCAATGTTAAGGACAGCGCTCAGCAGGACAGGCACTGGGGTGGGGTAGCATCTGGTGGAGTTTGGGTTCCAGAAGTTCTCCAGGTCTCATGGTCCACCAGGGTGGCTGAGAAGGAGGATGCAAACCAGGGAAATGGCTGAGCTTTGGCAGCAAACGCACCTGCAGAAACATTCCCGTTCCCCCAGCCCCTACACTTGCTCATCCATCAGGGAGCAGAAGCAAAGGGGGTTCAAAGCTCCTGTAAATCAGCATTGTTGACTAAATTTACAGTGATTTACTCCTGTGAAAGACCTGCTTGGAGAGGGAAAGCTGTGCTTTCTGTTTCTGGATGGGAACAAATTGAAGAAAACCACAACCAGAAAAGCTAGGGTGGAACAATCAATTCTGCAAAGAACCTCCCTGCGTTCTCCCTGCCCTGCTCTGGACATGGAGCCCCTCAGAAAAGCCTCCCCACAGCAGCAGCAGCTTGGGGTCCTGCAAGCAAAGTGTCCCCTCCTCTTTGTAGACCCTATTTCTCTTCCTATATCTAGGATCTGGGGGCTTAAATAAATATGTGACTATGTAAATAAATACTAAGTGTGTAGCTTGAGAGGCAGGTTAATGGCTGGGGAAGCCAGGCTTGACCTTGGTGACATTTCAAATTAGTTCTGCTGCGCTGGGCTGGTGCTTTGAAGGGATTTGTGCTAGGGTTGGATGTGGAAAGAAATGTTAAAATTCATCATGTGAAGAGGCTGTCCGGAGCTTCCTTCCTCCTGGGGAGAGACCTCTGCCTCCTCTGGCTTCCTGGGATAAACAGCCAAGCTGAGGAGGTGGTGGGGAAGGTGGGCAGGTTGGAGGTGGGCATGAAGAAGCAGATGCTGGGAAAGATGGGCAGATGCTGGGGAAGGTGGGTAGCTTGAAGGTGGGCACACACATCACTCCTACCCTAACCTAGCTGCCAGGGATGTGGAGACAGCTAAGCTAGGAGCTGTCATGGAGCATCACTCCTGGCACATCAGCCACGTGGGGGCCACCAAGATGGGCCAGCTGGATCCTCTCCTGCTTCAGGTCACTCAGAAGCTGGGGCAAGTGTGTAATACATCCACACACCTCTGTTATATTGAGATACACTCGCTTGTGTATAATCTACATACATACATACGCATGCACAGAGATAAACTTCATTAGAAGTGGGCAGAGAATATATTACTAGTGCTTAATGCATGCACTGAAAGGCAAGGAGATGGCAGAAAAGAATACACGACAAGAACAAAAGCAGTCATTTATACAGGTCTAACTTGGCCCTCTCGTGAGCGGGTGTCATGATACAGGTTTTAATTACCCGAACCCATGCTGTCCTTCCCGCAGGATCGCATCTCCGACACCGGAGCAGCCTTCTGTCACGGCAGTCTTCAGCTCTCAAAGCGTGAGGCATGTTAATTCCTTGGTGAACTGATACCACAAATCCTAATGTAGAAGAAAAAAAAAAAAGTTTCCTGCTCACCCAGGGGTACGGCTGGAGTATTTTGGCTGAAATTTTCTTACAGAAGCTCAGCCTTGGGCAAGCAGCGTACAGAGGGGGTTTCAGCCCAGGCAGGAGAGGTACCTTAGTACCTTTGTGAGCCTCTGGCATGGAACTGCTGGTCGGTCTGGCTGTCTTGCTTCCCAGCTGGATGCTCGCAGTGACAAGGACACCCCGTGGAGATGGTGGGACCCCTGCAAAGGGATGCTCTGCACGCCTGGCTGTGGCTGCTAGCTTTGCCTGGGAGAGCAGGGCACGGCTGTCCCCTCCAGAGCCTGGCCCTGACAGGTACCCGCTGTGCTAACGAGGATGCTGTAATGAGCATGAAGCCAGATGGCATCACTGAGATAACCCAGTGAGTGCTGGCCCCAGGCAAACGAAACTATTTTTAGCAGCCACAGACTGGCCATTGCTGGCTGGCCCCGCTCCCCTTCAAAACCTTCCCTTCCTTGAGCCTTGAAGTATTTGTTTTCCTTTCTCATTAAGAGGGTCTCACCAGGGCCTGGTGAATGGAGAAACACTGGCAGGGTTTGTTTCTCTGGCACTGTCCTCATGCTTTGCCCCTCCAGCCGGCAGCAGTGACCGTGCTGGCAGAATTGTCCCCAACCTGCCACCACCTGCCCTGGGGCTGCTGGGGACAGGGACGTATGGCAGCAGTTTCCTAGCCCTGTCCATCTGCCTCTGTGGCTCCAGAGAGGAGGGGACCTGTAGACCTGGAGATGGCTCTTCCCTTCTGGTTGGCTTTTGGGGCGAGCAAGGATGCAGGAGACAGCACTGGTTGTGAGGAGGGGTTGGACTCATCCCACCTGCATCACTGCTCCTGCCTGCCCTGTGCCGCTGATTGTCACCATGCTGGGAGGCGGCAGTGGTGGCACACAGTGAAGGAAGGTGGGAAAGAGGAAAGATGAAGCTCTTCACCCCCTTTCACGGGAGGAAAACTTTCTGCCTGTTTTGAACAGTCGTGCAGGAAGATGCCCCAGGACCTCAGGATGTGCAGGGGATTGGGCTCCCAAATTTTTCAGCCTCCACAGAAGACTGGGAAAACATATTGGGGTAATTTTGGCAGTTGGAGTGACTCAGCCTCCTGACAGCCCTCCAAGACCTTTGCCACTCCACCTAAACAGGGATTATTTCGTCCTCTCAGAAAGGATTAAGCACTAATAAAAGGCATTAAAAATTAATTTTCCACGCTGTCTGTTGGCGTTTCTTCCATCCCTGGAACACGCTCAACAAGCAGAACTGATAAGCAAAACCCAGCCAGTGTCCTCCATCCTCATGCCCCCCGCGCAGGCGCGCTCCCCCCAGCCCAGCATTCATCATTAGGGGGCGGCTGTGCAATTACTAACATCCCATCTTTCTCCCTTTCTTTAGGAAAAAAAAAAAAAAAAGAAAAGGAAAGATTTTGTTGTCAGCTTGGTGATTTGCTACGGGTGTCAGGCCTGCTTCTCTCTCTCCTCGTGTCAAATAATGTATGCAAAGGAAATTGCATACAGGCATCGCTGTATACAACGGTCCCCTGCCATCCGACAAGACTCTCTTTCCATCTCCCAGCAGCCAGGAGGGAGGTTTTTGGGCTGGGAGCTGTGGAAGAGTGGGGAAGCCAAAGGAACGGGAGTAGAAGCAGCAGAGGACCAGACCAGCGCTGCAACCCAACCGGGCTCAGCAGGTCAGCGTGGCCTGTGTGGTTTTTTATTAGGGCTGATGGCAACTCCTCCTTTGGGTCAGAAACTGTCCAAAAAGGGCATTTAAATCCCTTCTGCTAGCCTGTAGGGTTTTGCCTGCTGCCTTTATCAGTGTATGGGCAGCCATCGTTAGCCAGGGTGAGGAGCTGGAGTGTGGGGATGCCTGGAGCAGGGGGCAGCGGGACCCCCCAGACTCTCCAGCAGCTGCAAAGATGCGGAGGCAGCTGCACAAATACCTGCTGCTGCCAGGGCATGGGGGTGGAGGGAGGCTTTAGGCTCTGTGCCCAAGATCCTGCAGAGGAAACAGGGCAAACGCTGAAATCCTCCCGTGCAGCCAGAAACCCCCCTGCCAAAACCTTGCCGAGTCCTGATGCGAAGCATCCTTGCCAGGCTCGGGTCTGTCTTCGGCAAGTGGCAACGGGGCGAGCTGGCCAGGGTCTCCTTCTCCTGCTCTGTGGGCAGAAGGGGCTCTCCAGGGCTACTCCACCAAGGCTGTGGAGGTGTGGGACATGCAGGTTGGGTGTTGAGCAGGATTTCTCCCCAGCTGGGGATGAACCAGCCCTGGCTGAGACTAGGAGTCTCCTCCAGCATTTGGGATCCCCACGTTCAGCCCAGGATGAGGTACGATGGAGGGATATCTGGCAGAGGGACCATAAAAGACAATGAGTAGGCCCCAAAGTGACCTTGCAAACCACTGCGTGGTCCTGTCTTGCTGCACGGGTACCTGGCTCAGTGAAACACTGGGGCTGGTGGGACTGCTGTCCCCGCAGAGACTGGGACACCAGTCCAGGAAAGGCACTGGTGCCCCATTCCCAGACAGCACCGCGGCTGTGCCTGCCTCATTCGCCTTGGATCCACCCAATTACAGCTAATTAGCTCTTCTGCCATAAAACCCTAAGGAGACAATGGAGAAAAGCCTCCTGCCTTTGACAGTAATGAAGTTAAATAGATATTTATTTATCCTTTTATTAGACAAACCAATTATAATTTTACGCTTGAAATAGCTAATTTTTAAATGTGATGTCGAAGCATATGTATATAGCAACGTAATATATAGCCAGACCTGGCCTATAACAGTCCTGCCTCATTAACAGCATGGCTAAGTTAGTATTTAAATATACTCTAATGCACCCATTCATAAAATGATAATTAAAAATACGCTGAAATGCAGCTATTAAGACAGAGATCCCGATTATTTATAGGCTCTGTTTTTAGTTTCGAATGATAAAATCCTGAGTAATTGCTTGGACTGGGGAAGTTTTGCTTCCCCCAGTGCTCTGACCTGCTGTGGCTGGGAAAGGAGAGCCTGGCATTTCCCAGGGAGGCTGCCATCCGTCCGGGCAACCACGGGAAGGCTGCGGATGGACCCATGCTGGGGACAGGCCAGCGAAGTCCCCTGTGTCCCCGTGGCAGAGGAGACAGCCTGGGCACGTCACCAGTGTAGACACACGCTTTCCCTCCCCCTGCAAGATGAGCAATGTCCATCTGGCATCTCCAGAAAGTTTACAAGTAGGAGGAAGAGGAGAAAAGCTGCTGCCGATTGCAAAGCCATCACCCGGGGAGGGAGGCTCCTGAAGAAAACCCCGGAGAGGAGCCTGTGGATGCACGATGTGCCCACCGGGTGCCTGTGCCTCGGAAATAAGAGAAATTATAATTAAGCCACTCTGATCCCAAGTATTTGCAAATGCCTAATTGCAGGCTGGAGGCGATTGGGAATGAGGGGTTTGGATTTCTTTTAAGAGCACAGTCCTAGTGTTTCCCGGCCACGGGAGCTCACCCACGGCTGCTCTCGCTGGCCCCGTGGGGTCCCTGTGTGCTGCAGCATCCCTCATCCAGCAGCATCTGCCTCCCTGCCGGGTCAGCGGGCAGTACCTTGGCTTGGGCAACACCTTGGCATGGGCAGAAAAATGCCAAATCCCAAATTCCCTGCTCCAGCCAGGTTTTTGCTGTCCATTCTTGCCATGAAGGGTGATGTGATGGGGATGGGAGCTCATGGGGAGGCTCAGCAGGTTCTCGGAAGGGCTGTGCAGGAGCCAGGTTAAATTCACAGGGCGCTGCAGGCAGGCTGGGGTATCCAGCCCCTGGGCAGGGGATGGAGGAGCCCAGGCTGATACCTTTTCTTGATGGACCTTTTCCTGATGCCCTGCCTGCTCTCACACCCCTGGGATAAGGAACACCGGGGTGTCAACCAGCCCCTTCCCAACGAGTACCTTCACCTGCACCCAACTCTCCCACGGTGCTTTGTATGAGATGAGTTTGCTGAGGCTCAGCCTGGTCTGCAGCTCCCTGGGCTCCCTGCTTTTATTTGCCCTTGATTGTGGGAAATCACAGGTAATGGGGACTGTAGCTGATGCACCAGGTTTTACTGCCCTGTCCTGTCCAGCTGCCCACCCAGGCTCCTATTAAGCCCATCCCACGTGCTCTACCCCTGCTTCAGTGCTCCTGCTCCTCACTTCTCTCCTGCCCACCCCAGCATGGTGCTGCTCTCCTGTGCAAAAGCCACTTCTGATGCTCTCAGCAGCTCTCTGCTGCCAGGCTGGAGCAAGGAGGAGATTTATTAGTTTCCAGAGAGCTAGAAAGCAAAGGAGCCAAGCAGCAGGTCAGGCTCTGGGCTGTCCAAGCTGTTTGCCCTCAAAGCAGTTCAGGTCCATCCCCACTTGTCCTGCTCCTCTCGTGGGTTCCCAGCAGACACCGGTAATCACGGTGGCCTCATCACTCCTGTCCTCCCCGGCTGGAGCAGGCTCTGGTTTCCCCCTGCCTTTCCCTGCCATCTGGACGTGGGGTCAGATGGCTGGAGACCATCTGACTTCTCAACCAAACGCTAGATACCGGAGATCATAGAGAGACTTTTAAAAAATTAATTTCGCTGGCTATAAAGAGTGCGATGGAGTGCTCAGCTCAGCTGGCCGTTTCGGCTCTGGGCAGGATCTACCACAGCGTGGTGTGACCCCGCGGCGTTTCGAGCCATCTGGCCCAGCAGCCCAAGCCCCCCAGCCCAGCACAAGGGTCCCAGTGCTGCTGATCCCTCCCGGTCCTCTGGCTCTTCAACAACTCCCCTCTTCCCAGAAGACGGGGGGCCTCCTGCACACATTGCTAGAGGCAGGCAAGAGTGATTTGGGAAATGAGAAATTTGCTTTAAAATGTGATTTCAGCTGTCTCACACCTAGTCCGGATTTTCAGCTAATTTTGCTGAATACTTCTAGTTGGAGATATTTTTGCTTCAGGGCTAAAGGCAAAGAACAACCCACGAGAAGTCAGCAGCTTTACTTTCTGTGACGCAAGGCTTGGGGTATAGGGGATTGTTCCCAAGGATATAGGAGATGCTTTTCCAGCCTGTCTTCTATGTCTTAAGGGAGTGGAGCTCTCTCAGGTGATGGCTGAGTTTTGGTGGGACACGGCCAACTTTTTGCAAGCCCTTGTAGTTAAATGCTTTATACCAAGGTGGTATAAATGAGGCATTGGGTCTTACCCCCTCCCTCTGCCAGGTTTCTTGTTCATATTTTTCCTACCACCATCTCCGTGCAGGCAGACTCTCACAGAGCAAGGCTCTTTTCCTGGTCCCTTGGCTCACCCCTCTGATCTGGGCATCGATCTGCGTGTTTGGCACACGTGGGACACGTGGGACCAGGGGAAGCTGGAGGCAGCGGTGGCTGCAGTGTCCCCTGCGGCTCTTTCTCAGTGGACACTGCCACTTCGCCAGCCCTAGGACGGGTTCCTCGCAGGTCCCGTGGCCCTGGCAGCTCTGTGGCCCCCGGCCCTCGGGGCTGCAGGGTGTCCCTCCACGCAGCCGGAGGACCAGGGGGCTCGGCGCTCTCAGATGTACAGGATGTTTTACATCTCCCATCTGCTTCCCCGCCACTGCTGCCATCTGGCTCTTTCCCAGCCTGGATACTTTCTTCCTAACCCCTTGCTTCTCCACCAGGTTCAGCAGCTTCACCTCGTGCAGAGCCCTGGTTTCTGCTGCCATTGCCAAATTTCCAGTTGCCAAAGGCTCGTCTCTGCACCTCTGCTCAGGCAGCACTTGTGGCTGCCCTTTGCAAGAGGTGAGTGATGTTTTCTACCCCCTCGCTGCTTTCTGCCCAAAATGTTTTCACAGCATCCTCCCACTCCTGGGAAACCCATGGACCTCCTGCTTTCAGCTTTACTCCTTGTCACTTCACCTTTGTTATTGTGAGCCGTTCTGGGTCATTCCCCATGGAGCAGAAGTGAAGATGGCCTTTAGGACCTCAAAAAAGAGCAAGACCTCCAAAGGAGCTGACGGGGTTGGGAGGTGATGGCTGTCACAGCATGACCACACTGTGTCACCGCTCATCTCCTTCAGCCCAGTCTGGTCCGGCGAGGCTGCGGTGCTGAGGATGGGCAGGTTTGACCATGACAGATGTGAGTCCGAGGGAGGGAAAGGGCTCCCAGGGCTGGGTGTGGACAAGAGCATCTCTGAAGCTCATTCTCAGTCACTTGCTGGAAGCCTGTGCCACAACGAACTGATGAGGAACAGGCCAGAACCCATTAAATCCTCCGCTAAAGGCATTCAGCTAAGGCTGAGCCCTGCCTGCATCTTGCCAGCAGCAAAGCCTCCGGGTCCAGAAAACCCCGACCTCATGTCCTCCCCGGAGAGCAGGGTCTCTCCCCAGTGCCCCCACCCAGCTGCGTCCCTCCTGTCCCTGCTGTGCCCCCTGCCCGGCTGTGTCCCCACCGTCCCTGCTGGCAGTGGGCTCGGCTGCATGGCAGAAGGAGGGGGACACCTTCCCCGTGTCACACAGGGTGTGGGTCTCTTTCATCCTTCAACGAAGGGGGTGGTGATCTTCCCACACCCTCCTGGAGCACCCTTGCTGCTGGCTCCCTGCCGGGGCAGCCCTGACACCCTGGTGATGGCTCCCAGAACCTTTTAGAGGACACCCCAGGCTGGTGGGGATTAGCTTTATGGCCTCTTGGTTTAGCTGGGCTCTGCGGGGACACTCTGGGACCGCATCCTCCGGGGGCTGGGGGGGTCACCCTAAAGACACGGTGCTCACCGCGTCCCCCTCCCCCCCGACCTGTCCCACCGCCCAGGGCTCGGCGCGCATGTCCCACGCAAAGGAAGTCCAGGGCTGGGTTCCTGCCTTTTCCCCACCCCCAAACGAGCGACAGACGAGGTGACAGACCTCCTCCACCCCCCCCCCAGCCCCCACCTCCCCACTCCCCTCCCTCGGGCCGACCCCCGGGGCCGCTGCCCGCCGGCAGACACTGGATGGCACTCGCACTCCTTGGCACGGAGGGCTGCCACCGGTTATAACAACCTATAGCAAACTATAGCAGGGGGGGGGGGGGGGGGGGGGGGGGGGGGGGGGGGGGGGGGGGGGGGGGGGGGGGGGGGGG
>JAOTQQ010000063.1:3942483-3961012 GCA_026546715.1 Gallinago undulata | reverse complement strand
GTAGCCCTCTGCTGTACCCTCTCCAGCAGTTCCCTGTCCTTCTTGAACTGGGGAGCCCAGAACTGGACCCAGTGCTCTGGATGGGGCCTCCCCAGGACAGAGTAGAGGTGGAGAATAATCTCCCTTGACCTGCTAGACACATTTTGTGCCACTCTCCATGGCCTTTCCAGCAGCACCCTGGGAAGATGTAGCTCTTTGCTTCTCCCAGGGTGGTGGAGATGATTATTCCTAGTGGATAAGAATAGTAAATATTTCAGATCTGCCCTCCCGTGCTGTGAAAAGGTGATCACTGTCAATGGCTCGTGGCTTCTTCCATGTTTCTTCCAGCAGTAGCAAAACGTTTTGGTTCCCTGGGCCAAAATTTGACTGACTTGTTTAAATATTTGTAGATGTTGCTAGTAAATATTGGTGGCAACATACGAGCATCCTCCAACCACATGAAGTATGTTCCTGTGTACTTTAATACTCAGTTGGTATTTGTAAATACGTGGAATTTTAAATGAGGGCAACAAATAATATGCTCACAGCAAGTATCACAGCGATTTGTCATAAAATATGATGCCTTGACAGTATGAAAACGGACAGTATTAGCTAAGTGATACTGGTGACTACTACCCAGGTGCTACCAGTGTTGTCTAAATGTCCTGTTGCAAGGACTCCAGATGCAGAGATGGGACCATCTGTCCCAGCAGAGGCGTAGGAGGGATGCTGGAGCTGTGGTGCTCCCACCCAGGTGGATCCCAGCCCTGCCCTGGCCAGGGCTCTCCGTTTGCAGCCAGCCATGCCCTCTCTGCTGCCCTGCCCTCCTTTCTTCCCCACTTCCATGCATGCCTGCACAAGCCCTGCTCCGGGGAATGCCATCCTGGCCCTTTTCAGCATCAGGGCTTGTGCTCTGCCAGCCAACAGTGACCCTGGGACAGCCCCGCGCCGGTCATGTAAATCCTGACCTTTACATGAGGCGTTCTCCTTCTCATTCTTCTCTTTACAGAAATGCCTTACCTCTGGAGATGAAGTGATATGATTATTTAGCTCAGCTAAAAAGATAGAGGCAGCAAAGTCAGCTAGCGATTAATTTAACCAGGCTCCTGTGCGCTGCCAAGTCCATTTTGGCTTTCCTTAAAATCACGCTAACTTGGGTAGAAATTGTTCTTCCAGCGTTAATCTTGTTGCTGTTATTACTACTAACGTGCTCATCCCCCTCCGTGTTCACATTCGTATTCCACCCACGCAATTAGCCTGCCCGTGCCCGTGCAGATTAAACAGCTTTCCGGGATGGTGCCCATCACCCTGGCTTCTGACTGTCAACTGCAAGAAGCGGTGCACGGGAAAATTTCCAAATGCCAGGGCGGAAGGGTGGGATGCTGGATGTGTGCTGGATGTGTGCTGGATGCGTTCTGGATGCGTGCTGGATGCGTGCTGGATGCGTTCTGGATGCGTGCTGGATGCATGCTAGATGCATGATGGATGCGTGATGGCATCTCACCCATGCACAGAAATACCGATGAGGGAGAAGCAGGAGCATCCAGACATCTCCCAGTGCTTTGGTGGAGCAACACACACCTGTGCTGCACAGCTAAGGCGGGGGTTCTTCTATTTTTTTGGGTGATGCTAAGCCCCCACCCCAGTTCGGGGCTGGGAAGGCGAGCACCAGTGAAGCCAGGAAAGACTTTGCCGGCTGCGTGCTGGGGAGCAGCTGACCGCCCCGCTCCTTTTGTCTCCCTTTCCCTTGACTCAGGGCATTTCACATCCCTATTGACAACGTGTTTGGGACATTCAGACATTGAAGTGACAGTGGCATTTCCATGACCTGAAACCAGAGACTCTGTCGGTGTGGGCTTTGAAGACATTAGCTGTCCATAATCATGAGTTAGACTTTATCGGGCTTTTAAAGAGCACATGATGAGAACAGCTAGTGACAAAGTGTTTCTGCAGAGTGCGATCCGGCCTGGCAGGATTCATCTCCTCAAGCCCTTGGAATTTGCAATATTCATTAGGAGTTGGGAAAAAAAAACTGCTTCCTTTGGAACAATGCAAGTTGTGAAAGGAAACCTTTCTCACGCGTGTGCCCCCGAGCACCGGCTCTGGCAGCGGGGGGTGATGGGGAAGCAATTAAAACCCTTCCAGCCCATTAGTGGGTGCGTTCATTAGAGCTGCTGCTGCTGCTGGGGAAGGGCAGGAGGCTGTGCAAAACTCTTCTTCGGGAAACAAAACGTCAGGGCCCATCGTCGTGTGCTCTTGGCACGCAAGAGAAAGGTCCTTGGCCACCGAGGTGGGCATGGAGACGTCTGTCAGTTTTTGTGGCTTTTTGCAGAGGGCTTGTCACAGGGACGGGCACTAGATGTGTGTGACAGTAGTTTGTGCAATGGCAGTCAGCCCTGCTGAGCCTCTGCTGCCTCGGGGGGGCTTGGGGCTGGCATCGAGCAGGGACCCCACCGCCCCAGAGATGCTCCTGCTGCACCATGGCTTGGTTACGGCACCGTGACACACCATGCCATGCCACTCCATGGGGCACCGCACCACGCCACGGCCCACCGTGCCACGTGGCACCTGCTCAAAGCATGGGGCATGTTGCTTCTGCTGGGATTTATTGCCCCTCGTGCCAAGTGTCCCAGATGCAGGCACCTCCCCGTAGCCATCACCTGTGCTCCCTCTCCAGGCCATGGGCAGGGCTGCTGGCCATGGGGACCGATGTCCTCCTGCTCCAGCCTGTGGTGACACTAGGGCCTGGCCAACTCTGTGGGGACAGCCCTTCAGAGGAGCTGGTGATACGGTTGTTCCCCCTCCAAGGCTTTCTTCCCTTCTCCATCCCCAAGGGTTTGGAGGTACATCAGGTGACGGTTACTGGGGACTTTGCAGGTAGGGGTGACATCCGAAAGTCCCCCAGCGATGCTGCCAGCAGTGTTGGATGGGGAGGGATGAGCTGGGGAGGCATTTGGAGGACACCACCACCCCCAGCACTGTGCTGTCCTGCTTGTGGAGCTCTTAGCCCAGAAGCCTGGCTGGGAGCAGAGAGGCAGGCACTCACTGGGAGCTCATGGGGGCCTTTTGGTTGCCTCTCGGAGATGCTGTATAAACAGTCACAGCCCAGGCCCATCTGTCAGGTTTAAGTGTAAACACCCCCGCCGTGGTAGCAGTGAGACCCTTTCCCAGGAGCAGGGCTCCGGGTGATTGCGGTGCTGCCTGGGACATCTGGGTTCTTTCCCCCTACACCCATAGGAGCTGCCTGCAAACACATGGACCATCCTAAGGAATTCCACTGCTGCAGCACACCCCGGGTGGGAGTCAGAGGATGCAGCCTTTGGAGACGAGCATCGCCTTTCCATGGCCTGGGGGGATGCTGAGGCAGGGGTACCTTTCTCCCAGTGGATGCTATTGCTCCACACAGCTTTCCTGGGGCAGGTAGTTGGTACAATCTGCTGCGGAGAAGTTGCTTAGAACCTTTCAGCCTCCTCCCAAACCTAGTTTCGTCTGCTCCATTAATTCAGGATTCCTCCGCAATTAAATAGAATTTGGTTTTAATTGAAACATGCTCCACTGCTGCCCGCTGCCACCGTTTGGAGATGCACTAAGCACCCAGCCACACACAGGGCAAGGCTCAGCATCTTCTCGCTGCTCCTCTCCCACCAGCTCTTGGAGGAATGAGGACAGAAAAGAACGAAGGGACCATATTGAGTGGCTGCAGAGATGCGGGTCAGATGGGTGCATGCAGTGGTCTGTGGTGCTGGGTGCCCTGCATCTACACACTGCAAGCTCAGGGAATTAATGCCATAAGGACAAGGCAGATCTGTTTTGATGGTGGACTGAAATTTGTCTACTTGACTTATTGCAAGAGTTTGAAGTTTTTGTCCTGATGTGAAAAATAATAAGCCTGTTCGTAAAGCTGGGGGGAAGAGGGTTTGTGCTGAGCACAAGCACAAAGGCACATGTACCCAGAGCTGGGTGCAGGCAGCTCCCCTGCCTCTGCCTGGAGCCCCTTGAGGGGTGGGCACCTGGGAAAGGGTTAATTTAACCAGTTCTCATGGGGTTTTGGAAAGTTCCTTTTTTCCAGGAGGCTGCCTGACGCACACTGACAGGGGCCTTTCAGCTGAGCACAAAGGCAGTGCTCTCC
This sequence comes from Gallinago undulata, assembly GCA_026546715.1. Lineage (NCBI taxonomy): Eukaryota > Metazoa > Chordata > Aves > Charadriiformes > Scolopacidae > Gallinago > Gallinago undulata. Next base: position 3,956,904 of record JAOTQQ010000063.1, on the reverse strand, counting down.
CCTTGCCCTCTCCATCTCTCCCATCCGAGCCAGCAAGCAGCTATAATCTCACTAGCAGAGGCTTTTACTGCTGTCACTTCGAGCCTCCTTCGCCATGTGAGTCGCTCAGATCTCCAGCAATGTAAAAAAGCTAATGAACGAGTAATAAACAAGTGTAACCAAGCAGAAAGCCTGCACGCAATAACATCTGAGCCAGCGCGGCTTTTAGGCAAAGCTTGGAGACACCACCAACAAACAGATACGTAATTAAAGAAAGTCTAATCTTCTTTGGTATCCAGAGATAAAAAAAAAATAAAGGGTGGGGGGGAGGAGGAGGGAAGGGGGCATGCGTAGAGGTGAGAGGGAGGGGGTGTCATGGTGGAAAAAGAAATAGAAGGAAAGAAAGAGGAAAGAGCGGAGAGGAGAAGGGAGGGCGGCTGGAGACTGCACTGCAGGAGCTGGAGGGAAGGAGTCCTGGGGCATCTTGCTGAATGATGACTGCTGGGGACCAGCTGCAAGGTGCCACGGCAATCATTCATAGTGTCCCCCGGCTCGTTAAAAGAAAGAAGGGAAGAAATGTTGCTTTTTTCGGTGAAGATAAATAAGGAAAAACAAAAGCCAAAGTCCCTTAAAGTCATCTTCCCCCTGGCTGTTAATCACAATTACTCATCAGAGCCTTCAGGGGTCAAGGACCATCACAGAAATGAGGGCTGTCGGTGTTAACTTGCCTTCATTGTCTGAGCTGGGCTGCCATCCATCAGCTGTCCCCAAAATGCCCATTTCTATGACAGAGGAGGGACGGGCAGGCAGCAGGCAGCGTCAGCAGGAGCAGGGCAGCTTGGAGCATCCCGCTGGACCCTTCAGCCCTGCAGCACACTCTGCATCAGGCTGCACCCTAAACCAGTGTGAGGAAGCCCCAAATCCACCTGGAATACTCTAGTAATGCTGGATTAATGTTACTTAAAATAGCAGTTCCAACCACTGGTAGTTATCCCGTCATTTTCCTTAGTGCTGATATTAAAATGCCTGGCCAGAACAGCGTGACAGACAAAGTGAAACTCCGGGACACGTTATGAGAAATGACAACCTAATACCTTTTGGTGAAGTCACAGGTCACTTTTTTTTTCCCTCCTAATTTCCACAGTTTAAAAATAAATTAAAAAAAAAAAAATCACACTCCTCTTGTTCCCTCTGGTTAAAAGTTATAAGAAAAGTAAATTAACAGCATCAAAGTTTAAAAAAAAAAAAAAAAAGCCCTACATAAAAGCGATTGGTCAATTTGAAGACCAGCTGAAAAGACTTGGGAAGAGAGCCAAGGTCCTGATTCAGCAGGGCTTGCCACTTTAAATATCTGGGTTGCTCCTTTGAAGAAAATCATTGAAGTCAATGGACTTACTTAAGTGTTTGAAATTAGACCGATGATTAAGCCCCTTGCTGAACAGAGGCCTCAAAAGTTAAATTACCTTTATAACCATGGCAGTAAAACAGTCGCCGAGGCAGGCAGAGTTTTCCCTTCCTCGCTGCAGAGGGGATCGATCTGTAATTTGGGGTGTGTGTGTGTGGGGGGGAGTTTGCCCCCCAGCCCTTCTGCCTGCCCCAGCCCAGACAGCCTTCAGCCTCCCTCGCTTTTCACTTCTTTTGCCATTTGCTCCCTAATTGCCTATCTTTGGAACCAATTTTATTATCAGCTTCCTTAAGGCCCGCATTACCTTCATCAGGAGCAATTTGGAGATGAATTATCTTACCTAGAAGCGCAGCCACTCCTGTTCCGCGGCGGTGGACATCTGTATAACAGCTGCCAGAGCCATGTCAGGGGGAAATTGGAAAGATGCATTGCAATGATTGTTTACTGAGTGGTTTAATAAAATCAGCTTAATGCGTAAGTAGGAGAGTAGGAGCAGAAGTATGTTCCTGAGAGCTCTGTTATTTGAACCTGGAAACATCTATCAGAGTCTCAAACAAAAGCAGACAAAGAATATATTGCGTTTGGTATTTCTTCCCCGGATTGATTTATCATTGTCACGTCTGTTCCTTCCTTCCCTCTGCATTCCTGTCTCTTGGTAATACCGTAATATCTTTTATTATAGTACATTATATAATGCGGTCTATTGCTGTGAATATTGTTATTCCAAGACCAGACTTCTTTATTCAGACCCAATTCTGGCAACACTCTTTTTGCAATCAAGGAAGCCTCCTGCTTGAGTTTGCTTTGAGTCAGAACCTTGCAGAGACACCTGCATTTTGTCCACTGCAGTGATCTTAAGGAAAAGAAAAAAAAAACCAACAACCAAAACTTGTAGTTTTAAAAGGTCCTAATATGTGGATTAACACCCCACCAAGGGGCCACATGTGTTCTGCAGGTACATTCAAAAAACAACAGGAAATTTCTACTGAAAATGGATTTTCAGGGGCTACGTGGGGCTGATTCCTCGACACTGAGAGGGAGTTTTGGTGGCTTATTTCCTGCTTTGTGTCGTTGCTGTTAGACACAAAGGAGTGCGTGGTGGCCGGAGGAGCTGCTGATCCTCAGGGATGCTGTGGTCCCGTGGGATCAGAGCCCAGTGCTCCGGCATCGCCGGCTGCACAAATCCTGCCCCATCATTCCTGGGCTCTGCTCCGGGGTGTATTTAGCACAAAATTAGACGCTCCAGCCTTTCAATTTACTGCTTAAAAATAGCCTGGCCAACATTTCCTTGAAGTACTCACATGGTGAGTGATGAGTCTGTCTGCAGCCATCACGCAGCCGGGCCTGGAGAGCGAGGAAAGCTTTTTGTGCCACGTTCAAATAAAAACACTGACATCCATTTAACGCCGCGTGATTCAGAGCCGAAGCCCTGAGAATTCAGGAAGTGAATCCGTTTGGATTCTCAGCGAATGTCTCACGCTAGCATCAGGGAGTCACAATGCACAGCCCTGACGTCTCACGGCCCGTCACCACACCGACGAGAGCACAACTGTTAAAATACACCCTCCTAAGGAGGAAAACAAGGGAAAGAAGGTATTTAAAAATCACAGTCTGAGCAGCAGGCTTCCAAGCTTGCGTTGCAGGTTTGGAACATCTATTGTTTTGAAATATCTGCTTTTACATCTTTTTACATGACAAGCCCGAGATGATGTTTGTGAGTACATTGTAGGACAGCTTCCTGGGAAAAAGTGATGCTTCCCCTGTGTACTAGGACAAAAACAATTACAAATTGTTTCTATGCTGGAGTTTGCATACAGAGACCTCCTTCGCTGCTGCTTTGTTCCCAAGTATTTTCTATAGCTTCCCCCGTGCCACAGCTGCTAAATACAGTTACAATAGCTGGTGACTGGAGCGGTGGATGCACAAGGAAAAGAGTTTCGGGATTCTATTTAAAGTCTGCATACCCTTCTTCAGTCATCATGGATGGTAAAGAGCCAGAAAACCTGACGCTGAGAAAGGACTGGACAGTCACATAGTAATTCATTGCCACAAAGTAGTGTAGTAGCCAAAGGTATTAAAAGGTTTCCAGAAGGGATTAGATGCCTTCTTTGAAGGCAGGTCCAACAGGGATTATTAAGCAACTGCAGAAGTATAAACCATAGCCTGGCAGAATGTGGGAGGATACACAAGGGATAACATCACTCTCTATATGACTTATTTCTTGTGCTCTTCCTTGAGAAACCACATCTGGCCGCGGCTGGCAACACCACGCTGCTGGAGATGCACTTTGGTTGGGCCCCGTATTTTTGTCTAACAGCCCTAATATCAACACAGGGCCTTGTCGCAGGGAGAGCAGGCGGGTGGGGGGAGGAGGAGTGGGTGGGTGAGCACCGGGCAACACGGGCAGTGACTTGGAGGAGGGAGGCAGCAGGGCCAGGGCACCACTGCGGAGAGGAGGGGATGCTGCAGAGGGGAGAGGGTGGCTGAGATTTGTGCAGGCTGGGGACATGGCAGCAGCAGGTGTCCCCGCTCGCTGTGCCCAGACCCAAAAGGCAGCGTGGCCACATCCACAGTGCCTCCTGGATGCTGCCTGCCCAGCATCTCATCAGCTTTCCTGGTTTGACACTTGGAGGGCTCTGGTGTGCTGCTGTGAGACTGGGGAGGGAGGGAGGTTTATAGCAACATCAGGGAAGGGGGAATAGAGGAAAAAGGTTCTCGAGTGTCAACAAAAAAATTATCTTGTGCAAATAAACAGAATAGATGGATTATCCCGTGTTGTTTGTGCAGGGAATTGCTGGAATGCCTGCCCACTGCCAGTGCCCCCTGAAGCTGTCGGGGGGCCTGGGCTTATTTTCCATGGGGGGCTGACTCCAGCACCCCCCCCCCCCCCCCAAAGCTGTTTGCCTGGGGCTTGCAGAGCAATCTGTCCCTAGATTGTTTTGGAGGCTGTGGCCTATTTGCATGCACAATGGTTACATTCTGAAGCAATTGGGGATGTTTCAGGTCTTCTTGTCATGCATGCACCCACAAGTATCTTCTACCTACTCTGTGGGTGAACAGCACAACACACGACCTCCAGTCTACCCACTTCCCTACCTCCTGTCTTTAGTCTTCTCTGAATCCCTTCACTATGAATAAAGGTTTAGATCAGAGCAAGATCTAGCCAGGATGAACAAAGACACTCAAAAGATAAAGAGCTAAATACAAATGTAATCCATATACTCTCCCACCAGAGGATCTCCAAGTGCTTTCCAGACAGCCATTTATCGCTGCAGTCATCAAGCAAGGTTTGGTGGTCACGCTCATGGCTTTGCCAGGGGGCTCATCAGACCCACAGAATTCAGGGAGGCCCAGACTTTGCATTTGAGGAGTGATGGTGGGATTCCCAAGGTTCTGTGGGAGAGCAGGAGCTTTGCATGCTGTGACGGGGAGATACCACGCTGTGACTCCACCGCCTGCTCTCAGCCATCCCTTTCCTGGCTGGACCTTCCACCTCTTCTCCTTGCAGGAGGCATTTCACACCATATAGCCAGCTCACCAGCAATAGAAACTTGCCTCTGAGCACATTGTCCTTCCATCCCTTCATGGCCACTTTGTACTGAGCGGGATGGAAAGTCTGTCCTTGAGCTTAAGGTTGGGTTTCAGCCTGGGTTAGGCTCCAGGTTGGAGCCTGCAGTCAGACCTGAACTTTGGCTGGCAGAGGAGGAACATGTTTGCTCAGGTTCATCTCTGGCTGCAGCTGATGAGTGGTTTATGGGAAGGAGAAAGCACAGCCGGTCCCTGTTTCTGATGTGGGCCACCCAAAACCAGCCCCGTATGTATACCCAGAGACACCTGTACATCCACACAAGCTAACAATTACCCAGCACACGTGTGCTGTAGAGGAGTCTGCAAGCAGGAGGGAAGAGCAGATCTCCTGGGGCCCTCCGCTTTAATATCCTCTGGATTTAATATCTCGAAACTACACATTTATGGGAACCCAAACACACACACGCCTGCACACGTGGCAAATGAAGGGCAAGCAAACGGAGGTCCACGCTCCATCGGCATGGCCAGTGAAGCACAGAGCAGAGCTGTGGTACCATCCAACTGGAGAGGACCAGGAAAGAGGCCCCAGTTCATTTGTTTTTCGTGACATCACGGCCTCCTCTGGCTTTTTTCACAGTTTCTCTCTGTTGTATTTAATAGACTTAATGGATCACACAGCACTATAACAACAACAGACCTTCAATGTTTTTATTAAAGCCATCTACAAAAATCCCTCTGTGCTATAGCTTTCCTGCAGGGTGACTTCTGCTGAGATGCTGTTTCCATTAAGGACAATTGCAGAGAATAAAGAAGGAATGAACAAACAAATGGAAAAAGAAAAGGGTGGGGGGAGCGGAGAGGGGGAGAAGGAGAGCAACGGAGCAGAATGTTTGAGCTGCTGGTGGAAAAGTGGTGAAGTGGACCTGGCCCACACCTTCAGCCGTGTCCCACCGCCCACGTTTGACGGGGACTCCTGTTACATAGCCCAGCACGTGGGGCAGCGCCAGGTCCTCCTCGCGGAGCAAAATTGATTTCATTAGCTGTGATGTCAGAACCACCGGCTCCGGCCTCCCAGTGAGATCACAGAGGGGAGATGCCATTTTTATCCTTGTCGGGTGTGACTTATTTGCTATATCCATTAAAGCTGTAAGCGGCGCGGAGGGAAGAAGCTTTTTCCCCGCGCGGGAACAGGCTGGTGTGTGCCTCGCGGTTTGATGTATGTCACCAGCCAGCCGGTGCTGTGTTATTGGTTATCAAACATTTATATCTGCAGCGCTGCAAAGCAGGTTGGTGAGCCGTTGTGCTGGGTACCACGCAAAAATCGCGGGAGCAGCAGTCTTTGTTCCGCAGGTAGCTGGTACCTCCCTCCGTTCACCTGCTGGGCTGGAGTGTGAGTGCCAGGAAAAGCTTTGTCCAGCCCCGAGAGATGCAGCATCAGCGTGGGACCTGCTACTTCTTCAGCATCGGTGGAGGACAGCAGCAGGGAAATGTCTCAGCCGCTGAGATGTCATTGAAGATCCCTCTTCTCTGCACCGTGACATGGAGCACCACCAGGGAGATCTACTGGGACAGGACAAGGGGAGCCACATCCAGCCCTAGATGCGGATCCCCTGACGTGTGCCTGGAAGAGACTTTGAGCCCACATGTGCTTGGTGCTTTCATACCAGATCCTTTGTCACTCAGGTAGGAGACAGCTGGGGTTTGTCCAGCACATCACAGCTCAGATCCCCAGCTGATACCCTTGAGCTGGTCCTTCTGCTGAGCTCAGAGGATGCTCTGAGGCTGAGCTGTGCAGGAGTTGTGGTCCACAGCGAAGAGATGTGCAAGCAGCTTTCTGTGCTTACACTTGCCCTCTGCCTGGCAGTGCAAGCATCCATTCTCCATTTGCTGAAAGGCTCTCAGCTTTCCTTCTGCTTCTTTCATCCTTTTTATTTCCCAAAACTGATACCCGGACATTTCATTTTGTGGGTGCTCAGAGTTGAAAAAGGTCTGGAAAAGCACTTTTGATTCTGCAGGACCTTGGGACTTCTAGTCTGGGTACAGCTGTCATCACTCCTGCGTACTGTCCCAGCATTGACAAAATGGTCTCCTGCAGGCTTGAGACAGAGAAAGTAAGGGACAGATAGGAATTTCTTTGAAGGGGAGATTTCAGTTTTTAACTGTAGCTTTGAACTTTCCTCTCAAATCCCAGGGACCCTGACCCAACTGATCCCATCAGTCAGCACCCACAACTCCAGCTCTGAAGTTTACTCTTCCGTCCGTACCACCATCCCAAGTAGCACGATGATAGATTAAGTCTTTCAGTCTTGCAGGTATTTTGGTTTTGAGAGTAGCCTGGTCAACCAAGGTCCGCCATGGGACATGTCATGACCTCTAATTTACACTAACAAGCTGGCTTTTCACTTACTCTATTGGAGGCACCTACTACACTTGCATGTGAGATCACAAAGGACATAAAACAGTGCTGAGCAGGAGAAGCAAGCTCATATTTGTGCCATCCTGAGTGGCTGAGGGACTCTTTTCAGAGCCCAGGCTTGAAGCACATGTTGCAGGTTGGTGTCTGGATTTGTATTTTCCCAAGGACTCTCTTTCCGTCTCGTTACCTTGTGTCTGTGCTCCTCTTTGTGTGCGAGCTCTCAGATACCAAGGAGTTCTTCTCAAAGGCTTGACAGACTTGGGTAAAACTCTTTGATTTATGCCACTCTGACACTTGCTTGGCTAAAATACCTAGGGAAGACCATCCTACCTGCCCTGCCAGAGCTGTTCACTAAACTCTAAATCAAAAGAGACTGCTCCTTGCCTCCCCTTTTCCTATAACAAATCACAAACCATTTCCATTTGTCCATAGCCAGCACGCTGTTCCCCTTAATGCGCTAAGCTTCCCAACATGATGTTTAGCACATGTTCTTTCGCACTGCCCCCCTCTGCTCAAAGGCAGCCTTATAGTTTGCAAATGGGATGAAACCACTGTGCGGCCCCGCGTCTTGGCTCCGCTCCCGCCATACCCTGCAGATGCCAGAACCTTTGCTGCACCTTCCAAGTCATTATGTATGTTCAAAAGCCTGCCAGAAAGGTTAGGAGGATAAAAGCAAGCAAAAAAAAAAAGAAGAAGAAAAAGAAAACCCAACCCCAAACCCTCCTAATGCACGTGATGGAGAAGCAGAGTAACTGAGGCATATCCTCCATGGAGCGCTGCCCACAGGGCTCTCGCCTGCGGCTCACCGTTGCACAGCCTGCACAAGGTGGGTCTCCTCCTACATTTGCCTTCTGGGGAACAAAAGGCGTGCTTGCTTCGGGAGGAGAGATCCATCCCCCCCCCCCCCCCCGTGGGTTTGTCTGGGCCGGCTGCCACCATCAACATACCCAAATCGCTGGTGAGATGCTCAGAAGGAGCTGTTGGGGCAGGATGGGAAATGTGGAGATGTGGGCTCGGCCCCTGCTCAGACATGGGGAGCCTTATCTTGATGATCAGAAAATGCTTTAGAAGAGTTAATGAGTGCAGATACAAAGAGCTGTGGTTGTCTGTGTACACAGGCAACCGCAGGCACGAGAAAGGATCAAAGATGGGATATTCACCCAAAGCCACAGACCTTTACCACTTGGGCTGAAGAAAAACTCCTGTGCTTGCATTGGGTTGTTAGTGAGCGCCCTGAACAGTGCCCGGGGGGAAGGAATCAACGTGTCCCATCACCTTCCCATCTCACGTCCCATCACCCTCCCATCTCCTCTCCATGGTTATTGAGGTGGCAGCAGCCTGCCGCTGCCTCTGGGCATCGGAGCAGAGCTGCTTGGGTGGCAGGGCACAGCAGAAGGCAGAGAGGGCAGCGAGGAGCCTGCACGTCTCTGCAGCATGGTTCAGCCTCTCGGGGTACAAAAGAGGGAGAGGAGGGGGGAAGTGAGGGAGGAGGAAGGTGAGACAGGCTGCAAGGAAGAGGACAAGTGGAGAGAGGAGATCATCAGCAGACAAAGAGTGTCCGCGCTTCTGCTGAGGTAACCAGCCCTCTGAAAATAACTGGTTGGTGTTTTCCCGACTCCCACCATCAGGAGAGGCTATGTGCTCATCAGGGAGCTCCTCTTCAGCTCTCACAGCCAAGGGAATGGAAGATATTTCTACCGACACTGCTACTTCCCTCTCCTTTTGTTTCTCCATCCTTTCCACTACTTTCTGCAATGGACTCAGTCCTTAGCATTGCATAGGGGAACCAGTTTCCAGCCTGGGTTCTTCTGCTAAAATCAGGAGCCGTGGCTGCATGGCGTTGCCTGTGGCCGTGGGGTCATCTGCTCTGGAGGAGCTGGACTGATGTTCCTGCTGCAGCTGTCGGATGCCAGCGGTCCCCAGCCACCCCTTGCCTGAGGTGTTGGACTTACCCCAGTGACCTGGAGCTGTTTGCCATGTTCCTGCAGAAGACCTAGATTTTAATGCCAGCTGAGCAGCTGTATAAATGTTTCGTGACATTTCAGAGACAGAATAGATCACGCTGTTCAAACCTCTTCTTTCAGAAAGCATTCAGATAATACCTTTTCAGTTTAAGGGAACTTTATTTGCTTTAAAGATTTTATGATAATTTCCAACAGAGGCCATCAGACAGCCAATCTGCTTCAGTCTTCCCCATCCCAGGATATCCTGCAGGCCAGTGCTCCCTTTTTCTCTGCAGGGTATCCTCCATCATACCTATACTCCTCTGCATTCAGAGCTTCCCTGGGTCTTCAAAATCTTTCCAATATCGAAGCAGCTATTCTAGTTATGAACCAGCCTTTTCTAAATGCATACAAGCCTCCTGTTCCACTGTCTCTGGGCCACAAAAAAAAAAAAAAAAGAAAAGCTAAAAGCATCATCAAATTTGTTAATTGGCATGAACTGCAAAACTTCTCAGCTGAGATTACGCCATTTTATTTAACAAGACTATTCCCTTGGCCTCAAAGTTTAAGAGAGAGACCCCAGACATCTAATGAGCTTCACAAAAGGCCTCCAAGTTAATAGAACTGGGCTCAGCTATGTCAACTGGAAAAATTAACTTTTGAATCAAGTTTTCTGCAGTAAAAAAATGGTTTGTGGCCTAGAGATGGTCACACGGTCCCAGCACCCCAGGGAGAACCCGCTGAGATTATAACCTGTGTGAAAGGGGCTGTACTTCAACTACCAGAAGACTCCTGATGGAAATGGCCTCCTGGCTCCCACTATTCCCCAGGACAGCAGGAGCTATCAGGCGTCTAAAGAAGTCTGTAAAAATGTGACACTGAGAAGAGGAAAGGGGTTGAGCATTTTTGCCTTCAGATTGGGTAAAGTTCCTGCTACTGGAGTATCTCAAAGGCAATCAGGGCACCTCACCCAGCTCAAGCCCTTCCAGGGTCCCTCCCATTCCAGGCACTGAGATGGCAGATTCTCCTTGCATGTTGCAAGGCTTTTAATTCCTGTGACTTGTCTTCACATTAAGGACTTTGCAGTCCATGACCTGGAAACGTCACCATCTTGCTGATTTTTAACTTGGTAATCTTCCCATTTGCTATGGAGACCAATACCTGAAGTCGCCTGCAGACACCTAGGACCTTCCTCACCACCATTCAACAGCATCACCTTCTGCACATTCATTCTTCATGCATCATCTCAAAGCTTTCCCTGAGGAGGGGACACAACATCCCTCCCTCTTGTGTCCTGGCAAGGAATAATTCTTCAAATGACCCTCTGAAGGTGCATTGATCCATCCCCCTTTCCTAGAAGTTTAGGATTTTGTACAGTGACATTCCCAAGGCAGAGAGCTGAGGGAGGGTCTGGATCATGCTCTGCCTCAGGCTGTGACCATATCACCTGTTGGGAACTAGATACTTGTGTTGGCAAGAGATGACTGCATCCCCTTTGACCATGACTTGTCACCCAGGCTGAGCATTTATCTATAAATAAAAGCCCATGGACGATCCTGTCCCCAGGAACCAGCTGGTGGGACCCCATGTACCTGCCTCCCATGGTGATGCTGATGTGGGGACAAGGACCAAGCATGGTGCTGCTGAAGCTGGGGTTGTGGAGAGCTGAGACCCCCTTGAACCCCCAGCATCGCGGGGCCATGCGACCAGCGCTGGGATGGATCTGTCTCACATGGCAGCAGCGTCTGCAGGGATGAGTGTTGAACATCCTCATTCCTGCTCTGCACTCCAGCTACCCATCCATCTCCAGAGGCAGCAGAGCTGCCTGAAGGCCCACGTGGTCCCAGGAATGAGAAGAAGGAGAGGAGTGACACTGAGTAGCCACAGCCCAGGAGGATACCAGCACAGGAGTGGTTCAGTCCCTGGCACATTCCCTCAGCCCCTACACGATTACGGGGGCACATCAGCCCAGTGCCTCTCCCAAAGCCTACTTTTCTGCTTTTTCCCCCCAAATATATTCAAATGCATTGTTATGAAGTACAATTATGAAAATCCATTCTCGCCCCAAAGCTCTGAAGCATAGAAAAGAGGCTGTTAAATGCTGAAATATTTACTTTGCTTTTTTCAGATTAGGAGCCGGCAGTGAGTAGCATTTAAGTTTATTAAAATGAGAGCACTCTTACGTATGGTCTCAGCTAAAAGGCAAACTCTTTCTGCTCTGTCCCACACAGTAAGTCCCAATTAGGGAGAAAGATCACTCAAACACTAGCCTTTCTTTGTGTAAAAACAAACAATATATCACTGCCGATGAGTATTTAAAAACAAATAAACAGTGGTTGCTCTTTGCATAAGACCTACAAATTAAGTGCACTATGTGCAGTCATAAAAGAGGAACAAATTGATCAAAATTTCCTTTCAGAGTGGTGCAGACATTAAGACTAATGTGGTAAAGCAAAGGGCTGAATGAAGAGGGCTTTCTTAAAACCCGTGTGGGTTTTGCCTCTCTTTTAGCAGACTCTGGCTTGTTCTTTACCCTGAATCCTCACAGCTCATTTTTTAAACCTCCTGAGCCACTTATCTTTCAGTATCTCTCTTTGGAGACTCCCATACATCATGGCTAATTCTAGGTTGCCACCACCCAGAGAGGATTTCACAGCTGAAGCCTGGTGTTACGGTCTGGTGAATGGCATGAAGAGAATGGCCAAGTCTTGGGTGGCATTTATCATATATACGAAGAAAGTTTGCCTTTTTTTTTTTTTTCCCACAAAAAAAATAAAGGCCAAAAAAGAAGCAGGATTTGCATGGATGAAGCCCAGTCAAGGGCCCACAAGACAAGTCTACAAAATCCTACGAAGGGAAACCCAACATTTTCTTTCTCACCCACAGACTAGGAAGCAGTGGGATTCCCCAGTGAGGAACATCACAGGAGACACATGCTGTGCTGCAAACCCGCTCAGAGGCAAGAGACTTCTACAGTCATGGCAAAAATTATGCAGAAGATGCACTAGAAAGATGAAGGCATCTTTTTCTGATGGTACAGGCATCACACAGGTCTGAATCCTGGCATTAAACCTGGGAATGAGACCATGCTGGGATAGAGGGAATGGGAAAGAGCAAGAGGGATCTGGAGTCAGAACAATAGTGGCTGAAGCCCTGCACAATCCCCAGGCTGCCTCGTGGACTCCAGCGATTCCCTGACAAAAGCATGTAAGACCCTGGCATTTTGGCAGTTTTTTCCCCTCCTCAGACTTGATGAGCAAGGTTTTACATCATCTTCCCAACACCATTTCACTGGAAACAGGGATTTCTCCAAGAAGACATTATCTCCATTTAAGTTTTCTTTGGAAGAAAGAAACATTTTGATAACCTGGCTAAAATGGAGTATGTTGTTTTCTGTTTTTTTATATTCGATGATGACTTTTAACTCCAAAATATTTTCCAAACTGAATTTAGAATGGAGTAGGAAGCAGACTGCATTGGATTCCCACCTGCCCATCAAAGTCACGAGGAAAAGCCCACAGGATCCCTCCCACAGCTGGGACAAAGAAGATTTACCATCGCAGAGGAGGTGCTTTAACCTTGCTCTTAAGGATTGCTCTGTTCAGCTTGCTTTTCCATCACTGACTTGCTACGTGGCCTTTCAGCATCCTTTCAGCCCTGTGTGCCATCCAAACTTGTCTCCGCATCCACGGTTCCCGGTGCTCGGCCACCCAGGCCAGCTTGTCTGCTCCATGCCCTAGTGCAGGCGGTGGGATTTGTGGCACATCTATTGAAATGAAGAGATTTCTCCCATCAGGTCTTGGAGCACATGTTGTCACATGCAGGCAGAGGCATCTCCTTTTTTTCAGGTGAGCGGGATGGAGCACCGCACCTGAGAGCCACGGCCAGCTGATGCCTCTGAAATACCTAATGGCAATCCTGGCACGTCAGAGAGCACGAGGAACAGCTGTGGAGGGGTGGGCAGGGGAGAGACCAAAACCATTGAGATAAATTGACCTGGAGGGGGGAGAAAAAAAAAAAAAGGAAAAAAAAACAAAACCCAAACTCACAAAGCTGAAAGGCAGACAGAGTACAGAAAAAGCGAGTTACTAGGAGATTTTTAAATACAAAGCAAGAGCCAGCCCAGAAGGAATGTACACAGAATGCATGAAAATCTCTTCTCCTCCTCTGACAAAGAGCATTTTCCACAACCTCAGTTCCAGTGCCTCATGCCTGCGCCTTCCCTCTCTTGTGGCCGGGGGGAGGGAGGCAGAGGGCAGGGCTGCAGGCATGCCAGCTATTGATGTCTTTTCCAAAGGCGCCACAAGCTTTCTTCCCTGCTTAAAACCCCAAATCAAATTTCAGAAGTTCGCCCATTGCATCCTCACTCAAAGGGAAAACAAAATCGGACCCCCCAGGAGGACCCAAGCCTCAGCCCTGACCCCCCTCCCCCCCCCGACCGGCACCTCCCCGGGGCTCCCTCCTGCTGGGGACATTCCTTGGTTGCCTACAGCAAGGTTTGGTCCTAGAGACAGCTGAGGTTCTGCCCCATCGGGGACTGTTCCCCATCTCGCAGGCTGGCAAGGATGGGCAAAATTCCCACCACTGCAGCCCGGAAACAGCCAGCGGCGTAATTTGCGTCCAAAAGGTAAAAACTTGCCCTCTAAACTCACAGTGAACAGCAGTTGTTCCCAGTAAGAAGACCAAAACTCTTAATTTCCATCTATTTTTTCTATGTTTGAGGGGCAACCAGTGCAATGTTTGGTGAGTTGTTGGGAGCAGATGTAAGGTCAAACCATGCTTGGTAGAAGGTTCCTAAACAGCCTGTTATTCCCTGAGCCTTCCATATATCCAACATGGTAAATAATTTCACAGAATTTCACTGAATTATTTTTTTTAGAGTTGGAAGGGACCATAGAGATCATCTAGTCCAACTCTCCTACTGAAGCAGGATTGCCCAGAGCACGTTAGAGCATGTTACTCAGGACGGCATCCAGGTGGGTCTTGAAAGTCTCCAGAGAAGGGGACTCCACATCCTCCCTGGGCAGCCTGTCCCAGGGCTCTGCCACCCCTCTTCAAAATGAAGAAGTTTTCCCTCATATTTGAGTGGAACCTCCTGTGTTCCAACTTGTGCCCGTTGCCCCTCGTCCTCTCACTGGCAACCACTGAAA
>JAOTQQ010000063.1:3918416-3941883 GCA_026546715.1 Gallinago undulata | reverse complement strand
CTGAAAAGAGTCTGGCTCCCTCCTCCTTCAACCCACCCTTTAGATACTGATAAGTATTGATAAGGTCTCCCCTCAGCCTTCTCTTCTCCAGGCTAAAGAGTGTTTTTAATATCAAGGTGATAAGGCTTGAAGGTTTCAAAGTCAGAACACATAAATGATTTCTTCAGATTGTATATTTATCCACATTTAATATGTATGTAATCATTGCCTTGAAATCACCACAAACAATCCCATCAACACATACTGAAACATAGTACAGTCGGAAAAAGATTATTTTTTCCAGTTAACTGTAAATAATTTTAATTTAATTTTTTAAAATTTAATTCTAAACAATTAAACCCAATGAAAATGCAATATTTCCTCCAGAAGCAAGAGCTCCCTCTTAGCCAAAAAGGAGGACAGAGAATGACATGTGGTCCAAATTAACCACGTGATTAGACCTGCCAAAAGGCGGGACATTAACTTGTGCTTCTGAAAGAGGGTTCTCACTTAATCCCATTGTATTTACGACAGCTCTGGAGGTTCTCCCACTGGAAGTGTGGGTAGATGGGCAATGTGGAGGGAGCACGGTGCGTTTTTGTTTACCAGAATGCCACGACTATAAAAGGAAAACACCAATTAGAAGTTAGGAATTTCTAAAAGTCAACCTCGTGGCACAGGTGGGCAGGGGGAGCAGTGCTAATTATTAATGACTATTTTGAATTACTGCCTCCTCCCCGTGCTTCCATCAGAGGTGCTTGCAGGGAGGAGCTGCCTGGCAGGAACGTGGGAGCAGGGACTTTTCTCCCCAAGGCACCCTCAGGGCTGGCAGGGTTGCCCTGCGTGGTCCAGCTGGTTCCCACCTCCCAGCCTTTGGTTGCCTTCCTCTGTGGGATGCTTGCTCAGAGAACCGACTGGCTGTGGGCACGCTGAGCTCACTTTGGGCACCCCCAACCTGTGATGGGGCACCACAGGGAAAGGGTGTGAGTTTGTCTTCTCCTTTCTTGGAGCAACGGTGGTTCCCCCAGCGTGTATGCCCAAGGCTTTGATTTTCTACGTATGGGTGAGTGGTGCCGAGCAGAAAGATGGGAAGACCCAAGTTAGTACTCACCACAGCTGAGCCAGAAGCAGCAGAGATCTCATCTCCCCATCTCGGGAGCTGCTCCTTATGGAGATGCTCTCCAAGTGACTGTAAGGGAGACCAAACTCAGGTGCAGATGCCCAGTTTGGATGAACTGGGCAGAAACACGTTTCCATGTCTGTTTGCAGACTGACATCAAGTGTTGTGCTAGCTGGTTGCCTGGTCTCAGCAATTCCTACCGGAATACAGCAAAAATATGGTCCTGTCTGGAGCACTGTGTCCAGTTCTGGGCTCCCCTGTTCAAGAAGGACAGGGAACTGCTGGAGAGGGTACAGCAGAGGGCTACGAAGATGATGAGGGGCCTGGAGCATCTCTCTTATGAGGAGAGGCTGAGGGAATTAGGTCTTTTTAGTCTGGAGAAGAAAACACTGATCAATGCTTGTAAATACTTAAAGGGGATGTGGCCGGTCTTTTCTCGGTGGTGCCCGGTGACAGGACAAGAGGAAATGGGCACAAATGTGAACATAAGAAGTTCCATCTAAACACGTGGAGGAACTTCTTTATTTTGAGGGTGGCAGAGCCCTGGAAGAGGCTGCCCAGAGAGGTGGTGGGGTCTCCTTCTCTGGAGACATTCAAAACCTGCCTGGGCATGTTCCTGCTCTGGGTGGACCTGCTTTGGCAGGAGGGTAGGACTAGATGATCTCCAGAGGTCCCTTCCAAGCCCATATCATTCTGTGATTCTGTGATTCTGTAAAAGGCTGTTTCTGGGCAGGAACATCAGCACTGAGCATCCTCCAGAGAAGGGATGAGAAAGCAGGAGGTGTCTGACTGTGGGACCCGGCTGCCCCAAGGTGGGTGCTCAGAGACACAAACACAGCCTAATGACCTAGATGGGATAGAAGGCAACATAAACTCTGTGACAGCATTCAGCACTTCAGTTTGCACATCAAATAGGCAGTGACCACGAAGGGGAAGGTACCTCAGTCCCCTCCCAGCAGCCGCAGCTTCAAGCTGCACTTTCTGTCCACTTTGCTGAGCGAAGCCCCTGGAGAAGACCCCACCAGACCGGATGGGTGATGTGGCAGAGCTCGAGTGGCTGGACGAGGCAGGGACCACCACGTGGGGCTGCTCCACGTGCTGATGAGCCCACACAGCACAGGCTGAACTGATAAGGACAAAACCTGTTGCCTGCGAGCCAGAGTTACATCTGCAGGCTGTGATGGATGTAAAACGTTTAAGTCAGAACACAGCAGCCGCAGAGTACCAAGCCAGCCGAGCACTCTTCAATCCACTTTATTGATTTATTCCCTTCACTCCCGTCCCTAATGCTCCTCTCAGCTCTGCGTGGCTCAATGCAGCACAAATTAACAGAGCCCACAAAAGCCCTCTGAAGCCATTCCCCTGATTAACAGGTCTGTAGTGCTGAAAGATATCTTCATTTTAATAACCTGGCACTAAATGGATTACAGCCATGGAACTGAATTCACGTCACTCTCCGAAGGGAGAAATGGCACATATTTTTATATGCTGTAGGAATTGCCGAAGATGGGGACAAAAGACTCAAATAAGGATCAGAAAGGGGAAAGAGGAAAGTTGGGGAAGGAAGGACAAGTCTGCAGGGGCTCGCTGGAGGCTCAGCTGGATGGTGCTGGCGGCGATCAGCAATGGACCTGCTGTGGATGCTGGACATGCCCTGCCCGAGGTGCTACCTGTCCTTCTGGGTCTGGGCTCTGCCGTGGGGCTTCCTCGGGGACAGCAGCTGCTGCATCCTTGGATGCTCGGTCCTTATGTCCCTCTTCCTGGAACAAACGCGTTCATGGGCAAACAGCAGGGCAGTGACACACACACACACACACACATCTCTTGGCACAGCCCCAGGATTTACACAGCTTCTTTTTTGCAATGTCATTGGAGCTTTTCCTTTCCGGCCACAGCAAAGCTGCCACCGCTGGAGGGAACCTCCAGGCATTTGCATTTAACCTGAAGCACCTCCAAGTGCTGAGCACGAGTCCTGCCCGCAGGTGCCCCAGATCCCACCCACAGATCTGTTCATCAGCCTAACACCTTCAATACAAGCCAGCTGTGAGCAGAGAAAAAGAGGAGGGGAGCAGTAATGGGGCAGTGAGACAGTGTCCGGTCTGCAGGTCATCACAAAGCTCCATTTTCAGTCTTTCACCAGGACTAAAAAACCCAGGAATGCCAGGATTCGTTCAGGATGACAACTATCCCTGCACAGAAGATCTGGGCATTATTCAGGGACCTAAAAGCTGGGATAAGACTACTTACTGGCCTGCCAAGCACTTGATCCTTGGATTTAATGGCTTATTGGGCCTGGCTGAGCCTCCCACATCTCTCTAGGAATATTCACAGGCTGTTTTGTGCTTTGGAGGAACGATGAGGACAGTGACTGACTCTTCCTCCCAGCTGGCCCATGCAGCTGAGACTGGGGTAGCCCCACTGGCCATGTTTTCTGCTGCTGTTCCCTCCTCCATGGCCGCATGGTCACCCCAGATAACCTATGGCCAACGGAAGGGGAGGGAAAGCTCCAGAGCCTGCTAGCGAGATAAAGACAGACAGATTATAAGGTGTTTATGCTTTTGTAAAAATTAAAGTCTTGAAGGCGAGACAGGTTTACATTGGCAAAGAATTAATGGTTTGATGTTGCACAAGGGGACAGCAAGAGCAGCGAGAGGGGCCATCTATCAGCATGCACTGATGGCATAAAGGAAAGAGATGCAGGCATAAATCAGGTCCTGTGCAGGAAATAAGCAGGATGGATGACAGGCAGTAGCTGGTGATCTGTTATTCCCACAGCGTGCCAGAAGATGCAGAAAATGTGGCTGGGTGCTTCGAGACCTCATTTCAACAAGTGCAAAGTGGGTATCTGGGATGGGTGAAACTTTCCCTGCGCTTGGAGACTGCCAGGTCCCAAGGACAGGGGCAGAGGAGCATCTCTGTGAGTATCCATATGCCCTGCAAGGATGCTGAGCGGGCTGGGAGACCCATCCAAGGCAGAAGGACCTGGGTGCTTCACTCCTGGAGGTGTCAGTACCCACTCCTGGAGGTGGTATCTCTACATCCTTGAAGGCAATGAGGCCAATCTGAAGCATCCCCAAGCAAAATAGGTTTATCATCCCTTGGACAGAGACTGAAGCGAATTCGGGGATGCTCAGGCTAAGGCTGCCAGAGATGGACCCTTCTGCAAAGGACCTTCACAGCATGGCCATGCCCTGGCTCCCGCTTGTGCCAACACATGAGTCCTTCTGGTGTCTTTGCATTGCTTCTCCTGTGTTGTTGGTGGGTATAACCCTCACTCAGGTGCTGCTTTGGAAACGTGGACACTCTCCTAAGGGAGGTGAAATGCAAACAAGGCACCTCCATGGACTTAGACTCTAGTTTGCTACTCACCATTTTTAAGACTTTGGGCCCAGTTTTATCTGGTTATTCTCCAGACCTCCCCAGAGCAGTCTCCTGTGCTGCTCTACACTTCAAAGGGAAATGGGACCTTACATGTTTAATTGAAGCCAATTTCCTCCCTGTTGTCGGGTTAGTGAGGGGGGATTAATGGGGGCCAAGGCTCAGTCCTCTGGAGACACCCAAACATTTCAACACACGGGGCAACCCTGGAAGGGTGGAAAACACGCGATGGGGAGCTGAAGGTGACCAGAGCTGATCAGGAGCAGCTGAGATACATAAATCTCTCAAACTATCAAGACCTGCTACCTCCCTCCCCACTGCCCTTTATTTAAGCTATGTTTTTGAATGAAACCTGAAGCAATTAAACTCTCTTTCATCAGATGTCCTGCCTTCAATTTACCTCCTGCTTAGCGATATCACAGGGAAAGGAAGGACGTGGGAGGTTCCTGCAGCTTGCACGGGGTTGAACGGGATGTGGCACAGCACAATCTGGCTGAGTCCCACCACCCTGGTCCATCTCTGCACCCTCCATCACCCGTGGCAGCAGTTCTCACCCCTGGGGCACCTCATGGCTCTGGAGGAGAAAGCTGGAGAGGTATCCTGCAAATGGGGATGGTCTTCATGCAGTGCAAGCCCAACACAGCCAGGAGGGAAGCAGGGCTGCTTGGAAAGCAGAGGGCATTTACAGGGTTGGGGGGATAGCTGGGGATACTGGTGATGCTCAGAGGTACAGACAAGGGTCCAGCTCCTGTGCAGCTTCTCAATCCATTTTAAGACTCTGCTCATGTGGGTCAGAGCAGGACGTTTTCTTCCCCACTTGGGTGCATCAGATGCTCTCCCACCATCTACCATCTGGATGCTTGTCTGTGCCATTCCCAGAGGATGAACAAGGTCTTTTGCAGGGAGGGCTGAGGGTGTCAGTGTGATGCTGTGACATGGGAAGAGCTCGAGTCTTCTCCCCATCGGCCATGCTATGGCTCCTGCTGCTCCTGGGAGGAAGGGGAATGCCACAGCTGTGTGAAGCTCCTGCAATGCTCAACCCTTCCCTGCCTGCAATAAAGCAGACCCAGTGATAGATTATACATTGGCCAGAAAATCTCTGAGATGGGGGATTGTTTGGACAGTTTTAGGGTTGCTTTCAGGCTCCCTGAGAACCAGCTGCTGTCAACAACCAGCAAGCGCAGCCCCCACAGGAACCCAGCTTCTTCTCCCAGAGGTCCTACCCCCGGGGACCGTGGTGTTGAAGCCTCCCTCCTGGCTGGGGAGGAATTTCTGCTAGTTTTTCCCACCCACCGACCCACCCTGGCCCTGATGCTCTCCTGCTGACAAGCATCAGGATGCAGCTGGTCCATACTGCCATCCCTGGCCCTCGCTGCTGCCTTGCCAAAACGAGAGAGGACAAATGAGCCCAAGCATGGCAGGGGTGCAGGGAGTTGAGCTCCACAAGCAGAGCACACCCCCATTTTATTTCCCTGTGCAGCCTAAACCTAAACCCATCCCCTGCTGCGAGACTGAAGCCCACAAACATTAAACCTCCAGCTATAAAATATGACTTGGTGTCTAACAACCACACAGCGAACCACAGCAATCCTAAAAACGGCACTGAAATTCCCAAGCCAAAAACTGCAACTGCTATTAATTAATCCCTCCTCTGACAACTTTTTTTGGTGCCACCAGGTGGTAACAACGTGTATCTCAGCGATGTCACCAGGAGCTGGCTGTCTCCTCACGCCACCCAGTCTTGGCTGGCTGCTCTTAAGCCACTGTTGGGTGGAAAAGAAATCACAGAATCACAGGATGGGTGGGAAGGGACCTCTGGAGATCAATCACCATGTCTTGGGGCATCCATCTCCAGGGAGCGACAGCAGTGCATAAATACTCCCTAGAGTACTGTGTTGGTGACCAGGGGGGACTTGTTTTGAAGGACAGAAGGATCTTATTCTCACACCAAATGTCAATTTTCTCCAACAGCCCTTGGAGAAAAAGTGTTTTACATGAGCACTGTGCGACAGTGGAGCAGAGCAGAGAGCCTCGGTGGTGTCTGCCTCGACTGACTGCTGTACTGATGGAGCTGTGTCCCAAGTGTGACTGTCCTCAAAACAGTGACCCACAGGACATCTGGGCCCTGGGGACACCAGCACGACCTGGGAGATTGCGGGGTCTCTCCTCGGGAAACCCTGAGCCTGGTCCCTAAGCAGGGGAGGGAGGAGGAGGCTGGAAGAGGGGAAGGGCAGAAATTACCTCAGCGATAAACACTCCATGATAAAGCTTCTTTCTGAGCTTTTCAACAGCCCTTATTGCCCACAGGAGAGTTGAGCTGCATAGAGAGCTTTTCATACGCTACATCCTGCCCGTCCTCCTGCCCGCCCCGGCTCCGCCGCTGCCCCTCCATCTCTCATCAGGCAGACGGTCCTGGCTTTATTTTTTCAATGTGGAAGAAAGTGAAAAACCTTTGATGCCAGGAAGCGATGGAGAATATTTTCTGCCCCCGAAACAAAAGATAAAATGTTCCAAGCGTCTCTTCTTTTCCTGCAGCCTCCCCACCTCCCCCTTCCCTCGCCTCCCCGGTCTCCTCAGCTCCCCGTTTCCCCAACCAGGTGAACTCCTCGGCAGACCCAGTTGTCATCTTTTCAACACCTCGTTTTTCCCTCGCTCCCGGTGCACGGGGTGGGGGGGCGACTCTTCCTGTTTACACACCTCCGGCTCTGGGGCAGGAGGTGAAACAAAACCAGCTTTCATTCGGCGGGAGGGGACCGTGGGAGATGGCTGCGGTACCCACCACGTCGCCTCTCCCATCCACTTGCCCATCGCCCACTGCCCTGGGACAGCTGAGCTGCTTCTCCCTGGGAATCCCTCCGTTCCCCCTGTGCCAGGATCCAGGTCCTTCCCCCAGGTTGGCTCCCTCATCCGCGGGGAAAATGCCCAGCCTGCCTGATAGAGTGAGGCAGCTCCTGGACATCACCCACTGTGGCTCCCCATGGTTGATGGCACCTTCCTGAGCAGCTGGAGAGGGTCCCATCCCTGTTATCATATTATGGTGAAGGTTGTAAAGCTGAGTTTTACTTACAAGACATGAGAACCCCTTTTGAGGAGCACAGGCTGCTGGCAGCCACCGGTCTAACCTCTGTGCGCTGTTTTTACTGCAATTTATTAAAGGCTGGGCCCATCCCATCCCTGCCTGTGCACACCAGGGAAGGGGGAAACAACCCTGCTCCTCTGCAGCTGCAGCCTATCAGAGCTTTTAATTGGAAAGAAAAACTCTCCCACCCCTCTCCTCGTGTAACGGGACTGTCTCCGTCCAAAGGTTTGGCCTCAGGGCTGTGCTCTGGGGAGTTTCACAACTGCTTTGTGTTTGTGAAGATGCCTGGATGGAGCCTTCCCAGCGCCAGCAGACATGGCCCGTCCCTGTGTACACATGGAGACGTGGCCCACGCTGGAGCCCATGTCCTCATTTGGTCCCAGGAATGAGTCCTTCTCCAGGTCCTTGGTGTCTCCAGTGCCCCAGCACCGCACAACCTCACCCAAAGGTGAAGCACGGGTGGTTGAGCAGACTGATTTGCTCCACCACACAAAAATCCAGGGCCTTGATCCTGCCAGGTGCCTCACTGCAGGGTTGGGGACCTGGAGAACAGCAGTCCCCCTATATACCTTCCCGTGCAAGAAATGTCACCAGGTATGGCAGATAGACATGGGAGCATGGAGCCACCTGGAGCAATGGGCACTGTCAGGGCATTCTGTGGAGGAAGAGGTGATGGGGCAGACCCAAGAAACCAGCTCTCAATGCCAGACCACTGTCAGGACTGACTACAGGCATGAATGACCTTACACCATGCCTGGCTCCACCGCCAGGTGATGAGCATCACTCCTCCACCCTGCTCCCCGCGGCCAGGCAGAGGAGAGTGGGCTGGTTTTGTTACAGCTTCTGGCTGATGTTCCTTTATTCATATATCATCAAAGTCACATCTCCTCAGATGTGACAGAAAACATACAGATGAGGGAAAGAAGTAAAGTTTGCTGAGCAGGGCGGGATTTTTGTGCTACTTGGGGGACTGTGTCCTACTTTCTGGTGTATCTTTTTCCTCCCTGACAATACTCCAAGGGCAAAGCCTCTGAGGATGCCCAGACCTTGACCTTCTTAGGCAGGCAGAGCTTGCTCAGACGCAGCCTCCCTGATGGACCCCGGGCTGGCATCTGAATTAAGGATGGTGATTGCACTCAGATTCTAATTTACTCGACTTGCTACTAGGAAGTCATCAGAAAAGATGTTTTAAAATCATTCAGGGAAAACTCAAAGCATAAAATTTTAATTGCCACCTTGTGAAATAAGGTTCTCCCAGGCTGGCCAAGTCTGACTGCTTTGCCAGGGGTGGATGGGGATGCTCTCCTCACCAGCTCTGCTGCTGTGGGCAGCAATGGATGGACAGGAGGATGGAGATGCAGATGATCAGCTGCTGTAGGTGCTGTAGGACTTTGATCTCTAGAAGCAGTTTAGGGAAAACATTTTGCCTCTGACACCAGCAGTGGCCCTGGGTCAGGCGCTCTGGACACTCATCTCTCATCATAGCTCAAACTCACACCCCTTTAACAAAACCCTTCTGATATTCATCATAGATGCCACCTTCACCTCTGGAGCATGATTAAATTATTCATAGTAACTTGTTTAATAGAATAATTCTTCTTGGTTTCAGACTGAAAATTGCCTGTGAGCAGCTTTCAATTTTGGTGATGTAATTCAAAACATAGAATAAAAAATATCTGGCCCCTGAGCAGCGTAAACACTGAACGCTAGCCACAGAAGCCAGGCTGCAGGACATGGCTCTGCCTGGGCACACACACCAGCCACGGGGCACTTCTTCTGCCCCTTGGTTGGGGAGCTCATCCCAGGGTCTGCTTACCCCCACATGCATCAGCATCACCCTCTGGGAGTTTTCATGGTGACCTGCATGTGCTATGGTGCTCTCCTGCAAGGGCAGTCCGTGCTTTAAAAGCCTTTTTTTTCCCCACTTTCCCCCCCTTTTTAATAATGAAATCATATTATGATTTTTCCAAGCATGCCCTCATATTTGTGGATGAAGCCTGACATTCGTTTCAGATTATCTAAGGTAGGGATTTTGGGCAGGCACCCAGCAAGGTTTCAGAAAGGGGAATTAGCTCAGCCCCTGCCCAAGATCAGTTCAGGCCCCGCTAATAGATGCTTCTGATCTGGGGCGCTGCCAGCTCCATCCCATGCCAGGACACCCTCTCTGCTCCTTTGGTGGGGGGATAACATTGTGGTTTGGGTGAGCAAAATCTCTATCCTTTGCCCGTACAGCTTCCCGCATTTGGAACTAATTCCTCCAGCAGCTGTTACAAGCTACTGACTTCAGAAGCCAGGCTGAAGAGGGGATAATTATTTCTACTGCAGCCAAAAATACGTTAGACCTTTGGTTTGACATTGAATATTCTTATTAAGCATCTCAAAGCTGAGGGTATTGGAAAGAACAACCCAAAGCCAACTTGATCGTCACGGCAGCCTGTGCCTGTGCATGGCAGCATTCCCTGCCCGCCCAAGGGTGGCACAGCCCAGTGTCCCAGCCCTGGGAGCCTCTGGAGTCACCTCTGCGGGGCTACCAGCACTAGGGAGTTTTTTGAACATATATATATACATTCAAATCTAAAATATATGTATGATGTGTGCGAGTGGAAGAGAGAAGAAGAAATTCATTTGGCATACTTGTCATGTGGAGCCCCCTGTGCCGTGAGCTCCTAGTGCTGATGGAGATATACCTGGGAGCTTCCCAAGCTCCCTTTTCCCTTGTCTATCTGATTGCTAATGAGTGTGCTAATATCGCTGCTTGCCTGTAGCAGCAATGACGACCTACCAAGCCCATCTGCAATGAAGATGGGTCTGTCCTTTTCTCTCTCTCCCTCTAAACCCATTGAGATCTCAAATGATTTCTGTAGAAGGGATGACAGAATGTCCCCACCTTGACCCCCCCTGCCCTTTCCTCTAGGCAGAGAGCCTGAATATGATGCCACCACTTGGCATATATCCTCTCGAAAACATAATTCCATAAACTCTTCAACTTTTCCTGCCGGCTCCCTGAACACACACAATAGGACGATGAATATCCTTATAAATGTGCATTCTCTCCAGAGCCACTTGTCTTTTTCTGCAAACAAAAGGATACCGCTGGTTTGAAAGGCTGGGAGCAGAACTGAGGGGGACCCCATTAGAAATCTCCAACAGTGAATAGAGTATTGCCAGTCCACAGGCAAAAAACACATTAGCTCCTCTGTGCCAGCAAGGAGCTACCACGGTCTTGGTAAGTTATTCCAGCTCTCTGCCTTCGTATTTATACCACACTCCTCTGAGCACTGGCATGGTGCTGCAGATGAAAGACCATTTATGTTTCAAATGCTCCCAGCTTCCTAAATCCTGGGGCAGGGGGAGTTACCTGCCTTCTGAGCTCTTAATATCTCTTCCAGACAAAGCAATCCCTTTCTCCCTGCCCTTCCCAAGGTGCCAGTCAGCTCTCCCAGATACCAAAAGAATAACAAAGCCATAGATTTATCTCCGTTTGACCCACCAGTGACAATGTCTTCTTCCAGGGCAGCAGCAGGAAAGGGAATTAAAGTTCAACGTTGTCTTCATGTAACTGAACCTTCAATCAACTGTGCAAATAATCCCAGTGTGTGGCTTGCTTGGCCTCATCTGCTTGGAATTAATACTAATTCCAAAATGAAAGTAGATTGCTGTCCACTTTCCCACTTAGATGGACTCAGATTGGGCTATCAATCTCCATCTGAAACAAATCACCTTTATTTCTTGTGTCCCAATGCAGAGAGACCAAATGAAAACCTGAGATGTAATTTTAAGGTAAGCCTTGCTTTGTTTGTTCCAAAGTTTTGGCCGAGAGCATGTGCCAGCTGATGGCAGGAAGGGACAATGCATGAGTCATTTCTGTTTTCAACTTAAAATAGAGAGGTGTTCATGGGAAATGTCTGTAGAAACATCAGGGAGTCCTGAACACCTGAAGACAGGCAGGGAAGAGAAGAGCTGCTCATCTGTGCAAGAGAGGTCCAGGACTTGGAGAGGAGCCACATGCTGTCTCTTGACAAATTATTCCACATGAGCAAAATAATTTCAGTGTGAAGACAACGACCTAACCCTGACCAGGTGAAGACACAGCTCTACACTGTGAGAGCTCTGGGTGGCACGGATTTGGCCTTGTTATGGGGCCAGGAGGTGTTCCTGGGTGGGGAGAGCATGTGCTTGGAGTGGGAGATGGCCAGACTTCCAGGGATTGAGACACCAGTCCTACTGGAGTTATTCTGATGTGTGGGACTAGGAGCAACCTCAGTCCTACCCCAGGCCCCATACACTAATTGGAAGGTAAGGGTGGCTTGAAGCCACCTTTCCCTCCCTCCTGAGAGTCTGCCCTAATTGCAGCTTGTTCAGACCCAAAAGCACAGCCCAGAATTAGCTAAAACACCCCGGGATTTGTGTTTAAAACAATCTCAGGTACATCCATAACAAATAACTTGTGAAAAATCTTCTAAATCCCCTCTCTCCCCCCATACCATTAGCAGCACATCTTAGTTACTTGGTGCTCGGTGCTAAGAAGCAAGATGAGGCTGGCAGGAGGAAGGCAGAGCATCCCCAGCAGAGACACGGCCCCGCTCCTCTCCCAGAAGAGCATCCCAACTTTGCGACTGGAAATCAGAAAATGACTCTGCCTCTCCCCTCATCCTTCCTCCGAGCAAGCTCCTGGCCTTATACAATTATTTATCTGCTGGTAAGAGGCAAATCAAATGTCATTAAGGCGAGTGGAGCAGCTGAGAGCCGGATGCTGGCTGACAGAACTGCACTTTGCAAAGCGATTCAAAGCAGCGGACACGCGCTCTCCTTTCCCTCCGATGCGCCGGTCGCCCTGTGAGTATCCCTGAGTATTTTCTAACCAACACATCAATTAAGTTACACTCAGGCTAGCGTGCGAGCGCGCCTAGGACTGTATTGATCCTCAACCACTGCAGTGTGCAGAGTCTATAATGGCCTCAGATGAGACATCCCAGCCGGGGAAGCTGGATCTTCAAGCATCTGATGGATCAATAGCTTTCATAAACCAGACTGAAAAATAGGGGAGAGTAATAATGGTAACAGAAATGCTGGGCTACACTTACAGAAGAAAAACAATTTGAGGAGGACCAAATAGCAACATTGATCATGCCACTATTTTCCCATTTTTATCTTTCTTTGCAAAAGTATTCGGCTAACTCCGGACAAAGCCCCCATGCAATTGGAGGCTGTACAGTATATTGTTGCTCTTTACATTTTAAGTGTTTTCATGCGATTTAGAGATAACCCTTGTTTTAATTAGGCAACTTGCTTGAGCAGCCCCTCCAACACACACAGTGAGTGCATGGGAAGAGGGAAGAGGGGCAGAGATGCATCAGCAGTGGGACTCAGTTCAGAGCAGTTTTAACACCACGCAAACTCTGTCCTGGAAAAGAAGACGTGGAGACACCTCATGCTGTGATGCCCCAAGGACACATGGCACTGCTGATGCTCCAGAAGAGACCCTGGGCTGCAAAACCCCCTAAAAAAAGTGGAGGCCAGGAGCCCCAGAGGGAAGGTGGGACCTGCAGGGGATGCATTGCTGCTCATCACAGGACTTAAGACCAGCCTCAAACTTGGCTACGAGAACTGGTCGGCAGAGCCGATTTTTCCGGCTTAACAACATAACTACCCGTACAGAGGCCTGCTCAAGCACGTCGAGATGTTCTCAGCCACCGGGCTGGGAGGCCGGAGGGCAGCCAGAACTGCCTGGATGGTATCTCTGCATCGCAACGGTGACACGGCCCCACCGCAGCTCGCTGCTCGGGCGAGAGTCTGCCACAGCAGGCTGGAAGAATTATGTGTGGTGTTTGGGATTAAATGCGTGCTATTCTTGGCGGTACCTGGACAGATGATATCTCTTGGAATATACCTAACTCTTTTTTTTTTTTTAATTTTTTATTTTTTTTTTAAGAGATCTAATCTGCAGTTGTTGACAAGTTTTGCCAAACAACGTCAGGACTGGGGTTTTCTGCAGGACACACCAAGCAACTCCTGAATCCTGGGGCTATAACGGAGCCTTGCAAGGAGTGTGTTAGGTCTGTCAAGGAGTTAATAAAGTTTATTGAGTCTTTGAGCCGTCAGTGATCCTTCATCAAGAGAACTGCCAGGGAAAACACATTTGCTCGTCAGAAGCAGGTGGTGAAATAACACGGGATGCCAAATGCCAGGGCAAAGCTGGCAGTAGGGATGGGTGATGAGGAGGTGACCTCTTCGAGAGCTGGGCTAGATCCAGGAAATTTTAGATTTAAGAGGAACAATTTTCAGAAACTGTCATGAAAGTTGCTCTAAGGGTAAAAGCAATCAAACCAGAACACAGCTCTGCGGTTTAGGAGAGATTTATCTGCCATCTAAAGAAGAATCCCGTCTTGTCACGGTAACTGGTGGATTTGCTCAGTGGAAGTACCAGAGATGTCCTGAGACTGCAAAGCCCAGGGAGACTCCATCAAAAGGAGGTCTCCCGTGGGCACCAGACCCAGTTGCCTTCATGTTGTGTACAGGAATGGGCTGTCTCTACTTATTTATGTTTCAATTAATTTCTCCCCCTGTTCCTGTCGTGGCTGAGAACAACAAAGGGAGGTAAAATTGATGACAGACAAAACCAATCTCCCATCCTACCTGAAGCCTCACATGGTGTTTACTTGGACTTGGGGCTCTGCTCTGTTTTTTTCCCATTGGACCAGCTTGGGCAGCACTGCCTGGGGACACTGCTCCAAGCCTCCTTATGGCAGGATCTCCTGAGCAAACCTCCGCATCAGCCTCCTCAGGATGAGTCTGTCAAGCTGGGACAATCCCAGCAGAAGTTCTTGGAGCTCTACCCAGGCAAACAAACTTGTGAGATGTCTCCCCTTCCCACTGTCACTTCAATCCCATCCACTCTGTTGAGCTGTAGGGAAAGAAGTGCCCATCTGTTTGGAGTTTGCCTTGAAAGGAAAAAGAAACCAATCTTCTCAGACAGCATCTCCCAGAGCCTGTTACTCATCCGCTGATCCCTCTGCAGCCTTGGCACAGGGAGCAACTCAGTAACGATTTTTCAGAAAACCAGAGTCCAGGAGAGAGCCTGGTTTACAATTATTCTTCAGTTACATAGGTAATTTTAACTGGGATTAGCTGATCCTGTAAAGTAATTGAAGCCAGGAGGTCTGGGGCTGCTGCACTGTTATTATCACCATATGCCATTGGAAAAACAATGGGTGATGGCTGTCTTTTAAAGTGGTTTTCAAAACCCTCTAATTCAGTCTTTCCAGGTATGAAGGGAGAGCAAAATTTGACAGGCGGGGGTGGGGGGAAGAGGGGGAGGGAGGGAGAAGAATGTAGAGATGAATGAACAGAAAAACAAAATAGATTGAGACAGACAAAAGGGATGGTTGGAGGCGCAATGAGAAGAGGGTCTGTTTCCTAGGCTGAACTCCCGCACAGAAAGGAGAGGGACCTCTTTCCTCAGCCCAGTTCCCGTGAACAGTTAACGGCTGTTTCATCCGAAAGGACGGCACTCGATATTTCTACTTGCAGATATCCATCTTGCAACTAGCCTGATGGAAACCCCTTACCCTCACCATCTTGTGACACTTCGGTACCTACGCAACTGTCACAGCTGCATTAGGGATTACCAGCCCAGCTGGCACCCTTAGCCTTCGCTGTGGGCTCTCTGCCAGCTCGCCAAATAACAAAAGAGCCTTCACCGGGTCGCTCAGCACCGGTGCCCACCACCCCGCAGAGCAGCAGACGGCTGAGCCCACCCCGCACGGAGCCACTTGACTGGTGCCCACCCCCAGGGTGCTCTTTGCAGCGAGCACCAGCTTGGCCGGGAGTTGTCTTAATTGCTCGGAGGCTTTCTAGCTCCTGTGAGAAATCACCCGATTCCCCCGAGTGGTGGTTAGTGTTCCCTCGGAGGAGCTGGGAACAGGAGCACACGCAGATGCACAGAAGGGAGGGCAGAGGAGATGCCAGATGCACAAGACAGAGGGGCTGGGAACTGGCCACAGCCTCTTCTTGCAGCATCCCTGCTCAGCGGCGTGACCCAGGCTCGAGCTAGGTGCCACCATGCGGAGCCATCCTGGGGCACAGCTCATCCCACAAGCTCTCACACTTGACCGGAGTGCCCATGTTTTCTGCTCAAATGTCACCTTGCTGGGTTTATTGCCCGAATCCTGCATCCCCACGCAGCACATGGGAGGATGGATTCTGACCATACCCAAGGATGGATCATCTAAAGACACTCCTGGTGCAATAAGTCCAATCTCACTAATAACAACCTGAGACATATTAGACTGAAAGATTTATGTTCATTTAATAAAAATAAATGAATAAAGTTTTAGGACAGGTCAAGTCCAATTAAAGCTATTACTCGCTTCAGATCCGAGGAACATTCCCGTGTAATCATATTATGGTGGTTCCCTCCCAGGTCCAGATTTGATCCTAAACTACATGTCAAGGTCCCTTTAAATCCACAACAGAGGGGGTAAAAACCCAAAACACAATCAAGAAGAAAATACAATAAAAAAAGAATTGCTTCTGCTGGAATTATAAACAGCAGCGATTGCTGTGATTTTGCAGTAATCAAGGCCAGGCTGGGCCCCGTCTGTTGTTATTATCTCTCCCACTAATCCCCAATGTGTTTCCTATTTGTGTTGTTCGGGATTTCCACACCGAGCAGCCTGGGTGAGCCCGCGGCAGGACCCGCAGCGCTGGAGCCCTCCTTCCCACCCCAGGCCACCCCCCTGGCTTTGGGGCTCAGGGGAGGGATGATGGAGGGGGATGAAGGATGATGTCACCTCTGTGGGCATGAGGATGTACCCGCTTGGGGCATCCAATGCCCCTGCATCCCAAGCGCAGGAGCTGGGTGCCCAGCAGCAGCATCACATGCCCAAAACCCCAGCTGGGGAAATAACAGGTGAAGAGGAAAGGCTCCCCAATTTTTTTGTGTGGCTCAGCCCCACTGTGGCTCCCAGGGCTTCTTATCTCTTTTTTTAGGGGGGTAACTGTGTCCCTCCCAGACCATTGCTATAGGGCAGGGGGATGACTGAGGAGAAATTACACAACCTTCCCCATCGGCACAGATGAAATGATCAGGACCATCCTGAGGTGTCCTCTTCTCATCCTCGTATTTAAATAGGGTCAGAGGGAATGAGAGACTCTACAGGACAACCCTTATGGTGATTTGTTCCTTCATAAAAACTAACTCGTTTCCAGCCTAAAACCATTTGTCATGAAAAACCAAAAAGTGTTCCTGAATGATAAAAGCTTTTGATCTAATGGCAGCTCTGATTTGTCCTCTTGCACCCCTGGCACAGCTCTGCCGTGCCCCATACCACTGAGGAAACACCTCTGCGTTCCCATTGCCATGGTCGGAGCAGCATCGTGTTGGGAACACGGGTGTCCCCACAGTGGTACAGGTGGCAAATGTCCCTCCTTGCATCCCCCAGGCAGAGGCAGGTCTCCCATGGAGCAGAGCCATGGCCATGGGGCCAGGTCCCACACTGCCAGTGCATCTAGGCAGGCACACCGTGCTTGTCCCTGAGAAGATCTACCATTCCCACCTGTTCCGTTCATCGTTACACCAATGTTTATCTGGCCAAAACACAGGCTGGCAGTTTTAATTTTCATTATTCCCTGTTTGTTATTCTTTTCCCCTGAAAACTTTCAGCTCATCCACTCAGGGAGCCAGCACAACGTGGTGGACCTCAGGGGACCTGGCACACATTGTGCAGCTGCAGCTGCTTGGGGTGACCTTCACCTGGGAGAGGCATGGATGGAGGTCTGTGCTCGGTGGCATCCCCACGCAGCACCGGCGTGACACGTGGCAAAGAGCCGAGCATCTGTGGCCGAGGTGTGTTTATACAGAAAAATGTGCAGATCATCACGGATGCCTGGAAGTTGGGAGGGCGTTAGGAGCAGGCTGGGACCAGCTCTGGGATGTGTGGGAGCAGGATCGGTGACGCCTGTGACAACAGTTCGTGGAGCTCCTGAGCCGTGCTGCCAGCATGGAGCTGCAGTCTTCAGTCTGGCTCCTGGCTTAGGGAAGAAAAACGAGTGAGAAAGTAGAGATAGAGTCAGTTTGGAAGAAGAAGCAACTCTCCTTTTTCTTCTTTCAGATAGGACAGAGAAGCATTGGTAGGGTCACCCGTGCAGGCAAGGAAAGAGCCAACCGATGCTCAAGTTCAAACTTGGCCACCGTGGATGGCAAGGATAAAGGTGATGGGAGAAAGGAAAGGGAAAGGATGGGTCAGGAGTGTGAAATGGGGCAAAGAAGCTCTTTTGCAAAACCCATGGAGAGGATTACAACATCCCAGCGGGAGCAGACAGCTGGGCTTGGAGGAGAGGCAAGCCAGGGACCTGCCTGGGTTATTGTCTGGAGTAACTGGTCCAGAAGGTCTCTGTACACCTTAGTGGGACTCCAGATGGATCCTGGCTGGTGTTTATTTGACAAAGGGTTTTGGCTGTCTGCTGACCAGCAGTGCCAGGTAACCAGCCCATTTCCAAATTCTTAAATAATCTGAAGAGCTGTCACTTTGCCAATGGACTGAACATCCCATCCCCACTCAGAACTGAAATCCGGGACCTCCTGACACAATGTGAGCTGGGGCCAGGACGTGTCTTCTCTCAAAAGATAAACCTCCCCACTGCATCCCTGGGTCCCAGAGGAGGTATTGTAGCAGCAGAGGACAGGGGACTTTTTCTAAGGACACCGGTGCTTTTACGGCTGGCAGTTTTGCTGAAAATCCTCCAGTTTTGCCCAGAGAGAGTTGACCTTGTGGGTTTAGTTCAGCGAGCGCCGGGGCAGCGTCCTGCTCACTGTCACGCTGCGGTAAATCCCAATGAACTACACTGGCTTCAGACGTGGTGCTCCAGATTTACAGCTGCGTTCGGGAGAGTAGATCATGACCTGTCCTCTCCAAAGCAGCGCCTTTCCACAGCTCAGCAACTTACGGTTTCCTTTGAAATGGTCTAGTGAAAAGCCCGAGACAAGCGTTTCTCCTGGATGTTTTAGTGCCTAGCTCAAAGCTATTCCTGCTGGCTTGTGTTTAAAGCTCTGCCTCCCCCTCCACCCCCACCCCCTGCCTTTCTCTTGCTGAGAAGAAGAGAAGGAGCAGAAGAACAAAGCAGGATGAAGAGAAAGGTGTGGGGAAGAGGGAGTTGGGGTCAGCCATGGGCACCAGTTTGGAGAGATGTGGGGTTTCCTGCCCACCAGCTTGCCCAGCTCAGCTCCAGGGCCACTGGGGTCAGTGCTCAGAGGGACATGAGCACCGGAGGGGTGTAGCTGATGACACTGGGTGACTGTCTATCCCCTGATTCATTACCAAGCCAGTGCCCAGCAGGGAAGCAGAGGCCACTGAGCAGCCGTAGCACCATTTTTCAGACAGAAAGCTGAGTTTGTCACCATTGTAGTCATACAAAAGTCCACGGCAATATGTTGCATCCCACCTCCTAGCTCCATCCTGCTGTAGGACAACATGTTCTTCTTCACTTCCGATCCCAAATTGTTTCGTGGTGTTGCTGAGAGGTTTCCGACAGCGTCAGACTTACCCCAAAGAGGGTTGCAGAGGGAGCCCTGCATCTTGGCTG
Source organism: Gallinago undulata (assembly GCA_026546715.1). NCBI lineage: Eukaryota > Metazoa > Chordata > Aves > Charadriiformes > Scolopacidae > Gallinago > Gallinago undulata. The sequence continues at coordinate 3,922,744 of JAOTQQ010000063.1, read as the reverse complement.
CGCTTGGAAAGCATGCATTAATTGTTCAGCAGCTCATGCGCCTGCAGTTTAATTAGCTATACTAACCAAAGCCTGAGAGGAAAAATCTGTGGGTCTGTAGCCGAATTTAAACTTTAATCGGCTCCGTCCAGATTTGTTTCCTGTTGCGGCTGGCGTGATCTGCACCAGGAAAAGCACATTCAGAAAGAAGAAAACCTGCTGGCGACAGCGGCTGGGCAATGCCTTGGGCCCTGACACAACTATGAGCCAGCCACATTTCTCCACCTCAGTTATTTTTATCCACCTTACATGTTTTACTAGGCAATCAAAGCAGCCAGTACTTTTATGGGACACTGATTAATTGAGCTTAGATACAGTATTTCTCCAAGACTCGCTTCCAGACTCCTTGCAGAGAAATGAGGAAGCAAGCCAGAGAAGGACCCAAGAGCCCGTTACAGAGCTAGGGATGAAAACTGTGCTGACATCCAATTATTCGCTTCCAATGACTTGGAAAATGAGGGCCCATCACATGCAGACCGTGTAGGTGGGGTGTGACTTCCTAACAAAGGAGGGCAGAGCACCAGGCTCCTCACCAGGGCTCATTTGCAGAGCAAAAAGAGTCAGGGCAGGATATCGCCGTACCCACAAAGCAAGAGCCATGTATCTCGCTGTAAATGCTAAGAGCAATGAAGCAAGTCACCCTGTTTAACCAGTACCTTTGGTTGGCTTGGGTTTTTTTTCCCTTTGTTCGGTAAGGTTGGCATGGCCCAGAGAGAAAAGGTCTTTCATTTTATAAGATATTCTGCTCATTTACTCTCCCTCCCTAAACGATTCTCTTCCCGACAGAGTCAAACCTCTGGTGGCCTCCTTCCAGTCCCTCTGATCAGAAGAGTTGTGTTCTTCTACATTCAGAGCAGGAGGATGATTTACACGACCCACCGCAGCCATCCAGCACAGCTCCTGGGGCTGCCCACAGAGCACTCACAGCTCTCTCCAGGCAGTCGGTCCTTTGAGTAAAACCACTCCCCCCCCTCAAAAAAAAAAAAGACTGAATCAGATAACCTGAAGTATTCGATGAATTGAAGGAAAGTGTGATCCATTCACCAGGAAACTGTGAGCAATGTCAGCAGCAAAATTGTTTGAGTAAGCTATCCATCATGGATTATTCATTCATCTCGGCTAGTTACGAGGAAAGATAGCATAAAGCTGAAAATGTTCCACTGCCAATTATTTATTTAAGGGATGTTCTCCTCTGCAGGCTCAAAGCACTTGAGCAACAGTGTTTATCCCGCTTTCCTTGGGAAAGTCCGTGGCTCTGCATATTGGTAGAAATAGAGCAAATCTATGCTGGTGTTAAGGCTGAATTTCCCTTCGTTGAGTTTCATCACCTTTATTGTTAGCTCCACTGATTTTGGCCCATTCCAAACAATATTTCTTTCCCTTCAGTGCTTACACCCTTTGGATATTCCTAGACAGCTATTATGTTCCCCATTAGTCTTCTCTTAGCCTAGACGTAAGTATTTACTTCTTTTAATCTTTCCCCATCAGCCAGTCCCTCCTGCCTCTTAATCATCTATGCTGTTCTTCTCTGAATTCCCTCCGATTTGTCTACATCACTCTTGTTTATGATTCCGAGATCTCATTTAGCATTTGATTTCTGCCAAAAATAAAATTGCGCTTGATTGTTTTCACTGATGACTGAAGGAGACATGAATTGTTGCTTGGAAAACAGTCCTTGAGACAGCAATATATGAAAGAGAAAAAATAAAGACAGCTCCATCAGGCAGACAAATACACAGATAATATCACGTAGGCCAGCTTTGGCTAGATTGAATCTCAGAAGAGCGGCTGGTACGTGATGACAGTAATAGCCACCACTATTAGAGTGTTTAGCTTTTAAACAGAAATGTGAGTTATAACTCAGGCCCCAGCATAAATCACAGGGCCATGAAAATCTCACAAATGCATGCCTGCACAATAAACCAATATGAAATTCCTTGTCCTTGGTGAAAGTAGCAAAATTGCAACTTCTTTTGTATAGGAAAATGTGTGTGCTCGCGTTGGATACAGCAATTTGGTTTCAGGCATGTCATTGAGACCTTCAGCTTGGAAAGTTGTAATCTTTTTTGGAAAGGAACATTTGAATTGCCACATGGTCAGAAAAGAAAGTGGCAAGGGCGAAGTCAGACTCCAGAACGATCTTAATCTAATGAAAGATCATCCAGCTGGCCACCTGTGAGACGAGCACTGGGACCTGTAGTCACTGTCTACTCTTTTCAGAGCTGCATATGTATCTGCCTGAATCTGCATTTGGATTTGGGAGAGGTGGGGTGATGCTACAGGCTCCTCGTTGCTCCTGACCATCAGGCATCTCTTTGTGTCTCCAAATCTGAGAATTTGATGAGAAGCTCAACACAAGCCAACTTTACCCTGGGCTGCATCAAAAGCAGCATGCCTAGCAGGTCAAGGGAAGTGATGCTGTCCACTCTGGTGAGACCCCACCTGGAGTACTGCGTCCAGCTCTGGAGCCCTCAGCACAGGAAAGCCATGGACCTGTTGGAACGGGTCCTTCACTCTGAGTGCGTGGGCCAAAAAGCATTTTGCTCCCCTGGAAAGTCACTGCTTGTGTCCATACCCCGAGTGGGGAAACAGTGGGGTGACAGTGGGTGGACATGGGCAGATGGAAGTGTGCAGCACTGACCCATCCTGCATCCCTGCGGGAGGAGGACCTGGGGCTGCAGAGCAGCAGCTGCAGGAGATGGGAACGCCGGCCCCAGGCTGGAGCACACGATAATCCCCCAGATCCGAGATCCAAATAAACCCACAAATTAAACAAGGAGGTAGGGGCTGGTTTCCCCTGGGAAGAATCTACCTTCCAGTGAGACCCGGCAAAGAATATACTGTATCTCAGGGGGATTTCCATTTAAATGCTCTTTGGCAAAGCGCCCTTAAAAAGCTGCTGACGCCTCGTGGAAAGCTTTGAAAAACATGCTAATTAATTAGAAACAATGCAGCATCTCTATCGGCTATAGGAGCCCCTATGTTTCCCTCCCTCACATTCCCCAGTCACCACCAGAGACATTTGCATTAGAAGGGCAGCTTTGTTTCTCCGGACTCTCATCTGCTGTTCCTGCTGCTTATTCCTCCACCTGAAGTCGGGCTCCAATGTGTGGGACCCCCCAAGGCATCTCCACAGCAACATCCCACCTCCCCCCAACCAAGGCCGTGGGGCAGAGGCAACCATGGTTCACAGGGAAGAGCCAGTTTGACAGCACTGAGAGGGGCTTGGGACAGGGAGTACATGTAACCCCCCGGGACTGGGACCAATTAGGGAAGGGGGAATTCATTAGCATTTATTACTATGCACCGCGTGTGCTGCAGTAGCATCCCAAAGCTCCCGTCAAGATCAGGTAGCCTGTATGTTGGGAATGTATAAAACTGCTGTAAAACACAGTCTTTGCTTCTGTAAATTCAAATTTACAGCAGGATCCCCTAAAAGGTTATTTCAGCAAGTGGCGAGAACCCCAATATTTCTCTTTGCTGCTCCGACCCCCACCAAGGGCTGCATTAAAATGGGAGCGTCAGCTCTGAAAATGACCACCTGCACTGTGAAAAAAAACCCAACATAGCACTTCTTGTGGCTTCACTCCTATTTTGTTTGGTTTGCTGCTGTAAAATGGGGCGGGGGGGTGGGTGGGAGGGGGTCAAGGGTGGGATTTCATCACTTACCACATGCACCGACGACCTTTCGGTCGGTGATGAAATATCACTGAACTTCCCCAGCAGGCAGTAAAAGTAATGTTGAAAGTGTCAAAGAGCAACTTGGATGATCTTGCAAGGACTAATTATCCCTCCTAGTGAGAGGGGGCAAGGAGGGGAAGGGGGAGATGACATTGGTATGAAACGTCACTGTAATACCTGTAAAGCAAACCTTGATTCAGGGTGGCTGTGCCCCAGCAATCCCTCTGCTCCCTGCGTGCTGGTGTCAGAGCCCTTCTTCACTCAGGGTTTTGGAGAGCCCAAAATTGGGCCCCCTACCACAAGAAAGACATTGAGGTGCTGGAGTGGGTCCAGAGAAGGGCAACGAAGCTGGTGAGGTGTCTGGAGCACAAATCTTATGAGGAGAGGCTGAGGGAGCTGGGGGTGTTCAGCCTGGGGAAGAGGAGACTGAGGGGAGACCTTGCTCTTTCCAAGTCCCTGAAAGGAGGCTGTAGAGAGGTGGGGGTCGGTCTCTTCTCCCAAGACACAGATGATAGAACAAGGGGTAATGGATTCAAGTTGTGCCAGGGGAGGTTCAGGTTAGATATTAGGAAATATTTCTTTACTGAAAGGGTTGTCAGGCACTGGAA
>JAOTQQ010000063.1:3904862-3916166 GCA_026546715.1 Gallinago undulata | reverse complement strand
TCAAGTAGTTGTAGAGAGTGATGAGGTCTCCCCTCAGCCTCCTCTTCCTCAAACTAAACAGCCCCAGCTCCTTCAATTGCTCTTCATAAGATTTATGCTCCAGGTCCTTCACCAGCTTCGTTGCTGGACCTTCCAGCCAGCCAATGCTTGATCCAGCAGATCGTATGCTCCTCCAGGCCGTGCGCAGCCAGTTTTTCCACAAGAATTCTATGGGGGATAGATGGTTTCTTCTCTTTCCCTCATTTTGTTTTATTAATCTTCCTTGAAGAGGCATCTTCTCTGAGCATGCAAGGTGCCCTGAGTCTGCTTTTGGATTAGGAGATGATTACTGAGCTGCAGTGGCACGCACCGGGATGCCCCACACCAAATGGGTTTATGGGGTCAATCACATTCCCAGCACTGACTCCAGCTGCTTCAGAAGATGCCGTGATATCAGCTCCCACCTTCTGCGAGGAACCTGTCCCCAGGCAGCGATTAGAGCCCCCGTGGCTGCTGTGTGGCTGTCCACAGGCTTTGCCTGCTTTGCCACCTTCTCTTTTTTATCGTTGGGAGCAGGAACGAAATTGCTCCATGGCAAACTCATCCCACATGCTCACCAGAGGGCTGGCTGCAGCTTCCCTGCTCCTGCGGCTGCTGGGCCCCATCCCACCACTGGGAGGTAAATCCCACAGGACTAATTGTTTTAAATTGGAAGAGGGGAGATTTAGATTAGATATTAGGAAGAAATTCTTTGCTGTGAGGGTGGTGAAGCACTGGAAGAGGTTGTCCAGAGAAGCTGTGGCTGCCCCATCCCTAGAGGGGTTCAAGGCCAGGCTGGATGGGGCTTGGAGAAACCTGGTGGGAGGTGTCCCTGCCCAGGGCAGGGGGGTTGGAACTCGATGATCTTTGGGGTCCCTTCCAACCCAAACTATTCTATGATTCTGCAGATTTACCAGGCAGGGAGCAAATGTGCCCGGGAGCTTGTGGGACCCTGCCTTTGCTCTGACCATCCCTGGGGTGGCACACAGAGATATCTCGAATCATCCCCACCGAATGAGCTTCCCAGGCTCCTGGCAGATTTCTTCCCTGCCCAAATGACCCTGACTCATTTTGAGGGGTTGAAGAGCTGCAACAAACCTCTGCCTTTGCTTTGGTCTGTCCCCAGGGAGAGCGGTGTGAGGCTGGACCACAGTGCCAGCCCAGCAGGGTGGGAGCTGGGGATGCTCCTCCTGTAGCCCCTTTGCCATGCAGCCCTTTCCCTTAACACCTCTGCTGTACCTACTTGGGCCAAACGGCCATTAACCTCCTTCTCCCAAGCAACTGGCCACTGAGACACTGACAGGAGCTCTCTGAAGACTATAAATGCTGCATGGTCTGGTGTTACACCCAACCTGTCCCAAGGTGCTGATAAATTCTCTGTTACCACCATCCTGCACTTCACAACCCAGATTTCAGAGCTGAAAAGCTGCCTCTTCGGCCGTTCTGGGTATTACTGCAAATAGGAGGCTGGGGGTGGGAGTGTGAGCTAACGGGGTGTAAGGGTTCAGAGGAGACAGGCATTGGAAAATGTTCTTCCACTCCTGACAGAGGTAAAATTCCCCCCAGACCTGTTCTGCTGCTGCCACTGTCCCCAGATCCCTTGTACTCCAACTCCCCGCACCCAGACCTTAGGGTTTCCTCAATTCTGGCACTCTCTTTAAAAAAAAAAAAAAAAAAACCACAAAAAAAACCCCCAAAAACCCAAATTCCAATCCAGTCCATGATTTCTGTGTTACTGTTTAGTCATATTGCAAAGGGGGTGGAAATCGGAAACTGTGATTCACCAGGATCTTTGCACAGAAACTTTACACGCTGGAACAATTAATTATCCATTAAAACCTTTGTCTGTGTGCATCTTATTGTTCCAGACTCTTATTGAAGCCACTCAGCGAAACAATCGCTCTGCCAGCATTCGAGTGTGGTTAATCAACTAACAAGCTTATAAATACAATAGATACAGCAACACGTTGCTCCCCGAGAGCGCCGTTGCCGACGGGTCTCGAGCCACTTCAGAAAACGTGAAATTAGTCATGGCTCTCGTTGGTGAAGCGGGTGGCTCTCCTTCCTACAGCTGGGAAGCTGGGCGAGACCATGATGTTTGGAGATGTGCCACTAAAACCCTTCCTCCTCCAAGCTCTGAGCATCCCGACTGCAAAGGGTGATGGAGGACACCAGGGTGCCCAGGTCCCTCCAGGCAGATGGGGACAGCAGCCTGACCCGACACGGAGGATGCTTCGGGGCAATACAGCCGTAAAAGGTGGATTTAATGGGGTGAAGTTCTGCTGAGGATCTGGAAAAATTTCAAATTTGTTGAGGTTAGAGGTGACTCTTGTGTCTTAGAAAGTATTTTCTGTGTCTGCTGGGTGGGCAAAGTCTGGGAAAGTGGTGTTTTGAGGGAAGCAGGTGGAGGCATGTAATCTTTGAGGACATGTTTAATGGTAGAAATTTTCTCTCAGTTGTATTTAGGCCATAATTACAGAAGTCATAAAGGTTTTTATTTCCTGACAATTAATGACAGGCCAAGCAGAAAACTCTCTCACCAACGCTGTTATAAGTTACAATTACTTTTTTTTTCAATTATGTTTATGTTTTCCTTGCAGCTTTCGGGAACTGCACATGGACACACACACACTCAGGCTCTCGAGCAGCCTTTGCTGCTCACATGAGGATGGAGAAGGTCAGGAGACAAAGCTACAGAAGCTGGAGAGCTTAGAGCATACGAAGAACAAAATATTTAGTTGCAAAAGTGGATGAAGGGGCATTTAAGTGACCTCAGCTAAACTTTGAGCTTTCATTACAGCTTTTTTGGTCATATCTCTGATTGGCCTTAATGTGCTGATTGCCTCATGGCCTTTATGGGCCCATGGACCACTTTTTTACCCTGCCTGGGATGTGGGGGTGTGACGGACAGAGGCTGCTGGAAAAAAAGGATTGCCAAGGAAAGTCTGATCAACTGCAAATGAGAGATAAAGACCCCAAAAGCCACCTCAGGCTTAGGCTCCCCAAACCAAAACTTTTTGCTTGCATTTTTGCCACAAACTCCCCAGCCTCTGCAGCGCTGGGAGAGCAGCAGAGATAAGAGCACCTGTCAGCTTGAAGAGGCTCAGAGAGATAAGCATCTTGCTTTGAACTAGCAGATAAATGTACAAGCTTGGAAGAATCTATCACCAGAGCATCAGAGCAAGCCTGGCCCTGAGCCTGGGAGTTCAGACATCTCTTTGGAAAAGCATCCATAGGCTGTCCCACATCTTCCCTCCTGCTCTACCATTCTTCCCACCTCTTCCCTTCCACGGGGTCTGGGGTACAGCTCTGAGCACCACCAGGGTGTCACAGCTCTCCCTGCTTGTCTGGACCTGTCCCTCCTTTGGCTGTCACCTCCCTCCTCTCCCCCGTCACGTACTGTGTATGTAAAAGTCAAAACTCATATTTAGGAGAAAAAGAAAAGTACAGGAGTGACATCATTTGGGTCTGTTTGGAGATGCTCTGGGATTTCATCAGCCAGAAGAAGCCCTAATTTTGCAACAGGAAGGTCTGCCACTCTCCCTCCATCTCCCTTTGAAAGCTGCTAGACAAAAAAAATCTCCAAAAATCCTTCTTTTTACCCCGCACGGTGGTAAAGAGGGAACTTTGGTGTGCCGAGGGGTGGGCTACCGAGATCCCAGCCAAGCCACAGAATTGTCACATGGACATAGAGGGAAAAATTGGCATTCCTCTGTGCTCCTCTGCCCTCCAGCCCCCGCAGAGCCCCGGTCCATCACCTCCGCACCAGCCCCTTCAGCTAACGGAGATTTCTGTGCAGGGGGCAGGTTGCAGGTCTCGCTAGCTGTATAAATGAGCAAATAAAACGAACATTAACAACTTCTGCGCAGTTATCGCAGTTTCCTGTCCTAGATAATTACCTCATTTTGAGCGTAGCAATGGTGATTTGCTGTGTTTATACAGCAGAAAAGGTGAGTGGCACTGCACCGTCAAAAATTATTGCCGGGACATAAAAATGTCTTCAGCTATTAAAGCGGTGACATTTCTATTTAAGTTTGCCGTTCTGCCCAGGTGGGAGGGAAGGCTCTGGGGTTTAGCACCACAAGTCCCCCCCCTTCTTGCCTGGCAGTTTAAGCCCCAAGCCCTGGAGATGGTGGCTTCTGTCCCCCAGGTCCCCACGGAGCACACAGACCCGCAAAGGCTCGCTGGCAGAGGCTGGAACAGATTTGCTGACTCTGGGAGCATTTTGTGTCGATGTTTCAGCTCTGTTCGTTAATGAGGGAAGAAACACTTCTCCCTGAACCACCCTTTCCCCCCCACCCCCCTCCAACCCCCCGTTTCCAGGCCAGGTGTAGACATGATTTATTGCATTGTTTAGTCATTATTCTCAGTTACCCAATTATGTTTTTTAAAGTTAAAAAATGCAAGAACTTTGTTGTGGCTGCATCTGGGGATTCTGCAGCATCTGGAAGATGGTAAGGAAAAAAAAGAAAACCAACAACCAGAGGAAACCAAGAACAACAACACCAGCAGCTTCTTGTGTGCTACCTTTCAACATATCTCACCACTGGATCGCAGTCGGGGGGGGGGTGGGGGGTGATAGTGCTCCCCTTGCCTTGACCCCACGCATTTCCCTGGCGGGTGCCAGAAGCCCAGGCTGACGGCAGCGGGGCTGCAAGAATCTGGTGCATTTGGTACTACTTAGCAAAAAGCTTCTGTGATTGCATAAAGCCAGAATAATCACCAGGGAGGTTTCACCACACGGCAGATAATGCTTGGCTCTGCTGACTCTAACACTTCCCAACGGTAACTTTTCTAGCTCTGCCATACCAAGCCATGGACACTGAGTTTTACCTGCAAGGATGGTTTACGTTGGGATGGCTGAAGACAGCAGAGCCTCCAGCTTCCCACCGTGTCCCTCCAGTTACAGAGCACAGCCTTAGAGCAGCCAGTTCCCAAAGGAGGATGACCTTGGAAAGGTATGCTATAAGCTCAGCCCTTGAGCGGTTGGCTCTGGGGAAGCTCAGATGTCCATAACCTCAGGGCACCATTCTTCCCCAAGTTATTCCACTCCTGGTTGAAATCAGGTGTCTAAATTTTCACGGGGCTGGGGCTGGAAGGGATTAGCAGTCTCCCTACATGTAGCATGGGTGGCAGCATGACATCTGGGGGCTTCACAAGCCTATTCCCTTGTGTATTTGGTTGACAGGGTTCCTTCACAGATCCTGCCACACTCTAACTCCTCCTGGTCTGAAATATTCCTCTAACGTCCTGGCTGAGAGCCTTAAATATTTTTTTTTCAAAGATTTCCAAATCCCAAAGCTAAAGCAACTGCTAAATCCATATTTAATAAAAGAGGGAATTGCAGCTGGATACCAACTCTTGCACACCCTTATCCCAACTCCAAAGAAGCAGATATGCCTCTGCTGGGCTGCGATCCATGGATCCTCACTGGGATGCGAGTGCCTCATCCCACCGTGCAGGGGATGCCTGGAGAACCAGCTCAATGAGCTCATTGCAAAAGATTTTCTTTTCTTCCATGGTAAAAGCATGGGGAGGTGGAATTACAGGACAGATGAAAACAGATCCCTAAAGTCTGTCCGACTGGGAGAGAGACCCTGTTGCTCTAAGCAGAGCAATGGTAAGGATGTTGGCCCTTAGTTCTACGCTTCATATTTAAAATCCAGCAGAGAAAGGAACAAATAAAACTACTGCAAATGTGCACTGGGGGTCAGAGGCTGACACCAGTGTTTCAGTGGTACCTCAAGACCCTGGACCCTCGTCTCAGCCCCAGCAGCACCGGCTGAGCATCACCCCAGCTCTCCCACAGACATTTGGGGCATAGAGCCAGGGTCAGAGGGCACGGCAGAAGAGCTGCCCAGAGCTGCTGGCACCATGGCTCACCTGCCAGGCTGCCCATCTTCAGCCTGCGGTGCTGCTCACATGGACTGACCGATGAGGGGATCTCTCTATCCTGCTTTTAAAAGCAGCTGAATTAATTAAAGCCGCACGGGCAATGGTAAGATAGTCTGGAAGGGAGAATAATGGAACTGATTTGCTCGTGGTGGTATTTTTGCCTCTAATCTTCCCATGGCATTCTTGCTGCTCAGGCTTTCCTTGGGTGCCGGGCTATTTTTGCCCGTTTGCTGATGCACAGATTCCACCCTACCGTTTTCCAGGTCAGGTCCCAGCACACGCCAGAGCTTTCCACCCCTTCCCTGCCCTTTCATCTTCCCAGCCCAGTCCCTGCCTGCCTCTTTTTCTGATTTTTCCCCCTGGGATGCCCCTCAGCATGATGGCAAACACTCAGAGGGCTGCAAGAGGAGCAGGAGCTCTGGCTGGCTGGCTCCCACAGCTTCTGCTGGCCTCTCCAACGTCCACATGAGTTAGTGTCCAGACCTCTGGTGTTTTCCATGCCAGCAATGGGGTGAAACACGGGCTACTGCTAACACAGAGAGGTTTTTGAGAGCGTTCCCCGCCGGTGTGAGGCTTTGGTTAAACAGCATCTTAGATTAACAAATTTGGGGTGGCATGGAAAAGTGGGGTTTTTCCAATTCTGTGCCTGCCCCAGGTCTTGGCATGCTCTGCTTCCCTTGTTATCGTCCTGGTGAGCCAAAAATGTCACCCCTGCCACCAAAACCATGTGTGCCTGCAGAGCCAAATCAAGCACCTAATTAGGAGGGAAAAAAGATGGCTTTTTTTTTTTTTTCCTGCCTAACCACATAGTACCCCCAGAAGCCAGCAATTGATCAGCTCTGTCGATACGTGCAGAGACCAGCGTTTTGGTTCACAGCCTCTTTACAATGGTAAATGGGCTAAAACTAAATAAAAGGACCGTACATCATTTAAATTAAAGCTCTGATGACAGTGCAGTGCCACAGTCTCATAGCAAATAATCATAATACGATGGCTTTTTTTTTGAGCCCTGATGCTGAATTTTGACAGGGACCCATTTCTCTTGGGTTAGCGGGGAAAGGAGTCGGGTCAGGGAGCTCCTTGGATGCTGCACCCTGGGAGCTGACCAACAGAGGCTGGTGGGAGCCTGAGATGGGCTCAGTGTTGTCCTTATCACACTCCAAGTGGCAGGAATCTCCTGGCCTTGGTCTCATTTGGTGAACCACGATGAGACCCTTCACTTGCCTGCATTTCTCCTGCGGCATTCGCCTACCACTAGTGATTGCAATAGAGATGAGCTTTTTTTCTCTTGACACTTTGGGCATCCTTTACCCTGCAGAAGGGTGAAATACTCTTGCTGTAACCTGCACTACACTGAAATGACCCCGTGGCAGGGGTGTGTCTGTCTGTCTGTGTCCTCTTGCTTTATATGAGGCTGCTCCTGCGAGATGGGCACAAGCCAACTGGCACCTTTGAGCCAGTTTCCCCCCACCATGTAACCAGGGGACAAGCTGGTGAGCATCAGGTTATAGATGGGAAGAAGAGATATGGCAAAACCATGAACTCTACAAATATTGCCCTGGAGATACAACCACCAGAACAACAGTCTATTCCAGGGAACCACAGTCAGCAGCCTCCCTTCATGGGTTGCTTTTCCTTCCAGCATCCCAGACCCATCCCTCTTCTGGTGGTGAGATGAGAAATAATTTAAATAATGTCAAATCTAGCTCTCCTTTAAACATATTTCAAATCCAGAATTTATTTCCCTCCTCTCTGGGGGATAAGCTGTACCCATTTCTGAATGTTCACGCAGACTTTGTGAATGGCAGCAGAAACTCTGACCCTAAACTGAAAATATTCCCATCTATGCAATCCACGGTTCCCCCAAGGAACTGATGCAACCATTTCTTACTCATTCCCCAATTACCTTATTACTCCTGCAAGAGCTGGAAAGCCTGTCCTTTCAGGAACGTTGGCCAATCCCCATCCTGAGGGAAAGTCCTAAGGGGATTCTCAGTGTCAGGCATTTTCCCTCAATTTGGTAATTCTCTACTAAATGGGGTTTCTTTCAGGTGCTATTTATGCAGGAACAAAAATGTTCATTATGCTGATCACTGAGATGAGAGATAAAATATTACCTAGGAAACACAGATTTTGAAATGACATATCAGACCTTCAAGCTCATGTTTCTGCAGAGAAATGTGGACCGTGCACATGTAACATGTACGGAGGTGGCAACACCTCTAAATTGAATTTCTTCTGTCTTTCCCTCAAAAGACAGGCTTCTGCATCAAGTGCCAGTTCACAAACTAAAACAATTTGAAATACCTCCAGCTTTGACTTTTTTTTACTTAATTTGTCATACAGGGTTTGATTTATTAGGTACTGAGCCACTGGCCACGGTGAACCTCTGGGAGATGTAGTTGCCCTGGAGGTCTCCTGGCTGGGAAGAGCCTCTGTGGGCGGGTGGAGGGAGGCACCCAAGGGGGACAAGGTTTCACAGTTGTCCAAGAACTTCTGATGACACGAAGTGAAAAAAGAGAGGGGTTGCTCAAGGGGCTTGGACAGGAGTGGTGAAATTAAATCCAGCAAAAGCAAATTAGGAATAAATGTTAAAGGGGAAAAAAAAAAATCCTTCTGATGATTCTTGTTGAACTGGAATCAGACACAGACTGTGCCAGAGGATGCCTTGGATGAGGGGAAAAAATTTAAGAGTGGCTTTGGGCTTGCCTGGTTAATGCTGAGAGACTCTGCCGTTTATAGTCTCTTTGGATTTGTTATTATTGTTATATTGTTTATAGATCTCTTTGGGAAGAGGGTGGCATAGTGTGGGTGACCCCTGGGTCTTCTCCTGCCCCCCAGTTGGGCTCAGTGTAGCCCAGGGATACTCAGACACAGCAGTAGGATAGACATCCCATGCCATAAAATGCCAAAGCTCCTCCTGGGGAGGCATCCCTGGCACAGAGCCCCCTCTGGAGCCTAGCCTCCAGCCAGCCCTGCCAAACTTCCAGCATTTTCAATGTGGGATTTCCAACATCAGAACCACGATTCAGCAAAGAAGACCAGGGCTCGCTGTCTGACCTTGGTAACACAGCAGTTTTGCTAGAGAGCACACAAGATGACTTTTCACAGTATCAGTCACAGAATCATAGAATGCTACGGGGTTGGAAGGGACCTCTGGAGATCATCTAGTCCAACCACCCTGCCAGAGCAGGTCCACCCAGAGCAGGTTGCACGGGAATGTGTCCAGGTGGGTTTTGAGTGTCTCCAGAGGAGACTCCACCACCTCTCTGGGCAGCCTCTTCCAGTAAGGAAGTTCCTCCTGTTGTTTAGATGAAACTTCTTATGTTCCAGTTTGTGCCCGTTACCTCTTGTGCTGTCCCTGGGCACCACTGAATAAAGACCAGCCCCATCCTCCTGACACCCATCCTTTAAGTATTTATAACCACTGATAAGATCTCCCTCAGTCTTCTCCAGATTAAAAAGACTCAAGTCCTTCAGCCTTTCCTCCTAAGAGAGGAAAATCCCTTCATCATCCAGGGTGAATGGACAGACAGATGTGTAAGGGATTTACTTTTTCTTCTTTTTTTTTTCTTTTTCTGCTTCTTTAACTAGTTTTTGAAGGGCTCTTCACAATCACAACAGAGCAGCCCTGGGATTCAGCCAAGCCTGGTCACAGCCCTGGGGACAAGGAGAAGCTCTGTCTTCTCTGCATCGACCCAGGCAGAGCACAGAAAGCTGTGGACTTCTCCAGCTTTCCTTAGGCTTGTTCCCCCACCCCTTCTGTTCTCGAGGAAAAAGAGGTGGGTGGAAGGAGAAATGCTTTAAAAACAACACCGCCACAAGGAAATGAGGTGGGAGGAAAATAGGAGCTAGTCACTTGCTAGGAGAAATCCAAAATAAATGGGATGCCGTCCAGACTCTTCACACCAGAAATGTGATGTAATTTTCCTTTCCAGCAACGTGCAGGCTGCCTCTCCCCAGCTCTCTGCTCAGCAGTGACCACTCGGCCCCCGGTCCTGGCACCCCCCCAGCTGCCGCAATCCTGATTATAAATGGAATTATGTCGAGTCCCTTCATGGCAAACCCAGGGGAAGAAGCGGCCGTGGGTAATTTCAACTGTTGGCTCTGCTGGGGAGGGGGAGGGAAGAGGGGGTGATTTCCCCATCACCTCAGGACTCCTTGTTCTTGGCGCCTGAAAACGGGAGCTAAGGGGGCTGTCGTGCTCCTGCCACCGGCAGGTGAGAGTGGGCTCTGGCAAAGGTCCCCCCCCCCAGCACGGAGAGATAACACACGGAATAGCTGTGCTTTATTTTCCTTAAGAACAAGAAGTGCAAATAGTAATTGTATTGCATTGTGCAAATAGCAGAACAAACAAAATCCTCAACTTGATAGGAGTACGGGTTGTTGTAACCAGGAAGAAAAAAAAAATGATCAAAAACATGTCACACAGGAAAAAGGGTTTCCATTCACAAAGAAATCATTATGGTTAATTTAATTCATTGTAGCATTTAATATAGAAAAGCTTTTCTACAGAGACTGGGAAAAAAGCCAACATTTATATATAAATGGGTTTTATTTTAAAAGCTAATGCAGTGGGCAGGATGCTTCAGGGTTATTTTCTCTCCCTTTTTCTTTCAGCGCATATGCAAAGCTGGTATTGTATCCAAAAAACAAGGAATTTGCTGCTATCTAAAGTTTACAAATTGCTTTTTTTCAAAAGCACAATTTCATATTCCTTAGAAATGTAAATGACGAGGTTTTTATCTCCTTGCTTTCCTTTCTTTTTTTTTTTTTTTTTAAGTTACTTATATTAGTATCCAAGGCACTGATTTGCAGAATGGGCTTTAAATATCCTCCCACTGTAATCAGCGCAGACATCGGCTGCCATTCATGCGAATGCTTGACAGCACCAGCTCTTAAAAAGAGATGCATTTTCCGAAATGGCTGGAATGTGGTTAACCTGAGCGCGTTCCCGGAGCGCGCCGGGGAAGGGCATTCGCCATCCGAGAGCTATAACAAGAATCAGCTGTATTTGTGCAAGGGACAGATGGTTAGTGAGTAACTGGTCTGATCAAATACCTTCAGCCATAAAATTGCAGGGGAAGGAAACATATGGTATTACCCACTTGTGCCTTCCCGTGTGCTGGATGGGCAGATACCTCCAGCAATGAAAATGCTGAGGCTTGTGCTTGGGTTTACTCGTGTGAGTAAATGGGACAGGACAAGGAGCAACGGTTTTAAATTGGAAGAGGGGAGGTTTAGATTGGATATTAGAAAGAAATTCTTTGCTGTGAGGGTGGTGAGGCACTGGAACAGGTTGCCCAGGGAAGTCGTGGGTGCCCCATCCCTGGAGGGGTTCAAGGCCAGGCTGGATGGGGCTTGGAGCAACCTGGTCTGGTGGGAGGTGTC
>JAOTQQ010000063.1:3886298-3904762 GCA_026546715.1 Gallinago undulata | reverse complement strand
GTCCCTGCCCAGGGCAGGGGGGTTGGAACTCAATGATCTTTAAGGTCCCTTCCAACCCAAATGATTCTATGATTCTAGTCTATGATTCTATGAGTAGTGCCTTGGATCTGCACGCAGAAAACAGCAAGTGCTGGGACTTGGGCTCAGGTCACACAGGTTTCATCCATCAAAGGCACAGCCAGAACCTCCCCTCCTCACTCGGTGCTGCACTGAGGGCTCTGTGCCCCCAGCAGTCGCTAGCCAAGCCAGCCTGGCCATCACTGTATGGTCTAAATGCTGCTTCATGGTCATTCTGGGATGTGGACCTGTGTTTGAGGTGGAGCTGGGCTGGAAAGCCTTGTTGAGCTGGCTCTGCTCTCTCTTGTGCCAGAGAAGCACAGGGTGAAGCCCTCCTGAGTGGCAGCTCCTCCATGTCCCCAGGCAGTCTTCTCTGTGCTTTGTCAGCCTTCTTGGTACAAAGCTATTCCCAGTTTCTACCCTAATTTTCCCTTGCTGCCATTCAAACCCAGGTCCATTATTTCCAGGTCAGCAATGGTTAGAACGATTCACTCCCTTTCTCTTTCAGCCTTCCTTTATGCGTTTGATCTCATCTTTCCTCAAACTTCTCCCCTCTAGACTAAATAGACCCAAATACTTCAGCAAAGGTGATGTTTCTGAGACCTAATGGCTCTCACTGGTCTCTCCCTGACACAATCTGCATCCTCTTCACCCCAGCAGGTGACTGGCAGAGGTGGCAACTCAGCCCTTAAAGGTCCTTGCATCTCCTGCCAGGACAGGATCCCTGTTGGTACTTTATTTTCCTTCCTTTCCTCTAAGATATTCCATTAGGGGATGCCAAGCTATTCCCAAATATCATCAAATGCAGCCACATCACATCTGTGGAGCAAGGAAAATTATCCCACTGAGGAAGCAGCTCAGCAGAAAGCCAAGCAACAGCAAAGGGAAACAACTTGACCAAGGTCACCTAGAAGTGGGGGGTGCCAGCCAGTGCGCTCCTAAAGCAACCCCCACGTTAATATATATCTCTAATCATCCCTTTGCAGAAATAGCTTTTTTCTTTGTAAAATGCCAACTGCTATTAAATCCCTCTCCGGACTTCTTAGCCCTGAAATTGCATATGTTACCCTCTACTGGTGCTTGGGGCTTTGTTCTGGTTGTATCAGCTGGCAAGACAATTCTCCTCATTTGGAAGCATTTGCATAAAGCCAACGTTGATTGCTGATGAGTTTAGTCTCCGCTGCGACTCCGGCTTGAGCACCTGTTCCTCAGGCCTGGGCTTGTTCCTGCTGCAGTCAAAGGCAGCTTGGCCATTAACTTCAAAGCAGGCAGGATAGGGCCCTCTATCAAAGCAGGCGAAATGCAAAGTTTGGAAAGCTCGCTGGAACCGCTACGTTTTTAACCCAGATCCCTGATTTATTACCCACCACGTCTGCAAGCGTTCAGGATCGCAGTTCCTGTTCAGACCTACGCTGTTCTATGCCAGTAGCTTTGGCTTTTCAGCAAGAAAGCTTTCTCACTGGATTATGCAAATACTCGGCGCATTGTCGTTCTCTGTTTGCATTAAGTTCACCTACCCTCTGGTTTGATTAATATACCCTCTCCCCCACAGGCTTGCTCTCGTATGTTTATTTTAGGGATGGGCAAATGAGCTGGGAATAAGAAAAATGAAATTGAACCTTCACCCAAAACTTGAAGTGGGTGGTTTGGAAAAAAAAAAAAAAAAGCAAAAAACCCCAAACCAACACAACAGAATGAATAAGTCTTTGAACCACACAAATAGTTCCCTTGTTGGTGCAGGAAAGGCAGGCTGGGCCCCAAAATGATGAAATGCTGTGTCCTTTTCTGTTTCCAGAAGCACTCCATGCGGCTCGCCCCAGTTCCTACCCCCAGGCCAGTCTCTTGAATGGGATCGGTGTTTGTGGGGGAGATGCAACCAGCCCCAGTTTGAGCCCAAAGTGATGCAGACCCGCTGTGAGCACGGTGCACAAGCTCCTGCTTCGGCTGGAGCCCCGGGATGCAGTTTCAGGATGCTCACAGCCAGCGATGCTGTGCTGCAGCTCAGCTCAGGCAACGCCACGGAGAGCCCGGTCTCTTGGGATTAACACCAGGCAACCCCAAGAGCCCAAACTGGCTTGGAGAAACCCCTCAGAAGCCCTGTGTAGTGCAGGACTGCAGAGAAGCAGTGCTGCAGCAAGGACTGGGGAGTCCATTGGGGCCATGCCGGGTTGGCTGGGAACCAGTGCTGGCCTGGGGACACCCCGGGGTGGGTATTTTGGGGTGCTGCAGAGCACAGCAGTCTGGTTTCCCCGAGCACTTTGCAAAGACGGGCAGGCCTTGAGGGGAGAGAGAAGGAAGCCAGTGCCCGGGCTGAAAAAGCTTGGTCCCATCCTGGGCTTGAGTGTGGAGCCCGGGGCAGGGGCCAGTGCCGTCCCGGCCGAAGCTGGGAGCTGCTGGAGGGAGGATGGAGCCGGGATGCGCGCGCTGCGGGTGGCTGGCGGCTTGCCAAATCGCTGGTCACATCTCCCGCTTGAAATCGCACCGTGATTTGTTTGGAAGAACCTGTCAGAGGCTGGCAGGTTTCCCACCGCTGATGAAAGGAGCTAAGGATGTCTGAGAGCTTCACAAGGTGATACAGCCATTAAGGCACCATGACAGACTCGGCACAGAGGCACTAAAAACATGCCGAGATTGGCAGCTCTGGTGCCTGAAACTAAACAAGAGATGCAAAATAAACTGAAGGGTGTGTGACGGGGTGTGTGAGCACGCTCGCGTGTGTGCGTGTGCGTGCTCGGGAAGCCAGCATCCCTCCTCTTCTCACTTCCCCTGACAGCTCTGAACTTGAAGTAAGATGTAAGCAAACAGAAAGGGTGCAAACCTTCCCTTGTGGTCCCGTTCATGAATTATAAAGTGCCATTCACAGACACGCTTTTATTCTCTTTCAAATGAATTTTGCCTCGCTGAAAGGTGGGCTGTCAGCTGTGGAGAAGGAAGCCCTCTGTTTAGCCCCGGTGCAGTCACAGCCCAGGTGAAGGAGTTGCAAACTCCCCTCCGCATCTCCTGCCTGTCACAGCAGCAGTGTCCCTGGAGGGCACCAGCACCTGGCTGTGGCTGGGGACCTGAACCTGTCCCCACAGTGCAGGGACACAGGCTGCAGCAGAAGCTAACTGCCTGAGAGATCACTCTCCCACCAACATAAGTAACAGTGGCCGAGACACAGGCTCAAGAGCTTTGGCACATGTTATGGAATCATATAATCATAGACTGGTTTGGGTTGGAAGAGACCTTAAAGATGACCAAGTTCCAACCCTCCTTGCCATGGACAGGGACACTTCCCACCAGACCAGGTCGCTCAAAGCCCCCTCCAGCCTGGCCTTGAACCCCTCCAGGGATGAGGCAGCCACAGCTTCTCCAGGCAGCCTGTTCCAGTGTCTCCAATGAATGGGGCTGGCTACGTAGAGGGTCCCACCACACTCTTGTTTTGCTGTGAACGGCACGTCTGGAAACCGGAGGAAGGAGCAAAGCCAAAGGTTGCTCTCTTTCTCATCACATCTCAGGTCTGCACTCAAGAGCTCTCTCTTGCTGCACAAAGCAGAGCTTTGCTCCTGGCCACTGTCATTGCGGAGGTGTGAGGTCCATGGTGAGGCTGTGAGCAGTGAGGAGCATCCCAGCACTGGAGGAGTCGGTGAAAGAGAGGAGAAAGCAGAATGACTGGGGGGAAATCCAGTGCCATTGACCTCCAGCATCCTAAATGAGAACGCTATGACAGGGGTTTGGCAATTAGATTGTTATTGTTTGTTTAAGGAGATAAATGAATCCCTTTGTTTTGCATTCTGGACTTCCAGCCTATAGAGAAGGCATTATGACTTTTATCTGTACTTCTGCAGCCTAAACAGGTGTGGGAATAAGTGGAGCCTGTCTGGTCATCATCTCCAAGGAGGAAGAGATCTCAGGAAAGCTCTGGGGATCCTGAGCATCAAACGCAGGCCCGCACCAAGGCTGCCCAGATGGAGCAGCTCTGTCCCCAGCCCCATGTCCCTGTGCCATGCCATGGGTGATGGGCAATACCTCATGCCCCCACAGGGAGCAGGTACACAGAGGGGACCGAGAGCTCATGTCACTTTTATACTATACTAAACATCTCACTACAGGCCATGTTTGTCAGCAGAGAGGTCATCCTTATTCACTTGAACAAAGTTTTTGTTTATGCAATATCCTGCAATGGTGAACTTTCTATGTAATGTTAAAATGCCAGGTCCTCCGTCTGCCTGGAGTAGCTTCCCTTTTAATTTCATTGAGTGCTCCCTCACGGTTGAATTAGATGAAAGGTGAAGTGAAACCCGGTGGACATCCTTAGCCTCATTTATCTTTTATACTGGCAGCACATTCGCACTTGCACCTTCTCTCTTTGGGAGGTCTCTGCTTTCAACTCTGCTGCTCTGGCTCCTGCACCCACACGCACCTCTGGGTGCTCTCGGACCGTGCCATGAACTGCCAGGCTGGGGTGAGCTCGTGGATCGTTAGCCTGCAAGATAAAAGACATTAGGACAGGGTTTCCTGCAGCAGAATGGGCAGGTAGGCTCCAGGCTGAGAGCTCTTGAAGAGTTCATCTTGGTGGCTCTTGAGGAGACAGTGGTAAGAAAACCCATCTCCACAAACCAAACTGTTACTCTCCCAAGACTTTTCCCATTCAAATTAATTATGAATGCAGATCCTAATTGTTTCAGGTGGGGTTTGGATAAAAAAAATCTGCTCCTTGCCCTACGTGGGGTCATGTTGGTGGCACCCAGAGTATCTCTTGGCTCACCCAGTCCTGTGGGATGCATATGGCTGTGCCCGCTTTCCCCAGGGACCCAGCCTGAGGCACCCCAACCTGATGCTCTGATTAAATAATTTGAAACATGTTTCCTGAGCCTCCCAGAAAGCAGTCACCTTGTGTGAGTGCAGACAGCCAGGAAGCATGGGATGGCGGGAGCGACGTGGGGAGATGGGAGCGATGTGGGGAGATGGGAACAACATAGGGAGGTGGGAGCAAAGTGGGGAGAAGGGAGCAAAGTGGGGAGATGGGCACAGGGCTCAGAGGCAGGAAAGGGGAAAAAAAGAGGTTCCCACTCTCCACGGGCAGACACGTTGGCTCCACTTTGCCTGACCCGTCCTGGGGCAGCCAATAAAGGGGGAATTACAGGGCTGAAGTGCCACACTACTCAAAGAGGAAGCATTAGCTGAACATTCCTGGCCCACAACCCCCCAGCCATAATTAATAAACTCAAAGGAAATTAAACCACAAGAAGAGAAAACTCAAAACAACAAAACAAACAGAACCAACCCAAACTGTATCACGTGAGGCAGGAGGGGGGAAGCAGGCACCGACAGCCCAGCGAGACCGTCAGAGGTAATTGCAGTCACAGGGCGAGAGGCTAAAACGGCATGAAATGAATCAGTTTAACAGATATTAAATTTGCAAGCCCCGGGCGACAGGACTCCATTCAGTTTATTTGCATTAATCAGGTCAGGGGAGTAACCTTGGGTTTTTCTTCCAGGAGATATCATCAGCCTTTATTTGTTTCTCATGTGAAAGTATCACAACGGATAAACACAACCTGGGAGAGGGCTGTGAAGCCTGTGCTGCATCTCACCCTTGCTGGGAAGACCAGCTCAAACTCTGCCTAAGCCATGCCTTGCTGGTGTCATGGGTATGGTCTGTCCCAGCCTCGGGAAGGTGGGTTGGCCACACTCCATGCCTTAGTAGACACCAAAGGACTATAAAGTGTCAGGACCTCTTATAAAACCAGAGGAGCCTGTAATTTTGAGTCAGAGTGAGTAAGTAGCCACTACACCTGCACAGAAGTAGCTTCTCACCTGCTGATGCCTCTCAGGTCCTGCTTGATGCACTGAGGCAGGATTGGGTATAAGAGAAATTTCTGCAGCCCAGCAAGTTCTTGAACAAAACAAAACCTTCAAGGGCTTCCTGCAAAGTCAGGAACAAGCAAGGCAGCATCAGCGCCATGGGAGAACCACATAAGGAAGTGAGTCCATCATTTATGGAGAGTTGTGCTTGTTGCAGTATGTAAGGTAATGACTCCGATGAGACCTCCTGCCTCTGGTACAGCCTGAGGTGGAAGGGAAGAGCTGCTCCTTTCAAATGATGCTTCAAGAGCATCAGCCTTTGCGCCATGTTGAGGTTAGACTGTGTTGGGTTAGGGGGAGCATTGACAGTCAGATCTACACCACATCAACCACATACAGCAGTCACAGGGTGATGATGGTTCTCCAGGACACGTGGACTGTGGTCAGCCCATGTGAACAATGGCACCGGTAGGGCATGGGGACAGCAAAGTCACACAGTGTCATGGGAGGGGGTGTCTACCCCCTTCCCCAGCATTCCCCACACTCACTGGCTCAGCATTTCACTGAGATGTTCCCACTGGGGATCCTGCAAAGATGGTGTGTGCCGAGGCTGTCAGGTGTAAGGTCCCCAGCAGGCAGCCGTGGTGGGGTTAGGGTAGGTGCAGGAGGGGGCATGTCCTGGCAGCTCCTTGGGGTACCTGGGGCTGCTCCCAAATGCTCAGAAGCAGAGTTTTGACAGCGGCTAAGCTGCCTTTGAAAGACACCAGTCTCCCTGTCCTTCTTTCACCTCCTAAAGCTAATGTTTCAGTTTACACGACAGCTCTCTTCCTAACTCACTGGCAGGCAGGTCAGTGACCCTTCCCCATATGTGTCAAGATGTGGCCTGTGGACACAGTCACACACCTCCTTTTCCCCAGCTCCTCTAGATTGATGCTTGACACCTGCAGGAAGTTTTCCAGTGGCAGGCAGGCAGTTTGCCCCCCTCATACAGGTTTCCATATCGAAAGCCTGTGTTATGTGTGCATGCACGTGTGTGCATGTGCTGTCTGGGCATGCAGGGGAATTATACTTGATAGTATCTGAGACGGTTCAGCCTTTCTCAGGAATTACATTAAGGGTAAATTTAGCTCTCAGTGTGTGTGTACATGTGTCAGGGAGACAGACAGCATGTGATGGTGTGTGCCTCCATGCTTATACCCACTGCTTCGTAAGCTGAGATGAAGTTGACATCTACCCCGAGGGGTATGTTTGAAGAAATAAGAATATCATTTTCTGAGTGATATGGATTTGAGAGTCATAAAGAGGAGCGGAGGGCTCTGGCATACAGACCAAAAGCAAAGGGAGCTCCAGTGTGGGAAGATGCACTGTACAGGGGCAGCAAGGAGGATGGATTTGTCATGTGTCATGTAAAAGTCCTCTTCTGTGCAGTATTTGAAAGGCTTGTCAACCACGCACTGCTAGCCCTGAGGGTCCACTGTGGAGACAGCGCATGCTCATGAGTGGAAATGAGGACTGTGGGTCTGTTTTGGGACCTGCCTTGCCTTTTTGGGGGGAGTGGTGCTGTCTGCTCTCAGCCCTCCTCTGGACAGAGAGCACGAAATAGGTTTCTCAGATGCATCTGCTTCACATTTTTGCCCCTTTGCACAACCCTCAGTAGCTACCCCAGCCCTTCCCCAGCAGGATGCTGGTGGGGTACGGGTGGAGGAGAGAAGTGTTGATGTTATAAGGAGCCCCTGAGGAGCGAGGAACCCTTCTTCCCACGGATCTCCTCCAGCATCCAGATGCTGCATGCCCAGCCTGGCCACCAGCCCTGGGAAGGGCTTTTCAGTGCTTGGGGTATGGAGGTGAGGGCAGGGCGCTCGTGTAATCGGGTAATAGCTCTTCCCACCCCTCCTTTTGCACACCCTGTTTGTTGAGGAGGAGGCTGGGGATGCTGCGGGGAGGAGGGGGCGCTGGATCTGCCATCTCAGCTCCTCCACCCCAGCAGCTGCTTCCTCGCACTTCTGCCAGCTGCTGAGCTTCCCCGCCGCAGAGCTTTGTCTCCAAGCAGGGGATTATAATACATCTCATTTAGGCACTCCAGCGTAATCTACTTGGCTTCTGCACATCAATACATCCTGCATTAGGTTCCCCACTCATTTTATTATTTTACAAACAGTCCTTTCTCGGATGCCGGCTGTTACGGAGCCAAGGAGGGCTGGTTGCATTTTGGATGGAAAAACACGGTGGTCTTAGTTTAGGCCACCAGTAAATTGGGTTGGGGCTCATCATCACCTTTATTTGTACATTTAGACAATAATGACTTGGTAAGTACCTGGGTGCCTGGCCTGGAGGAGTGGAAGCCACAGGCGCAGAGAGTGGCCCAGCTGTGATTTAGTGAGGATGTTAGGAAGGAGGATTGGACTGCTTTTTACACTAACACACTTCTAACCACTGCTCCCACCTGAATATCACAAAATAACTGGTTATCTCCTTCAAAGAATAAGAAAGAAAGAAAAAAAAGAATTTCATTCTTCCCAGTTGCAAAGAAGACTCTGGGGACATAATCTAGATTTCCATTTGTATGTGCTATTATTTCAGTCATTGCCTTCCATTTCCTACAATTTGATTGTCGGCTTCCCTGGTTTCGGTGACCTGGAATTGGCTGGCAATCTAAACCTTCCTGTGCCGCCAAGGAATTGTCAGCAATACAGCACACAGCTGTTCTCCCCGCACAGAGACTGGCACTGCTGCCCAGCAGGGACAAATGTAAGTGCCTCATCCAAAGGTGACGAAGCATAAGGAGCCCAGTGCTCGGTGACTTGTAGGTGACGTGGTGAGATGCACCCTGAGATCTTCAGCAGAGCCCAGAACACCAAATCGGCCCTTGGGTGAGAAATGCCTCTGGGGTGCTGAGTACCGTGCCCACAGAGCTAGATGATGGATGACTCTGCTTTGGAGGTGAGGAAGAAACCTCCTACTCATGTCTGCCGAGGCCAGGGCAGAACCTTCCTGACCTTATAACCTGCACACAAAATCTTCATCTGGTCAACCACAAGACATTTTCCACATGTCTCTGGCAGCAGAGGAGGGGAAACCCTCAAGAAGGGGGTGATTCCAGTAGGGACCAGCGAGGCAGAGGTGGGGCTGGGCAGAAGGTGCAACCACGTGGACAACCCACTGTGCCCGGCCTCGGTGGCACCATCGGACTCACTTCTCTCCACAGGCAGGACCAACCCTGCCTTCAAAGCCTTGTCTGCAGCTCGGGGATGTAGCCCCAGCCAGCATTTAAATGCTTTGCAAGCTGAACAGGCAGTCGCTACACAACTGATCTGGCGCAGAAAGGGATTTGCACGAAGTCCTTTTGCAAGATGGATCATTCCTGCAAAGTCTTATTTAAATCCAAAGAAGCAAAACAACCCTCTCTATTCAGGACTGGTGATGCTTATTTGTTTATCCCCTATGAAATGCATGCATTTGAGACATACACGGATGCGTATCTCTATAAAGGAAAAAGAAGAATTCATGTTCCTAAAGAGAAGCTGGTCTCTACAGTAAAGGGCTGCTTGTGATGGGCTACACAAGTGCCAAAGCCTGTAGCTTTGATGGTGCTACTTCCAATATGAGAGCTGAAAATAGCTCAAAAAGTGGAGAATTGAATCGAATAAAATAGAATATTTCAGACCGCATGCTAGTTTATATGTGGAGAAACTGAAACACACAAACATGAATGCTGTCTTCAAAGCGTACCATGAGTCATGCTAGATGGAAGAAGAGTTAAAATGCAATTTTGACTCACAGTCCCTTAGTCTAGGGTCTGAACTCCAGTTTTTAGCCTGGATTCCCATGAAAAGAAGGCTTGGGCAATCATGCTGTCTGCCACGATATCATCTACTGCCTCCCACCGTGTTTCTTTCCCCAGCAATTTTGGAAGGTATTGGCCAATCTCAGCGAAAAAAATAAAAAAACTAGGAAAAAAAAAATCAGAGCTGCAAACTGCAGGAGATAAGTCTTTATCAGTTCCCGTGGACCTGTGTCTTTCTTTCCAGTATCGAGCCTGCCTTCTCAAACAGGAGAAACTAAAATACTGCCTTGGAACAAGGCTAGCGGGCACCAGTATCACAGACACTGCATTTATGTAATTATCAGGATCTCTGGGGCTTTATACAAAATTAAAATTACACCCAGGCAGCAACACGATCTGCACATCCAAGGTCAAGCTGTGGGAACTGCAGGGTCTTTCAGCTGACACTTATTTGACTTAGTAGGTTTTCCACTATGAAGAGAACCTGCTTTCATCGATGCCACAGGAAACTGGAGAGACAACTTCCAGAAGAAAACACGATCCAGGAGAAGGTGAAGCAAAACAAAATCTGCGCCCATCCTCCCTCCTGCTGCCCTTCCCTCTGCCTTTGCAGCACTTTCCCAACTTGAAGTCTTTCCTCCTGATGCTCTTCCTCACCTCTGGCAGTGCTGCAGCCTCCCTTGCTCTCCACCTCTCCTCCCTGCTGCTAACAAGCATCCTGGCCCTGCTGAGCCTTGGTCCTGACTATCCTGACTCGACGTTGGGCTAACACAAAGGCACGGGGTCTTGCTTGGGACCACCGCTCTGCACAGCATCCTTGCCCGGTCACAACCTGCCTCCCGCCGCCGCAGCAGATGCTCTGGCTCTCGACTGTCGGGAGAGCAGGCGAGGGCATTTTGGTTCCTTGCCCAGACTCCTCACACCACTACACTCCTCATGATGAGGAAAGAAAAAGAAGACGAGCGCAGCCACCCCAGGCCTAAATATCAAAGGGAAAAAAAAAAAAAAAAAGTGGTTTGAACCCAATCCACGCCAGCAAAGACTAGAAAGCAGCCAGAAAGGCAAGTTCAGACCTTGATGGTAACTTTTCAAGGTTTGGGTGTTACTGTAAGTCAGGACTAGTGGGAAAATGAGAAACGGAGCCACACTTGTCTAGACTTTGTTGGCGTTCACATCTGAAGAGTCAGTTCAGCTTGAACCTGCTAGTTAGCAGAAACCGCCCCGTCCAGCACGTGGTGTTTGAGAAAACACGTGCCTGCGTCGTGGGGCTCTGTCAATTTGGAAACGAGCTGGGTCTGCCAATGCGGGTAGGTGAACAAAGAGGCTACTTGGTGCATCTGTGTCTGTAAGCTCTGAGGTAGGGAGGTTTTTTGGACTCTATCTTTCACCCGGGTCTGCGTGGGCAGCTGACCTTCCCCCCCGGGGCAGCAGAACCTCCCCACCCAGCGCGGGGTTAAGGAGGGACCTCCCTTTCCCAGGGTCGGGCAATTTCATCCAGCTGCTAAAACTGGCTGAAGGACTGAGCTGGCCTTTTGAGGCACTGAATAAATAAAAAAGCTGAGGCTGGGTGATGCGGCGGGGCATGCCGGGTAAGGGCTGGCTGCCTCTGCTCTGGCCTGGCAGATTGCTGCCTGCTGCACAGAACCAAAGCCATCTTCCAGCCGGTGATTTAACATTCCAAGGGAGCAGATTAATGCCTGCAAACTTCTCAGTGGAAGCATTCAAACGCTAATTGGTAGTTGCAAGTAATTAAAGTAATTTACTCAGATTATAAAGAAATTTCTTAACAGTGATTAAGCAACTCTGGGACGTGTGTAGTTGTTTGTAATCACTCCCCCAGGGGGATTAAAGCTCTTGGCTGCATGTAATATGTCTTGTAACACCCTATGGGTCCTGTTGGCTCATGATAGCAGAGAACAGCTTGTTGGAAGAGATATAAATCAGGTCTGCACGCACATAAAGTACATCACATAGGGAACAGATCTCCTTCATGGTCCAAGCCTGGGGAGCAGGAGCTCCCCGCTGAAGGCAGACATCCCATTAGCCGGGTTTTGCTCCACAGACAGAGTCCATATCATCCCGTCATAAATATTAACGACGGAAAAGGCAGAAGGGAGGACAGGGCTGCAGGGAAACGCAGCCCTCAGCGTGGGGACAGGCTCATGGGATAACTGTGTGGGCACTTCTGCCTGGTTTCCATTTGCTAACCCATAAAAGGGGAATATATCCACTAAACTAGTTGTTTTAGTGCTCCAAAAGTAACAGAGGAAAAGTGCCAGATATCTGTTAAGATGATACTTAACAGATTATATTTAGCCAGTACTAATCAGCAGATTATCACTTAGATTATTTCATGTCCTTGTTATCCCAGCCAAGCCTCGAGACCTTGCTCAGCCTGGATTTAGGCTCAGGGACACAATTCCTGCTTTGAGACGTGCAGAGGAAGAAGCCCGCATTGCTCATCTGTGACATAAGGATTTTTCTTGCTTACTTTTTTTGCTTTCTAGTTAAGATGTTACGCAGTGATATATTCCCTTCCTAGCCCAGAAACGTGCACACATGGCTTAGCGAAATTCGGTGGAGTCATGTCACAGATAAACATTCTGCCTTTGATGCGCTCCCCGCTGTCGGGCAGATATCTTTTATGTTAGAAGGGACGACCTGGAGGAGCCAAGGCTCCTGCGGTGTTGTCACGACTCCCCTTGCCCTGTGCTGCAGCCCCTGGAGAGGCTGGTTGTCATGTTGACGTTGGCCATCAGCTGGAGTGTGTCCCCAGAGGAACAGAGGGATCCCTGTTACTACCCTTGCCCAAAGCATGACCTCGACAGCTCTGTCCTGCACTGGAATTAGGATTTCTTCCAAGTCTGCTCCCTGCCCTGAGCACACAAGGCTGGGGAACCTCCCTGGGACTGACGGCACCGTCTCGTGTGTCTTCTGACGGGCAAAGAAGTGCTTACCGTGTCTTGGAGTCACAGCCAAGACGCTCTGCCTTGCCTTCAGCAGGTTCCATTTTGCCACAGGGCTCTTGCAACTTGAGTAAGAAAGACTCTTTTAACGTGTGTGTCCAGGGAATCAGACAATTACAAGGAAAATATTCTTCTTATGTTGCAACCTTCTTCCCTCACAAGCTGGTGGCTGGGGTCTAACTATTCTTCAGCACTACTAGAGTTTGTTTTCAGAGTCTTTTTTCTATGTTGGGAATAAAGAACTGTAAATATTGCATGAATGTTGACTGCAGAAGGATGCAAGTTTACCTGTGCAAACAAGTGTTGAGCGAACTGGGGAGCTCATCTCCTGCAATTACTTTGGCACATCATTTTGGTATTTGCTTTCCACAATTTTTTTGGCCAAAGGAAACCAATCATTCAATTTATTATTTCTTTTTTTTTTTTTTCCCCTCTCCAAAGGCGACACAGAAAGGATGGAACAAATTCACATTTTGTTTGTTTGCCTGTTTGAAGCATGTGCCTGAGAAGAAGAGGTTGTTCCGCCAGCTCTGCTGAAGGACAGAAATACACCACAACCTTCAACGACGCCAACGGGTAAACCCTCAGTGTCAGCATTCAGGGTCTGTGCTGTGGCCATTGTTACATTGTGGTGCATGGGACATGCTTTCCAGACTCAAATATAAATAGATTTTATTTTTTTTCTCCCCTGTGTTCTGTTTACTGTGCGTAGAAATCTGATTTTCCCTAATGGTCCTTTATAAATAGTTTCCACCCACCCTCTGCTTGAAAGCTTCTCTGACTCACATTGGAAATTAGGTTCTTCCCCTCCTCGCTATTGAGAACAATTATAGCTCTTTGTTCAACGGGAATTAAGAAGCATGAGGGCTGAATCCATCCACGGGAAAATTGTCACTCTCTTTTGTTTTCCGCCTGCAATAATTATCCTGCCAACCGCTCGCTCTGACATCCTTAAACCCTCTGTGCCTCCACCAAGCATCCACCATCCCTCCCAGCGCCAGTCTGCCGGCGTGCTTTGTGCTGATTCATTTTTTTATTGGCTTCTGTTAGCCACATCCTTGTTTTACCTTTTCTTCCCATTTCCCATCCAGCTGTGCCTTCCCATCGGGAGAGAGAGGTGCCCCGGGAAGGCAGGACTGGCCGAGGTCGGAGAAGGGGGAGCAGCTGGTCCTTCAGCAAGACCCCAGGGGTTTATTATTTCTCATAAAAACTGACAGCTCTGTTGCCCATGGGGACCAGAGCTTTGGGATGCCCCCAGGGGCTGTCCTGACTAAGGGGCCCAGGCGTGATGCTTTGGGGTGACAAAGAGAGAGCAAAACACAACAAGGAAAGAAGGCGGCCAGACTCCTGGATAAATGCTTTTCTCTTTCCGCAAGTCTGCTCCAGAGTGAAAACCCCTGTTTTAAAGAACACAACCAAATCCTGCCCATTTTTTTTTTTTTAAAGGATCCAAAATGACTAACCATTGACCCCTCCAGCCACACACTCATTTTTCATTAAAGTGTTCCTTGGATCTTATAAGTGGAGAGAGAGAGAACAAGCAGGCGAATGCGCGAAAACAACCAAGAGTGCCCTGGGGCTATAATAACCGAGGTAGGAACATTTTAAATTATACCTTGGGTCAAAATGATTTTAGATTGATCAGAAACCAAAATTACCCCTGAGTTCCAGTTGATTGTCTGTGTCTTGAGTTCATCTGGAGGCTGCGTTTCTCCAGCAGCCCCCATTATCATTATTATGAGGAGTGTGTATACATTGACCCTGTTATTTTAAGCAGTAGAGGAGAAAAGAAAGAGCCTTTGAACCTTAGAAACCCACCAGTTGAAGGCAGTGCACCAGCTGGAGAAATGTGCACTTTTTTTTCTACCCTCTAAATAAGGCCCAGGTCCCTCTGGGACCCCGGTGGGGAGTTCCCCCATGTCCCTTGAAGGACCATAGGAGTCCCCCTGGGGCCACAGGGGCTGCCGTGGTCCTCACCTGGGCTTCCCAGCAGGAAATTCTGTGGCAGATGTGTCAACCCGTGTGGAACACTCAAGAGAGCAGTAATGTACAAGACAAGAACAGTATTGGTTTTTCATTATCAAGACAGTAATAGCAAGACAAGAGTATTTAGTAGCTGTTGAGTTGGAAAACAAAAGAGGCCATTACCTTGTAAAGTTGCCCCATCTCTTCAGCACCTTCTCACTCTCACCCTAAATGGCCACATGTGGGTCTCCGTGACCATGGGGGTAGCCTGTGAAATCCCTACTGCAGGCTATGGCACAGGCACACCCAGGAGCACCATCTCCTCAGGGTGTTTAAGAGTTAGTTAAAAACCAGCATATTTCAGTTTATATATATGTATTTTTTAATATATACAAATATAAGCTTGTTGCACGATGTAAACCATTGTTAGATGATGCAGCTTGATATGTGTTGCTGCCGCTTTCTTTAGATGTATATATTTTTTACTAATGGTGATAGGTGCTGCAGGGGACCTCACACGCAGGGGCTATTCACGCTCATGCTCCGTGTACCCCTCAGTGGTGTCACACCATTAACCCCCCCCCAGCTTGCAGACACGTGGTGGCTGAGGCTGAGTGTGGAAAAGGGCTCGCAGGAGGGGACAACAAGGCCCTGTGCAAGGTAGTGGCTGGTTTTGCAGTTTTGTGGTGTATAAAACCTAAATATTATCATCTTGTTGGTATTGTCTTGACAACGAATGAGCTATACCAACTGGCCAAGATAAGAACATCTTGGGATCAGACTGATTGAGTGATCAGCCTGAAACCTCCCTGAGAAGGAATGTCTGTCCTCAGCCATACGGGGGAATTTTCTCTGTCTGCATTTCACTGCAAGTAGCTGAAGATGTTTCACTCTAGTTATCCCCATGAATACTATGATGTCTAATCAGATGCAGAGCTTGGGATTTTCCCATTTTCTACCTCTGAAAGATGTACTTTTTTCTGTTTAATTCATTTTTCTGGCATTCAGTTTGAATGCCTGCACACTTCTCCCTCGTCAAGAGGTGTGATGTGCACGAGGCGCTGCCATGCATCCAGGTGATGTGACCTGGGACAGGCCATCATCCAGAACAGGACATCACTTGTCCATGCCTGTGGTCCTATGAACTGCTCGGTATTAGCCATAGGATACCCGGGCTGATACTCTCAACCACTCCCAGGAAAGTGTAGATCTTTCCTAACTACTGCGACTAACCTTGTTGTGATTTGTTTAGCTCTTAAGACATGGCAGGGTCTGTTTAATGAGCCACGTGCTGGGAACTTTGGATGGGGGGCTTTCTGCAGAGCACACAGCACTTGAGCATCTTCTGAGCTCAGAAGGGAGCTGCAGAGCCCTGCCTGCCCCACAGGGGTCTCATAACAGCTTCATTCTCTCTCCTCCCAATCTCCTCTTTGACTGATGGGGTGGGTTTTTTTTTGGCTTTCACCAGACCTGAGGGGAGCTCAGAGGCTTCCTGGCGCTTGAAAGAAAGAAGGATAAAAATAGCTGAATTTAAAAAAAGAAATAATTAAATTATTTAATTGGAGGAAAAAAAAAAAAAAGCTCAAACTCTTCTTTTAAAGCAAGCAATGACTTTTACTGCTGACTCCATCCCGTTGGAGCCTTGTTGTGCTCCCTCCTGGGTCTCCCACCAGGGCGAGGGGAGCAGCGGCACTCGCCGAAGAGGGAGACGTTTTCCCATTCAGCCCGTGTCCCTCGACTCGGGGAGACACGTAATGAAGTTGCTCTGCTCTCGACACCTCCCCGGGCTGTGACATGTTCAATACCATCACAAATTACTGCTCGGGTAATGCATGATTAATCCAGCACAAAGTACCTGCCAGTCGGGGGGGGGGCGGCGGAAAGCCTTTGCCAGTGGTTAACGTGGCATGTTAACGAGGGGGGACGGCAGGGAAACACCGGCCAGGTGTGGGAATGAGGGCCACAGCACCCCTGGGGATGGAGAATAGAGGGGTGTGGGGTGGGGGAAGGGGTTACATGGGGGTGCCTAGGCATGCAGGGATATCCTGTGGCACCTCTCCATCAGGGCTGGCTTCTGCTGAGTGAGACCGTGAGAACGTCTGCAGAGACATAGTGGTGGAAAAGCGATACTGGCCGTGAGTGACAGGACACACTAAGCCTCTGCCTGAATATAAGCAAAACCCCTGAGCTTGCAGCTATCAGCTTGCAATCAGCTAAACTCCAACGTCTATTTCTGATGAGCCTTTTGAGCCGGTGCCATGTTAGTCCTAGACAAGGAACCGCTGCTGTTGGACCACAGGTCTTGGTCTGGTTGCACTGAAAGCACCAGTTGATGCTGATCACCCAGGGCTCTCACTGGACCAGGTGCCAAACCGGGCAGGAGAGGGTTACTTAACTGCAATCACATTTTGAGGAAAATGTTGGAAATATTTCCCATCCTTAAGCGGGATGAAAAAGGAGAAATCTTCACCAACCACAAAGTTTGGACCTAATAGTTCCCAAACTGTTTCTTGGACCAGAAACAACTCTTTCTTCGATTTCTCAAAACAAACCAGCTCAATGGATTTTTAAGCCCTTCAGGAATGGCAGGCTTTTACTTCTGTTTTGTCATAACATTCCGGGGTTTCCTAGTGGTTTTGGTGCTGACCTTTTAAGTTTTCCTCCAGATTTGTGAGAAACTGTAAATAAAAAGTTTATTTTCAAGTAGTACAAAGGAGCGAGTAAACTAATTGGGAAAAGTGCTGAAATCCATGTGTTCTCCCAAACCGATTTGGTTTTGATTGATTTTGTCCAAAAAATCAAACAACTTGATCCACTTGCTAGAGAAGGATGATGATGCCTTGGTCAGTCACGGGGAATGGCGAAGCCAGGCTTCAGCCCCCGCTGCCGCTGGGTGCTCCGAAACATCGTTCAGATCCAGGGGAAGCTGCTGGGGGTTACGTGGAAAGCCAGCCCCCATCCGTGGTGAGCGTGGCTCGACCCCTCAAAGCATTTCATGCCATCACTGGCCCCCAACGAGCCCTCAGACTGCAACAGACTTCGGTGCTGACTGAGCTGCTTTGGATTTAAGCAAATGACCCCGAGGTGAAAGCTTCTGTATCTTATTACCAGCCCCAACCATCTACAGTCTGGGCATTTATTTGTGTTGAGACAGAAGAAAACATCCCACGGACCAGCCGTCCACAAAGGGAAAGAAAAAGGTTTCTAGAAAAAGCAAACAAATTGTAGGTACGCTTGTGTTACATGAGTTTTAACTAAAGCCTCTCCTCTCCGCAGAGCAACAGCAAACACAGTGGGAAATAAAAACAAAATTACCACTGCAAAGCCTATAATTGCATTTCAAAACCTACAGCCATTAATTCCCAAAAGCGCCAGGATCAGAACTGCAAATAAAAGCAGCCGCCGATGTGTTCTGCATTCGGGGAGATGCTCCGCGAGTGCAACGGAAACGCTTCCTCTGCTTGTAGGACTTTTTTCACATGTGCCTTTTCCCCCAAATAAAGTAATTACTTTTATAAAGCTGCCTGAGATCCCACATCATTAGCAGAACACAGGGGTGGATTCACAAATCGCTGGAAAGGCCTTTTTCCCCGACTGAGACCCAGAGCTCACGCAGCCGCTCGTGGCACCGTGAATGTGGAGCCCCACGGCTGGAGGTGGCCGTGACGCCCAGGTGGGGACAGCACCCAGCACCGCCTGGGGATTACACCTCCATGGAAAAGGAAGGCAGGTTGTGGCTTCTTCCCACTGTCCTATGCATGTTAGCAAAAGCCTATTTTGTAGCTTGCCATTTTTACACCTGCTTGGTAAGTACCTTATCAGGGATCTTTTTTCTTTTTCTTTTTCTTTTTCTTTTTTTTCTTTTTCTTTTTCTTTTTCTTTTTCTTTTTCTTTTTCTTTTTCTT
>JAOTQQ010000063.1:3870956-3886198 GCA_026546715.1 Gallinago undulata | reverse complement strand
TTCTTTTTCTTTTTCTTTTTCTTTTTCTTTTTCTTTTTCTTTTTCTTTTTCTTTTTCTTTTTCTTTTTCTTTTCTTTCTTTTTTTCTTTTTCTTTTTCTTTTTCTTTTTCTTTTCTTTCTTTTTTTCTTTTTCTTTTTCTTTTTCTTTTCCTTTTTCTTTTCCTTTTTCTTTTCCTTTTCCTTTTTCTTTTTCTTTTTCTTTTTCTTTTCCTTTTTTTCTCTTTCTCTTTCTCTTTCTCTTTCTCTTTCTCTTTCTCTTTCTCTTTCTCTTTCTCTTTCTCTTTCTTTTCCTTTTTCTTTTCCTTTTTCTTTTCTTTTTTCTTTTTCTTTTTCTTTTCCTTTTTTTCTCTTTCTCTTTCTCTTTCTCTTTCTCTTTCTCTTTTCTTTCTTATTTTTGTTATTTTTGTTATTTTTCTTTTTCCTTCTCTTCCTTTTTCCCTTTCCCTTCCCCTTCCCCTTTTTCCTTCCCCCTTTCCCTTCCCCTTTCCTTTGCCCTTCCCCTTCCCTTTCCCTTTCTCTTTTTTCTTTCAGACCAGGATGAAAACAGTTTCTTGGGCACAGTCTGGAACTGAGCACAAATGTTATCAAGGATAAGGACCATCAACTCTGCCTCTCCAACAGATGAGCAAAGTCGGAAATCTTTATGCATCCTCACACACGTGATGGTGCCGTGTGCCTTTAAGCCCTGTTGGCTTGCTCTGCATTAGGCTCTACCTAAAACCCACACAGGAATTCTCTGCTGGAGCTTTGAGGGCATCAGCCCTCTCCTCTGAGCATGAAACCCCTGGAGTGAGCATCTGGTGTGGGACCAGGAGGGGACAGGACCCGAGGGGGATGCTACATCCATCTCCCTGCCCCATCAGTTCGGAGCTGCCCCTGTGACAGGACGCAGACTGGGCTCACCCCTCTGCAGGGGGTGCATCGGTCAGTCCTAATGCATGGAAAATCTAAACGGGGTTTTGGAGTCATTATCTCCACTTTCAAATAACTTGTGTTTAAATTCAGCTTTAATTAAAAGGGGGGAAAATACGCCCAGGTAAATAATTTCCACGCAGACGATGGGCCAGGGCAACAGAGAATTCCTTTGACCCAACAGGCCCAACTTTTTGAAAGTTTTAATTAAAAAGACTGAAAATTTTGCCAGGGTAATTTACCCAGAGACCCAGGCCTTTGAAGAGATATAATGAGGGCTATTTGGCCCTGTGCAGGATGCTCCCTGTACAGGAGCACCACAAGTGAAAAAGGTTCTGTTTCGCGGTGGGAGCCGGGGTGGTCTGAACAACAGGCAGGGCAGGAGCCACCTGGAAGTAGAGTCCCCTGTCCCTGGGGACACCCTCCCCTTTTGAGTCCCCTGGGAGGGACAACCAGGCACTTTCCATTGCTCCCAGGCCACCTCCTGAAGCTATGGCTTCCTCTGCTATAGAAGGATGGAGGAAACAAACCCCTCAAATACAGGCTTTTGGACATGATCTGAAATTATTTTGCATGTAGCTTGTTAGACCTGAGAGTTGACTTGTATGGATGACTTCCATCCATTTTCTAGCTCTGTAGGACCTCCATCACAAAGTCACTGCTGCCTCTTGAAGGACTCCCTGAGAAAGACACAGGAACTGAGGTCCCTCGCAACTGGTCCTCTGGGGCAGGGTTGGGATGGACAGCGCTCAATTTCCATGGTTAGGAACTAAACCCAAATATTCAAGGTTCATAGCTGTGGCCAGGTTTCCCAAAGCGCTCAGCAGCTTCTCTTTCTGCCGCTTTTCTTTAAAAAAATAAAAATAATAAAAAAGACCTGAGGGCCCCTTGAAGCAATGGATGTTTTCTGGGACTTGTTCCTTCCATCCCTCTCCTATGACACCGGTTTCACGTAAGGCTGCGTCCCTCCTGCTGGCTTCGTGCACTGCTGCATCCCTCCTGCCACAGGTCCCCATGGCTCCCCCCTAGCCAAGAGGGGCTTGAGGGGTGGGCTTTTTGTTGCTGTGTGGGAGTTAAATGCCGCAGCACTGAATTCACTCGGAGAAGAAAATATTTCCCAGTTTCTACCAGAATTGCTCTGGCGGCTTCAAAGGGAGCACGCTGCTTTCAGAGCAATGGACAGGAATTCAATAGTTTCCCCTGAGCACAGACAGGCTCCTGCTGCCATTGGGCAGGAAGTTAGAAAGAGAAAATATTTTGAAGAAATTGGAACAAGGAGGCAGAAAAAAAAATGTTAAGTGGCTGCACAATAAAATTAAAATCATAAAAAAAAAAAAAGAAGAAGAAAGAAGTACGTGTTAGGGATGGAGTTGCTCTAGGAATGAAAGAGCTGTGACGGGCATGTGTTGATGCCACCAGGCATAACAGAAAAGAAAGAAAAATCAGGATAGTGGGGGTTTTTTCTAAGCATTTACTCCAAAAACACTTGCTGAACACAGTGCAATCTCTTTGATATGAAGGTTAATTGAAAGAAATGGTACAGACCACTTGGAACTTGGTCTTAAATAGCTCCAAAGAAAAAAAAGTTCTGGGAGAATAAAGGAAGACAAAGAAAACACAGCAAGAGCAGGAAAACAGAAGATTTAAGAAAGACTTGGGAGAGCAAACAGGAACCACACACCCGCCTCACCCAACGCTTTCACCACGGCAGAGTTCGTGTCCTGCCTGTATCTGTCTGTGCAGGATGTTATACCAGAAATACAAACTGCAAAATATTGTAAGCTTCTTCCTGAAGGGCGGTGGAAAGGAGAAAGTAGAGGGAAAAAGGATAGAAAGTTACAGTCAGACTCGTAACTTCCTCCCCAGGCCTTAACTTGAGCCATTGCTTAGGTCATGAACCTCCACTCGAGGACATTTTTAGAAGTCTGTAGATCCTGTTTAATATTCTTCCCCCAGGCCTCTTTGTTCCTCCAGGTTTGGACCAGAATGAGAAATGAAAACACTGAGCCGGGAAAAACGGGAACAATTCTTGGGGTCTGCAAATCCAACAAAAATCACCATGGGGTGCAAACGTCACAGGAGAACTTCTGTGCAACAGTTTCTGAGCGAGTTCAAGATCAAAAGGGTTCAAGATAGTCATCTGAACTGCTGGATGCTTCTCTGAAGATTTCTGCCTTGTCTCTAGTCAGCACTTCTCCAAGTCTGGCTGTCAGCATTTCCACAGCCTCTGCCACGGCGCTATCTGCTCGTAGGACACGAACGAGCTCCGGCTCACAGCACTTGGGGACTTCTCTGTGCTCTTTTTCCTGGCAGCCACCTCCGTCACAGACACCACCCCCCAGACCCATCCGAATCTCTCCGGCCCCAGGAATGCACCCACCACAGCAGCTCAAGGCATCTGTGGCTCCCACCTATGACTGTTGGAGAATTTCTAACCCTTGGCTCCATCGCCAATATTTGAGCTATGCTGTAATTGGCCATAAAAGTCTCATGGTATTGTTTGTGCGCCTTGATTAGCTGAATGTGAAAAGCACTTACCATGCAAATTTCCCTTTAAAAATTCTGTTTCCTGCAAACCCTCCATGAATCAGCTGTTGAAATCTCCCACTGAGAGCACTCTTGCCAGCAAAAGTTGATAGTGCTAATGTTTGTGGAGTGGGAACACAAAAGGGGGAAGAAGCAGCTAAAGCAAACTAATCTGAACCGTCAAATATTTGCAGAAAAATCCGTACATTATCTGCCCCAATCTGTCCCTGATGTTTCACCCCACGCCCAGCCGAGATTGATAGCCGCATACCCAACCTCTTTCCTTTCATGAATGAAGATGCAGCTGTGTTTTCTTTGTTCATACTCCCTTTTTCAAATGCTGCTGTTGCCTTATTGAAGTCTTTGAAAAATATTCTGTATAGAAACAATTCTGCCGACGCATCAGTTTTCTCTGTGCTTTCCTCTCCCCCCCTCCCCCCCCCCCCCCTTCTTTACCACTGAGGACATTTGCATGAAAATGACCGCAATATTTCTGAAGCCATCACCTGGAGTCTCGGGTTTCTGTTGCTGTCCCCCCTCTGAGGTCATTTCCTCTGCACAATGATGTCATGGGCCTCAGTGGCAGGTTTCTGATGGCAGGAGAGGATGGCTGGGGGGCCAGGGTGGGCAGCACGATGAACAGCAGCTCCCTAGGACCTCAGGCAGGGATGCAACATCAGCTGGCACATGGACACCAGCTCCTTCCTTCCCGGAACACTCCGTCCCAGCCCATCTCCAGCCCCCCCCCCTGGCCTTATCCCCATGTTCCCCCCAGGAGCTTTCTTGCCCTTGACCACTGGGGACAACTGTGGGGGCTGTAAGTGATGCAGAAGCCACATCAGGAACATCAGCACCAGCTGGGACTATTTGTTTCTATAAGGAGCATTTATCCAGGCACAGGCTCCCCAGAGAAACTCTGGAGCAAAAGAATCAGAAGATTGGGGCCCAGCACAAGAAGAGAAGGATGGGAAGGGACTTCTCTGAGAGGGCATATTTTAATGCTACAACCACTTTCTGCCGTGCAGTCCCCCCGCTGCCTTGCAAACACAGGAACGGGTCCGGGTCTCGGGTCAAAACTCGGTGTCAGACTCTGGGCTGGGAGGCAGCATTGCTGGAGGCTGCACCCTGCAGGGCAGAAAATGCTGTTGAGACAGGTTTAAAGACCTGTGACAGCTTTTAGGACAGATAACCATGGGTCTTACTGGGCAAAGAAGGCAACTTTGATCAGCTAGTCTGCCTTACTCCAACACTTCCTAATTTCCCCAAGATTCTGGCTAAGGCAGGCGGCCGTTCCCAGATACTCCAATAAGACCCATCAACTGCAGCAACGTGTCATTCCCAGCACTTGCCTCATCACACTGAATCCTCCTGGGAGGCCGAGATGTCTGTGATGCCCAACAGGGTCAACAAGCTCCACTAAACCCAACCCAAGCCCCGTCCTCACAGCAGTGGTTTGCAGAAAACTCTTCCTGAGAAAAATTCTGCCCCGCCTTTCTAGGGATCCAAACCATCCCAGGATGAAATAAGAAGTACGGAAGCATCTCACAAAATTGCCTGGTGCAAAGGGACCATCTAAGATATACAGATGCCAAGATAAAAAGCTGCTCTGTATCTTTCAATGTCTGTAGGTACTTAGTTTCTCAGTTTCTGCTGCAGAGCTCTCCTGCCTCTGCCCGCTTGACCCAGCTCTCCTGCCACTTGACCCAGCCATATTTTAGTGTTGAGTCCTCATCCTGAGTCCTGGACACATCTTCTGCTCCTCAGCAAGAAAAAATCCCCAAAGCTGAAGCCAGTATAAACCAGACTGGTCTCCCCCCTCCCTCAGCATTCACTCTGAGGACATAACTGGGGGGGCAAAGGCTAAAGCGGACCGGAGGCAGGCACGGCACAGCTCTGGGAACCCCCCAGACCAGCACATGGGTAAACTCTCTGTGTCCCCTGTCACAGGCAGGGAGCCCAGGTACCATCACAGCTCAATCTGATTTAGAGTATGTAATTTTTTAAATCTCCTTTTACTGTCATGGCCTCAACCTTTCCTTCCTTTATTTTCCGGATGGTATTTCTTCCATCTTATCTTCTTTCATCAGAATCTTGTTTCCTCCTGCTGGAATCACCACATTCCTGATCTATATGCAGATTAACCCCTGGGAACAGATGCTATTGTCAACTTTTATTAGTTTATTGCATTAAGAAAAGAAGATATCTTCGCAGTCATTGATATAAAATAAGACTCCTCACTTCCACTGAAAGCCTCACTTTCTGGAATCGAAAGCAAGAGAACAAAGGCTCTCCTGAACCGGGGCCATAGTCACAAATCAGGGCCCGTGTATCAGCTGGAGACAATTCCCAAGACTTCTGGGACAAACAGAGCGATCCCCTGACACATGCAGGAACTGTGCAATGCCCTTACACAGAAGGCAAATGATTTCTGAGTTCAGCAGTGAGCCTCCCGAGGAGACTTCCATTCCCAGGGATAAGCAAATGATGAGGCCACTTTAAATATTTGTATTACTCTCTCTATCTGTATTCTACTTAAAACGGCGCTCTCCCCTCCCGTCTGCCAAACACCATCTTTTCAATTACGGGGAGGTTTCTTCCATGGCCTCACGCTTTGCTTCTTCGCTGTTTATGCATTTATTATTTACACAGAGGCCTCCCATTGCAACTCTCATGCTGGAAAAAAAAAATCATTCAGCACTCTGTTGGGCGGAAGATAAGAGAAGCAGGAGAACTGCCAGCTCCGCCGGCAGGGAAAGGAAGGAAAAATACCCACAGCCTCTATTCCTCTGCTCTTGTTGGGAACTTGAACTCGGGTCCCACAGGCTGAAAGAAAATGAGGCTCATCAACTGAGCATTCCGTATTTCATAGGCAGTTGGAGTAGATGATCATTGTAGATCTTTACTGAAATATTCTGAAAATATTCTGAAAATATTCCATTCCATTCCATTCCATTCCATTCCATTCTATTCTATTCTATTCTATTCTATTCTATTCTATTCTATTCTATTCTATTCTATCCTATCCTGCTGGGGGAGCAGCTGGGACTTGCCAGGCGTGGGGACCAACCACTCCATCATGGGTCACGTTTCTGAGTCCTGCATCCCTGAAGGTCTCCATCTCCTCCCTCGTGCCCTGAGCCCCAGTGACAGGCACACTGGTAAAATCCCCATCAGGTGCTCCAGCTCCAACACGGAGAGTGTAAGAGATGCCAAAGGAGCAGTTTGCTGCCGCTTGTAGGGAGAAAAAAAAAAACAACAAAAACCCAACAAGTGAAAGCGCAGAAAAGGAAATGTAAGAGAAACCGGGCTAAGCTGTGCTTTTAGGGAGCAAGCTTTGGTTTACATTTTATGATGTTTTCCTGGCAGACATCCCAGAGTGCTCTGCATTCTCTGTGCAAGAGCTTCTGGGGAGGGGGAAGCAGGGGGGCACGGGGGAACACTGCTGCTGAGGGGAATCGAGGCAAATTTGCTGCTCCCTCTCCCTGCTGGGCATCTAACTGGGTTAATGGGGCATGTATTTTTAGCGCTGACTGGCCAAGCCCGGGCTGCTGCTCTAACTTAACCTGAAGGCCACAAAACCAGGTGAAGCAGAGCTCTTTAGTAAATGAGAATGGCTGCAAAAAAAAGCTTGTGTTTCTGCTGGTTTTCCCCCAGCTGCAGCACGCTGGCACCCACCCCATCGGGCACCCACCCCATCGGGCACCCACCCGAGCTGGGTCTTTTATTCTCAAGCTCGGCCAGGTCACGGCAGCTCATTGCAAGGACAAAATGTGCTGCAATCACAGAAAGAGATGGATTTCTTCCCCAGCTCCCCGGCCCTTGGCTCGCTCGCGGGGTGCCTCCCCACCCTGCCCCATAAGCTGACCTCCCTCCCATCCTCTGCGCCAGGGGATGGCTCTGGGGGGATGATTTAACTCCTGCGTCTGCCCAGGGGTTGCAGTTCCAGCGCCGGGGCTGTGGGTGACCAC
The DNA here is from genome assembly GCA_026546715.1 of Gallinago undulata. NCBI lineage: Eukaryota > Metazoa > Chordata > Aves > Charadriiformes > Scolopacidae > Gallinago > Gallinago undulata. The sequence goes on along the minus strand of JAOTQQ010000063.1, from coordinate 3,878,792 downwards.
ACTGCACGGCAGCTACTGCAGGTAAAGCTCCAGCTCCCTGGGATAGATGGAAGCACTTAACTCCATTAACCAGTCACTTCCACGCTCGCTGCCTCGCATTTGAACCAAAGCAGGTTCAGCAGGGAAGCACCAAAGGCAACTTCTTGTCAGTGCAATTTAAGCTCACACCTTCATTCCTGGCAGTCCTGAAAGACCTTAACGCTCTCCGCAGTTCTGGTTTGGTCCTTCTGTTTTATCTCCCGAAATTCCCTCTTGCCTCAGAGCTGGTAGGCGTGATTAAACCTTTCCTTCGTTCTAGCAGTGTTACAGTGGCAGGTAAAAATAATAATAATAATAAAGAAACAAAGAGGGTACAGCAACCACTGTCAACAGTGGCATGTGGTTGTCTTTGCAAGAGGCTGATGTCTTCAGGCCCCACAGAACTTCAGTGGTGGTCCTCTGCTGCGTCCTCTGCCTCGTGCCCTGCCATTAGATGGCTTCCCCATCCCCACCTCCGTTGCCGCCTTCTCTTTGGGGATCACCTCCTGCACATGCAATCGGTTTGTAACCTGTAATCCGGGGGTGTTTTAATAAGTTCTAATTAGAATCTACATTCCAGCACGGCCTGAAGATTTCCCCCGCCCCCAAAGCCTTTGGTTTCCTTTTTCTTTCTCCTATCCCCTCTCGATTTTTTTTTTTTTCCTTCTCCTTGTTAAACTCCGTCTTGATTTTTCCAGCCTGTGGGTTGGCAGAAATGAACCGTCCTGCAACTGCACGAGGGAACAGGAGTGAGTCTGCCTGTGTAAGAGGGAACCTGTAGCAGGGCTGGGAACGGCACACTTGGCTCGGGGTCTCAGCTGTGATATGAGCTAGCTTCCCTTTTAGTGATTGCAGTAATGCAGGGGATTTGGAGCGAGCTGGATTGGGTAATGGGCTATAATTTAGTCCAGGTTTTGCAAATACGTTGTTGAATATCCAAAAGAGGGAGAAGGAACAAAAACTCTGATGAGATTTCTGGGAGGAGGCAGAGACCAGGGCTGAGCATCTGCGTGTTCTCGGAGGCTGCTTTTCTCACGGGGCAGTGCCTTGCGTTATCCACCAGCTCAGCAAATTACCACTTAATCCTTCATGGTGGCTTTGGGAAGGGGTGAGGTTGGGAAGCGAGAGGGGTGGGAATAAGGAGCCATGTGAGTTTTTTGCACCTATCATCATCCAACTGGCATGCCATGATCCCGGCTGCTCCCGAGCCTTCCTGGCTTTTCTGGAGCGGTGTTTGATGCTCCATCCCAACACACTGGTGGACATTTGTTTCCCTTCAAAAAAGGTCCCACAAACAAGCTGGTCCCAAACAGCCCCAATACACCCATCCTCCCCTCCCTTTCCATTTTCCTTGTGTTTTTCCCCTCTTCTGCATCCTTTGGGAATCCTCCATCCAGCCAAACAGAGAGCCATCTCCAGGCTGGTTTTAGGGTGTCTGGTTTTGCAGCAGAAGCTGTGGATGTGGAGGTGGACTGAAGATGCTGGGGTACAACAAGGACAAGGACCTTGGTAAAGGCAGCCCAAGCTCCGCTCCCTACGGAGCAGGGGAGTGTCCCGGCTGTTTTCTTGCTGCTGCCTGATGGGTTGGGGGAGGGAAGGTTTCAAAGGAGCTCATCCCAAGGCCACATCTGCTGCATGTGTTTAAAACAACTCATTAAAGTTCCTGAAAGGCCTAAAAAATGAGTAATTCTCTAAATGAGTGAGTCTATAATAGCCCTCTAATAAGCTATAATAGGAGACTTGTGTGCCGCTGAGCGCGCCTCCGGAGCTCGCTGGGCTGAGCGGGGGGCCCCCCCACCCCCAAAAAACACTGGAGGATGGGGGCCATGTGGATGGATACGGGCAAGAGACAGGATGGGTGCCCAGCCAGCAAACACAGGGCAAAGGGAAAGGAACAATCCCAGGAATAAAGGGATGTCAGTGCTCTGTGAATGAGCAAAGCCGCCAGATGTATGTGGGAGAACCAGGCTCTAGGTTGTAGCTGGGGTGGGGGGACCATGCCCACATGGAAGAGCTGAGTTTTCCATGGCATTTTGGGCAGGAGAGGATCTTTTTCTTTTCCTTCCAGCAATATCTGTCATGGCACAGGAGCCCAGCGGGGAGGAGGATGTAAAATACCCTAGTAAGATGCTTGGGGTGTTCCCTACTCTCTGCAGATGCTTGTGCTTCCCTTCATCTCTGGGTGAGTCAGGCTGGTGGGTGCTCCTCACACCCCCCTGTTGCTTCTCCATAGGAAGATCCCACTGCCAGGATGGAGGCCAGGCCACGATCCCACTGCAGCAGCAGGAAGGGGGCCACTCCTCCAGTGCGATGCTGCAGTTTTTCTTCCAGAAGGATCTGCTGCTTTGAAAATTGTTGGGATTGCTTTTCCTTTTCCACCCAGCCAACACGTCAACACACACTGCCTTTTCACAGAACACCTACCATTGCTGCAACATCCTCCCAAACGTCAGCTGTGGGATGGATCTACCAGCTTTCACCAGGGCTGGGGCTGGCTTCCTTTCAGCAATGTCCCACTGCATTGCAAGCGAGCAGATGACATTTTACTGGGTTTCCAAAGAACTGGAACGCATTGGAAACTTCAGGATTCAAGATGTTCTGCTCTTGTTGCAAACGGCTCACGCTGCTATATTGGTGAGATGATGTACCAGTCTCTTGGCATTTCTCTGTGCTGTGACATCATGATGGGACATAACTCATTGAGCTGTGTCTCCACGTGCAACCTGATTTGCACGTCCCACCCACTCTGCTTCGACTTGGGACAGCTTCGTCCTTGGGGTGAGGATTTTTTGTCAGCCTGTTGGGGATTTTGGATGGGAATTAGAGGTTTAGTGCAGCTGCCACTTGCCCAGAGTTGATGTGCCACCTTGTGAACAGTATGTGGAGCCACCAGGATGTGCAGAAGAAGGAGATCCAAAGGACAGTCAGAACAGTGTTCATGAGACATCTTGAGATACTTCACAAATTTTGCTTTGTTTCTTAAAGGTCCAGGTCCTGGGCAAAACAGGGTCCTGAACTGAAGGTTTTTATTTAAAAAGATCCTTGCAGCCACAGGAAAAGAAAACTTGAGAAATAGAAACAAGATTTTCCCAAAACACCCCAAAAGGCAGGGGAAGAAAACCCATCATCCTTGCTCCATCTCATGCGTTACAAGGTCAGATTTCTTTCAAGCTGTTTTTAGGGTAGCCTTGACTTCTAAACTCTTAGGTTGTCATTGTGGTGTTATTAAAGAAAATCATTTAACCCAAACCAGAGCCTCCCAGCTTCCTCAAGAGTGTTATTGCAGACTGGGCCAGCCATTGGATTTCCTCTTTCTGAGGTCACCTGAGTTGGAAATAGGACCCACAAGTGAGTCAGATGTTTCTCAGCAAACTTCAGGGCCGCTAAGTTTGTGAGCTTCTCAACTAATAATCCTGCAGTGATTTTTCCTTCTTCCGGAGTAGGCAGGGCGTTCGGACGCAGTTCTCAGAGCCGGACATCACCCGATGCAGTCACGTTACAGCCTGATGTCAGTGCTGCAATCTGGGCTGGTGTTTATTTATTCAATTGTCTTCATTAAATTCCAGTTAGTCATACAGGTGTCCTGTCCAAGAGGAAGGTCAGGGAGAGGCAAGGAAATGGAAGAGAAACAAAAGACAGCCTATGAGACACACAGATGCATCCTTTACCATGCCCGGGGATGCAAACATGCTTCTCCCGGTTACCCAGCTTAGAGAATGCAGCGTGTGTGTGTATAAGCCCATGTGTCACGACCAGCACTGGAAAAGGACAGTAACGGAGTCCCTTTGGGGCTGGAACACATGGCTGGCATCCTTGCACTCCCGAGACATTGTCCCTCGCATCCCCTCGGCATCCCCCTGGCACAGGGGCCAGGGCTCGGTGCCGGCTCATCCCGGCTGAGCCCTGGCATCCCAGCAGACGCTGAGTGGCCGCCCGGCTTGCCAACAACAGGATCTCTCAATAGCCCAATCTGACTGGCACAGCCCTGCCAAGCCGGCGGCTCCCCGTCGTGTTGCTTAATGCTGCGAAGAGCTCCTGGTGCCGCTGAAGACAAAATGCGACCATTGTCTTGTCTTTATTAGGGACTTGAGATGAAATGTTATAGCCTTGCTGGATGCAAGTGGATACCCCTCCTGAGACTGGCAGGCAAAAGCTGCTGGAAGCAGGCAGCGTACCAGCCTCAGCCGCGGGATGCATTTACAGGCTGAAATAGTTATTTTCTCCGTTAAAGGGAATGGCACCTTCCCATGCCTCTCTGCAGGCAGCAGGGTGGGCAGAGGTGCTTTGCTTGGCCATGGAGAAGAAAGGGAAAAGATAGGCAAAGAATGAAGGGAGAGAGGGAAGGAAGGAAGGAAGGAAGGAAGGAAGGAAGGAAGGAAGGAAGGAAGGAAGGAAGGAAGGAAGGAAGGAAGGAATGGGGTGCATGCCCTGGGAAGTGTGAACGGTGGCTGGAGGTTATAGAAAGGACGTGGTGCCCTGGGTCTAGAAACACAAGGAGGACACCACAAAGGGCTCGCAGTGGTGGAGATGGCCTAACCATGAACAGCACTTGAGTATTCCCAAGTATTTGGGCTCTTTTTCTAACTGGAACCTGTGACCTCCTCTTCTCTAACCCAGAGGCAAGTTTTTCTGGAAACCAGGGAACTGGGGAAAATCCTCCCACCTCCCAGCTGCCCACATGGCTCATGGCTACAGAGCTGCCTTCCTCCCCCTCTCTCACACCTCCCTCCATTTCTACAAGTCCCTGGGAGTTGTTAGATCATTTTTCCAGCTCCTCCAGGTGTCCATAAAAACTAGCTGCAGATTTCTCCATGGAGAGTGAAACAGTGGTGAGGAGGAAGCCCAAATCCACAGTGGTGCCCCCCTCCGCACTGCTCTTCCTGGGAAAAGGGAGAAGTTTGACAGAGGGCAGGGACACCCAGTTGCTCTGCCAGGGGCTCTCCAGCAGGAGACTTTCCAGAGGGGCAGCAGGCTCCCACTTTCACCCCATGAATACCAAGGGGCTTTTGCAGCTGCAAAGCCCCATCCAGTGCGCCCCAATTCAGCTCTTGCTCCCACTTCACTGGCAGCCACCTCTCTTTGAAGAGAGTGGGGACAAGTGAGGATGGGAGAAGCCTTCAGCTTATGGCAGGAAGGTGTAGTGCTGCCCAGGATCATTGGAGCCCTGAGGTGTAACTCCCAAACACCCTCTCAAAGGCTCTGCCTTGGCAGGACATCACCCTGGGGAGGATGCTGGCAGCCTGGCCATGCCGATTCTGTGCAACGTGGAGCGTGAAGCCGTCTGGGTTGGCCCACAGCAGGGAGGCGAGAGCAAACAGCTCCATCAGAGCTCCATCAAGGGAGGGGTGGTTTAGGGATGAGGTGGTGGCAAGAAGCAAGTCTGCCGTGGATCTTCATCACGTCTGAAAAGTCAAAAAGCTGCCCACTGGGGGAGAGGGCTGGGGCTGGGGTAGGTGGAGATGATGGGGTGGAGTAGGAAGGGAGTGCAGAAGAGAGGCAATTTATTCTTTTTTTCTAGTTGTTTTTGTTTTGTTTTGTTTTGTTTTGGGTTTTTTTTCAGGCAGAAATGATCTCATGTTTTGTCTAATCTAAATTCTGTCAAGCAAGCAGGGAGTAGAAAAAAAGAGAGACAGAAAGCGAGCAAGGGAAGGCTACACACTTAATAAAAATCTGCTAGACACATGTTCCCTGAGCTCAGAGAGCAGGAAGGGGAGCCAAGCTGTATGGAGCCTTAGGAGAGAATTAGAAAGGCATGCTGGGCTCTCTGAGCTCCCCGTGGCGAGTTTCATCCTCTTCTTCACCTGATAGGGAGCGTCTCATTCAGGGACAAGGCACAACCATCCTCGGGTTGTGGGACCTCCCTGCCACAAGCCGGCTTTGATCTCTGGTGGATGCCAAAGAGTCTGGGTTAATGGCCAGACCGAGATCCCCGTGTCCCTTTACCTGTGTCTCTGATTCCTCCCGGGGTCATTAGGAAGGAAGGAATGTTAAACATGCCAGCAGCTTTCCCTCCTTCGTGTGGCATGTTTGCTTTTCCCATCTCACTCGCTAAATCATACGGAGCAGGACAGATGCTCCCTGGGCCGTGTCTGTGGAGGGAGGCTGAGAAAAGCCTTTTCTTTCCATTCTCATCCTCCAAAAAGTTTTCTCACCTGATAGATTTCATTGGCTTCTATTTTTTTCTTCTCACAGCATCCACATGTGGAGGAGAGCGGGGCTGTATGAAGAAGCACGGCCAGGAGGACCAGCCTGCGGCTTGGTGCGCGTTTGGATCCAGCAGAAATCAGTCAAAAGAAGTAGTGGTGGCTTTGGTTTAAAAAATGGCTTTTCTCAGCCAGATCTGTTCATCGCTTGGCTAAAAAAAATTGGTGCCAGCAAAATCAGGAGGTGTTATGGGAGTAGAAAGGGGAGGCTGGAGATGGGAGCAGTCCAGCTTTCCTCCTCTGCTGGCTTAGGGTGGCAAACGTTAGTTGTGGCTTCACATGGGCTTCTTGTCACATCCACGCTCAACTGCCAACGTGACAACTTCCCAGGGGAGAGGAGTCCCTGCTGGTGTCCCTGCCTGCACAGCACATCACCCCCACTGAAGATGTCTCCTTTGGCTGCCGTCCTTCCCCTGCAGCACGTTGTTCTCTGGTTTGTCTATGTTGCCTCATTGACAGAGTTTGGATGGGGCCAGTGTGCCCTGAAGAAGGCAGAAACCACCAGGACAGCCTCAAAAGTGGCTTCCCAATTGATGCCTAGAGGAGATCTCTGGATGATAACTGCTGTGAGGTGTGTTGGCACCCAGCCAGTGTTCCCAGCATTGCCCTAGTCCACAGGTAATTTTAAGAAATGAATGACTGTGGTAGGTGAGCAGGTGAGATGTGGGGTTTGCATCCTACTCCAGAAAACCTTTTTTTCACCTCATGAGAGCAGGGGCTGCTTGAAGACGAGCAGCAACATGGCTCTGGTTGGCAGCTCCTGCAGGTCCTCATCCCAGACGTGGCCAGGGATGCTCAGTGTCACCCAGTGAGCACCCTCCATCCTCCTTCCAGTGACACAGTCCCAGGACGTGCTCACGAGGGGACAGTGAGTGAAGCTGGCCCAAGGAAAGCAGTTCTGTCACAGGGGGGAGAAGCCATGGAGAGGCGAGGGGAGGGGGCGATGGAAGAGTTGTGATCGAGGCCTCCAAATGAGGATCCTGAAATACATTCCCAGGCCACAGAAACCACACTGGAAAATTTGCTTCGAATTGTGTGCTGTCAGGGACGGAGATGGGGCTCGGAAGAGCAAGGCTTGAGCAGCGCAAGCCCAGACGGGGCCTCTTGGTGTCGATTAACAAAACAAACAAACAGCGTTGCCCATAATGAGCTCCGGCTTCGAGCCGGGGAGGAGGGTGATTAAAACAGGATGCCACCGCTGCCATGTGCTCTCCGGCTTGGGGAGAAGGCCCCGTGTCCCACAGCCAGGCAGTGCCCACGGACCCTTCCCAGATCCCCGGGGCAGATTCCTCTCAGCCCCACAGCACGATCCGTGGGGACTGGGGGATGCCACCGGCACCTTCCCACGTGTCCCCAGGTGGTTTGGTCTCTCACATTCCCGTCATTTTACCGCAGGGCAAAGCATTCAAACCCATCCTGGGTCCCTCCAAGATGGATCTTGTAAAAGCAGATTTCAAGCAGGGGCAAGGGAGAGGCAGGGGTCAGTCTTTTCTCCCAGGTCACAGATGACAGGACAAGGGGTAATGGCTTCAAGTTGTTCCAGGGGAGGTTCAGGTTAGATATTAGGAAATATTTCTTTACTGAAAGGGTTGTCAGGCATTGGAATGGGCTGCCC
>JAOTQQ010000063.1:3860000-3870856 GCA_026546715.1 Gallinago undulata | reverse complement strand
CTGAAAGGGTTGTCAGGCACTGGAATGGGCTGCCCAGGGAGGTGGTTGAGGCACCATCCCTGGAGGTGTTCAAGAGATGGGTTGCCAAGGTGCTCGGGGATATGGATTAGTGTTGGGTTAGTGGTGTTTTGGGTGTGCTGTGTGGTTTGTGTGGGGTTTTTTTTTTGTTTGTTTGTGGGGTTTTTTATTTTTTTGTTGTTGTTTTGGGGTTTTTTTTTCATTGGTTGGACTAGTGATCTTAAAAGGTCCCTTCCAACCTAGGTAATTCTGTGATTCTGTGATTTTCTGCAGTGACAGTGATGGGGACCTCGGTGTCTCTGCCCGGGGTGGTCCCCCTGGGTCCGGCAGCAGGAGATGTGCTCTGTGACGATCTGGCTGCAGAGGGCAGCCCCGCTCCCAATCCTTACCCTTCCACCCCAGAGCGACATAGAAATCACACCATTACTAGACTGCTTGTAATAAAATCCCATTGCTTGTAAAACCTCTTTCAAGTGAGACCCCAGATGGCATTTTTTTTTCCCTGTTCAGCCTGCCCATAGCACAGTGACAGAGCAGGACCTGCTGTAAATTGAGCTGTGGCTCCAGCTCCAGGGCTCCGAGGACGGGGCTTGGTGGCCTTTCCCCCCTCTCCCTTCACCTTCCTCTGTATCTCCAAGGTCCATAGAAGCTCCCTGTTAACCGCTGGTGCTTGGAGAGCCACAACCCCTCACAGGAGCCCTCTGCTCCTGCCCACTGGAGAGCAGAAGAGTGAGCCCAAAACACTCTGTTTGCCTGGCCCTTAGCACCTCCTAAGCCACGGCAAAGTTCTCAGTGATTTCTCATCTCCAACAAGATTTTCACATGGTTTGTGTGCACCTGAGACCCAAACCTGTGAGCCAAGAGGCACAGAAGCACATGAGAAAGAAGGATGCTGGTGCAAGGACTCATCTGATTTTCCATCACATATTTATTTGCAGCACCCACTCCTGCTCTGAAGGTCCTGGCTTTCCTGCCATTGTCCTGAATCACAAAGCAGCTTCAGGGGCCTGGTGTGTGTCGGGGCAGTAATGAAACCCGTCTGGGACCCGATCGCTTCTTTATCTCCCTAGCTCCGTGTTCCTGAGGACCAGGTTTTTTAATTTGTGTTGGATAAACAATACGGGATTGTGTACGCAAAGAAGCTCTAATTATCCCCTCGGGTTGTGTTTCCTTAAAGGAAATGAACTGGGCACGGCGTTCCTGCTGGAGAGACGCACTGGCCCAATAGCTTCCAGATTTCTCCCTGTGCCACAACGATCCGGCGTCTCCGGCGACCCCAGAGAGAGGAGAGGGGTGCTGCGTGCTTGCTCCCGGGGGCTGACTTCAAACGACATGGGGGTCCCTCCTGCCTGAATAAACGCCCCCAAAACACAGGGGTGGGAGCCTGGGGGGTCTGAGAAGGAGACCAGAGCCTCACGCAGCAATGGGGTCACTCTGGGCAGTCAGAGCTGCTCACCCCACCAGGTTGGGGACCATCAGGGTCCCTTGTGCTGTACAGCTTTGTCCCCTGGCCCCCAGCCCTGCAACCTCCCTTTGTCCCACAGCCTGTTTCTGCTCCCCAGCTCTGCCCCATGTCCTTCTCTCCTCTCCAGGATCTTGAGCATCGCTGCTCGCAGGTCTTCAGGGCTCCTTCTGCCCATCACATCTGCACAGCCATCCCCTGCTCCTGCTGCCACCCCAGCCACACAGGCCTCTGCTATTGCAGGCTCCTCTTTTAGGCAGGACCATGGCTTCAGCCATCAGGACTTTCTCTCAGAACCCCTTTCCCACCCTGGGCAGGAGCTGCTGTGACAGCAGATCAATTTGCCTCATTAAATAGGGAAGCACAGAGAGTGGATGCGGAGTAGAAACTAGATTGCCTCTCACCGGGGCAATCCGCTAAGGGTAGTCTTGATTCACATCTTTAATCCTTCCTACCAGGAGCTTAAACCCACACGTTCTCACCCTGCTGCCCGGGGAAACAGTCCCTGCAGAAAGTGCTTGGAGGCCACGAGGGAAATTATCTGCCAGAGATTACTTGGGGTTTGCATGGGGCCAGACCGGGTTTGGAGCCGTTCTTAGATAAGCTATTACTTACAGGAATTGCCTGGTTATTCACCGAAACCGTGAGCTGCTGTAGAAATGCCACCTCGTGCCCTCCCTGGGGGCACGTAGAGCTCAGGTCTCGGACAGCTCGAAGAAGTCACAGCTGCTCCTAGATAACCCCCTGTAGGCACGATCATCTGCCCATGCGAGAGAGATGAACCATGAATCTTCTGTATTTATCCCCACTCCACAACCCTCACCAATCTTTATTTACACTGCTGACAATAGCTTTGGGCTATTTTTAGGCTTTATTGCTGATTGTATCTTTAATGTTATGGGTAGTTAACTTGGCAGCAGGGGAGTTAATGTGGGAAGCTTCCATCTCTCCAGGGACCTGCCATCAAACCCTGCTTATGGGAAGTGAAAAGGAGCATGGTGGATCCTCCTCTTAGTCCACTGACCTCCATGGATGATCACTTAATTGGAGTTGATGAGCGGCCTGGGGTGAGGATGGCACCGGTGTCCTGGGAAGAGCCCCAAGACCTCCTGAGAAGGACAGATCCTTTGAGGTGGCTCTGAGATGGGTGGCTGCAGCAGAGGGGTCAGCCCCTGAGCCCCCCATGCCCCATGCTCTTTCCCAAGGGTTTGCTTTTGCCTTTCCTTAGCTGCTCTACTGAAGCCAACCAAGCCAGGCAGAGCAAGAGCTGGGCTTCTGCAAGGAGCTGCTTGAAAAATGGCCCAGGGGGTCTGGGATTCGGGATGAATGGAAATGGGGGTGGGTGGGATGCAGAATTTTGGGGGTTTGGGCAGGAGCTGCAGAGACAAGGGGGAAGATCAGGCTGCTGGGCAGAGTTCTGGGGTCCCTCCGACACGTGAGGAAGACGAAGGGGAACGTGTGCTGATGAGAGTGTGGCTGTGAAGTGGGGTGACAGCCAGCCCCGCGCTGTCCCCCCGACCCCACCGGCCTCGGGAGCAGCGCCAGCCCCCCGGAGCCCCTGCACCCTCGTTAGCAAACTGCAGCGAGAGGCCACATGGTTGTACAAGTGTAACATAAACCGTCCATTCCCCGTGCTTACTCGCTGGGAACCGGCTTTACCGAAGGATTTAAATTCAATTTGTTTTATTGAAGTTTCTTTTCTTTCCCCCGACCAATGCATCAAACTATCATTTTACTGAGATCAGCTGCTCTCAGCCTCCTCTTACGCCCTCCCTTCTCTGCTCCCTCCCCTTGCCCCCCACATCCCACTGTCTGGATGAGCCCTCTAATTCTTTCTCCTCTTTCAAGCCCACCAACGCTTCCTGCGGTATTAGCCCGAGAAATGCCATGAATTTCCTTTGTGTTCCTGGTTGAAAAAGGCGGAGGGTGGAGGTGGGGGGGGGCGGATGGTGTGGGGGGGAAAGGAGAAAAAGCACAGCGCGTGGCAGTGCTAGGGCTGACAATAATCTCTGCGGTTTTTCTCCCAGCCCCAAGTTTATCCCTGTGCAATTCAGCGTAGGAAAGCTAATAACGATGTGTCAGGAAGACCTGATGTATATTTGCAGAGTTGAATGGTTGGGCCAGCAATGCCTCCTGCACTCCCACCCAGGGCTTATTTGTGTCTGAAGACCCCAGCCCTTTCATGCTGTTTTAATATTCGTGATTTATAGGGGCGGTCTCTTTTTATTTTTTAGCCCTCTTTTGTTCTCTCTCCTGCCCACCCCATCCAAAAAAATAAAACAAACCCAAGGAGAACCCTGCCTTGACTGTGCCTCTGCAGGTTTGTCCTGCTGGAGTCCTCACGGGTGCAGGGAGCTCCAGAAAATTCCCCCCAGCCCTGCCGCGGAGGGACAGAGCCGAGGACCCCTCAGCAAACCCCAGAAACGTGGTGTAGCAGCTCCGGGGCGTCTCGCCCAGCCGCACGAATGAGGGGGCTCGTCTGATTTATTAACGAGCTTGATTAACGAAACAGCGGTGACATCAAATAACGGGGCATTACCCAGGGCAAGCCGGCCAGCATCTTATCAGCTGGTGCCTTCCCTCTGCCTTCGCTGGGCCTTGCATTCCTGTGCATGGGTGGGCTCTCAGTTAGACCATGACCCTGCCCAGATTTATGCCCCTGTTTATCTGTCAGCATTGGAAACCATCTGCGGGGAGGGTGCCTTTGAAGCGGCAGAGCCCTCAGCAGGAGGACGGACGCTCTCCTTTGCCCTCCCTCACCCCCAGTTCCCCATGCAAGAGGGGGACAGCCTGGGGAGAGGAGCACGAACACCATGCTGGCAATCCAGCACGTCCAGGCACAGGGACATCACTGGCCTGTGGTCCACTTGGAGGTGGTTGGTCTCCAAGAGGTGCTGGGTCAGCCTCATACTTCAGAAGGGAGAGAAATCCCATCCTTTCCAGGCGGAGGGAATGAGATCTCCAGAGAGATGAATTGTCCAGGGAAGAGAACCCAAGAGCTTACCTCATCCCGGACCTCGCTTCCCACAGTGGCCATAGCGCCATGACAACAGGTCATGGTCCCCTTGGACAGGATGGAACTTTCCTCCAGCCAGGATCCTGCTGGGATGGGGAGGGTGCTGGGGGCTGAGGGCTCCATGGGACGTCACATTTGATGCCAGCAGCTCCTAAACAGATCACTGGAGCTGCAATGGGAAACACAGTCTGGCTCGTGAGGTTTCCAGACCGGTTCCTAGTTTTTAATATTTTAAAGCATTTGTCCACAACACCTCCTTATTTGGGTTCTTTAAATCTGTGGAGGAAATTGCCTTGGGCTCACAAGAGTTCCCTGAGATCCTGGTTAGCATCAGACAAGGGTAAGGAAAAATATAAACCTATTCTAGCAGAAAAAAAAAATAAAAAAGAAAAAGGATTAAATTCTTGCTTACGTTACCTGTGACCTCAAAGTCACAAATAACGGGAAGGCAGTAATAAAATGCAGTTCTGCTTCACACCAAGCACAGAATCCATTGCTGCTTCAGTATTTTGGCTACCTTGCAACACCAGCAGCAACACAAGCCTTACACCTCACAGATGGTTTGTTCTGGGGAGATTCCCAAGTTGCATCTTCCCTCTCTGCCTTTTCATACAAAATGGGACCATCTGTCTCTTCCTCGCTCCTGTTTTTCCTCTCTGCACAAGTCATGCTGCCGATCAGCGCAAATGCAGGGTCCTTCTTCCCCGTAGTCTTCCTCGGAGAGCACAAGTGGACTCTGGTCTTCTCCAGCCCCTTCTGGCCACGGTGACCTCTGGGCTGCTCACCCATGGTTGCAGTGGTTGAAGTATTTTCTTTATCATCAACCATGACAAATATCTCAACATAAACACCCTAAAATAAGCAGGGTTGTTTTTGTTGTTTGGTTTTTTTTTCTGTTTGGTCTCTATAGAGACCTCAAGTGAAATAGAAGCCATACAGACGACAATTTGTTTCTCAGTTTAGGAGTTTGCCATTACATCCACTGTTTGCAAAGTAACTTCTTTTCCCATCTAGACGTGTTCCTTGGGTGCTGATGCTCTGTGGCTGCACGTCGGGAGGGACTGGACGTGAGATGGCACGAGTGGCCAGGACGAGGGGAACAGGATTGCCCTAAACCTGCCAGCCCCATCCCTCCACGGCAGCACCTTTCATAGCAGTGGCTTTTCCTTCCCAGCTCTTCCCCGGTACCAGCCATGCCCTGGCGAGGTGATAACATGTTTATTTCCTAAGGGGGAGAACAAATAACTTCCTGAGTTCTGGGCTCTTCTGCGCTTTATTATCCTGCTCCCTAGCACCCGCCACTTGCAGTGGAGAGTCCCTGCATTGTAACGGCAGAAACAATTATGTTTTCATTACGAAAGCAAATTAAGGCGCTTGCTTAATCGAGTTTATTAAATACCAATGAAGTCCCTGGGTAAATGAATGGCAAAGAGGCTTTCTGTGCTCGAGTCAGGAAGGAAAGAGAGAAATGTAATCAAGGCGATGGGCTCGCAGGCACGCACGGCTGGGGTGGGCAGGGAGCTCTGGGGGCATCAGCCCGGTCCTCGCGGGATGCCCGCTGGCCCCGGGGCACATGGCCCAGCTGGGAAACCACATTTCAAACCCCAAAAGCCGGTGGTCCTTCCAGCCCTCTCCTCTCTGGGTTCACTGGGGCACCCTGGAGGGTTGGGGGGCTCAGCAGGAGCACACGTGGGGGAAGACTGCAATGTTAACCCCATTTCTCCGTCTGATCAGCGCTGCTCCTCTCTCCCATGGCAGCCTTTGGATGGTTATTTTTAGCTCCCGTTATTTCCCTCAGGCCAACTTTTCTGTCACATTTCATCCCTTTCTCAGCGTTTCTGGTTGTTAACTTTCTTCCTTCAAGATGCCTTCTCTTCCAGATCTTCTCTCCATCTGCCTTTCCCCCACGCTCCCAGCCTCTGGGGGATGGAGGAGAGAAGAGTTTGGGGATGGAGAGCAGGCAGAGGGTGGCTGAGCCAGGCTGCCAGCGGGGAAGGGCTCCTCGGGCAGGATTTGGGAAGCTCTCCCAACATTGCTGAGGGGACTCTGCACTGGCGCCAGGCAGGAGGAGCTGGAAATCCCCTGGCAGCACCCCGGAGAGAGGGTTTGCTCCAGCAGCTCTGCTGCCCGGGGCCAGGTGGGAGCCAGGAGGAGTGAGGGAGGCTGAAGGCACCCCAAGTCTGCTTGCTGCTGCTTCCTCACACCCTTCACACACACACACACACACAGTGTGATAGCAGTGGTCCCCAGCTGTGACAATGGGCTTTGCTCCATCTCAAGGCCTTCAGCAGGAGGGGGGAGGCTGCAGAGAGGAACCCTGAGCCACGTGTCTCTCCTGGGGCTTGCACATCTGTGCCAGCCAGCAGTGGGGTGGCAGGGAAGCAGGCAGCCTGATGTCCCCCCATGGCTCCCCCGCCTCCATCCCTGCACAGGCTGATAGGCACCAAGGCACCGGGGGGATTCCACCTCCCCCAAATGTTATTTTTCTTTGAAACTGGTCGTGACAGTCGGATGAATGGATTTCAAAGGACAAACCTGGCTTATTGAAAAAAAAATAAAAAATAACCCAAGTGTCAGGGCTGATTTGAAATGGAAAACATGGTCCAGGGGAAAAAAAAAAAAAAAAGACAAAAAAAAAGAAAGACAAGACTGTTTTTTCTACTGAAATGCATCAGGGAAAGGCCTTTTCTCTGCTTCTCTTTGTCCTTCCTTCCTTTTCCCCCAAAGCACTTCTAATGTCTTCATCCTGCTACTGCTCCTTGTGTGGCTCTGTCCCTTCCCCCCAGCACTGCTCATGGCAGCTCCGAGGGCTGGGGGACGGGTTCCTGACCAGGTCTGTGTCCCAGCTTTGTGCCAAAGGGTGTGCAGGGGCTGGGGGATGCCTGTGCCAGCCCCCCTTCCTCCTCCCCAGGTAGCAGAAAGCACACGAGCCCCGGGAGCAGCAGCACCGGGGTGTCTTTGCATGGCAGCGTGCCCGAGTGCGTCAGCCCAGGCGATGAACAGGGTGTATTTGCTCTGTCACAACATCCTCTACTTTCCTTTGTCCCCGTGGTGAAAGGAAAGCCCAGATTTTCTTCCTTTGAGCTCGTTTCTCTCCCCTCTGTCAGGGCTGCTGGACCTCAGAGGACATGCAGGCAGATTTTTGGATCCCTTCGCTTGCTATCCGGAGGGCTGACGCTCCTCCGCTGGCAGCACCGGGCACTGAGCATCAGCTGGCAGGGATGGCTTCTTTCCTCAGCTCCCCCTCAGAGCTGCGACCCTCCTGGGACGATATCACGAGGTGCTGACAGGGCAGGATGGGAACCCCTGCATGGCCAGGGCAGCCTGGTGCCCCGCAGAGCCCTTGGTTTTTGCAGGTGATGCTGTAGGAAGCCTGGACTCTCAAAAAAACTGGAGAGAAAGCTTCCAGCCGAGTTCCCAAGATAGTAACAGTGCTCCTGCTTGTCCTATTTTGTGGTGACTCTCATGCACCTCGCCTGGCAGCACGGACTGTTCCCGGGGCTGCATTGTGTTTGGCCCCGATGCTCAGATATTGCTAGTACAAGATCCTGACAGTCCTGCGTTACGCAGCCTCGTGCCCTGCGCTGGAATCTGCACAAAAGCTGCCACCGAGGCGTGCCAGCCATGGTGTTTCAGGGCACAGGGACACAAGCTTTTGGGCACTGAGATGGCATGGGGAAAACTCATGGGCAGGGAAATGCCCAGGACCATGGCTGGGATGCAGCAGCAGGCTGGAGCACTGGCACCGATGCCCACTCGGGACTGCCCAGTCTGCACCACTGCAGGAGCATCCACCACTTTGGGTCCCCTGCACATCATGCCGAGGCTCTGGGTAGGCACAGGAGCACTTGGGGTTTCATAAAATGTGCCCAGACCAGGTGGGTCTACTTTAGCCCAGAAGAGCACTGGACATTCTTATAAATACTGAGAAAGCCACAGTGGCACTAGGCAGGAATAAACACCTCCTGCACACGAGCCCTCCTGCCCCAGGACACAAGCCAACCACTAACCTGTAGGGTTAAGATAAAACAGTCCCTAAGGGCTTCCCATAATACTCCCTCAAAGTGCTTTTTAGGACTTTTTGCAGTACTTCTAACAGAAAGAGGTGTTTGTCCCAGAGCGGAGGCTGCGGGGAGCTGCAAGATGGGGCTGGCCCACTCCAGGACAGTAATTGGTGTGAGTGGTGTAACACTGGTGCACAGCAGCCCCGAGCATCACCTGTGCCCTGCTCTCTCCATCGAGACCAGGATCACAGCTACCTTTCTTTCTCCTCTTGCCGGGCATCATCCTACTTTTTCTCTGAATCGTGGGCAGAGACCGTGTCAGTGGGAAGCTAACGAGGAAAATCCCAGGTGTTTTGGGGCAGCAGCCATTGCAGGAGGGGCATTTGGAAAGTCTGGTCCCAGTTTGACCCGCTGCGAATAGGTCCTTGCAATGTGTGCTCCACTCAAGTCCCGGACCTGAACACAGATGTCCTCGAGCATGGGCTGCGTTATCAGTTACGTGACACTGCTCCTGCTCCTTTGCTGGGGAACTGAAGCATCGTGACCCAGATGAACATCGAACACCAGATAACGCGTTTCCTCCCGCGAGCGCTCAAGATGGAGAAATCACCCAGCCTAAAATCCACAAAATTGCAAAAAAACCTGGAGCGTTTCCCTCCCGGGCCACGTGCCCAGGAGCGCTGGGGGTGGCTCCCAGCTCCTCTGCTGCCCTGGCATCGGCCGCCCGAGCCTCAGCAGAGCCTCTCCGCAGCCCTTCTGCTGGTGGGAATGGGGAGGGGGGGAGGATTGGTGTCTGCAGCTGCTCCCCCTTGTTTCCCATGTCATCCTCCCCTGCTGACCGAGCACCTGGGACCCCGGGGCCTCACCTCATTCTTCTGAAGTTCAGGTTTATTAAGTTGTGTATTACAGGCTGTTTGTAACAAATCACCACAGAGAGAAAAACTTCAGAGATTGCAATGGCTTGGACCAAGCAGCAAACCCAGGTTATTTATATTTTATAATGTGAAATCTATGCTTGCTCTACAAGGGCTTGGGAGTTAGATGCCTTTCAAGCTCCTGAATAGCAAAATAAGGCTTGAAAGCAAACACCGCTGGGGTATTTTCCATCATTCAAAGCAGGGGGTTTGAATTCCTCGTTCTGTTTCTGTCTCCCTCTCCTTTCCCCTTCCCTCCCCCTCCTTTCTTCCTTCAGCGAGGATGCCCCACAGCCAGCAGGACCCCTTCCCGCAGGGCCCGTTCCCACCACCGCCCCGGCAGCACACGCTGTGCTGGGGAGCTGATCTGGGGGGGCTGCTGCCTGCGAGCCCCGGGGCCGGGCTTCCCCGCTGGCTGGGGTCACGGCAAAACTCAGTTGAACCAGGAAATTTCTTCTCTGTGTGTTACCACACGGTTGTTCCCCGTTCATTGAACTGGGGACAACTCTTCCCCGGGGCGTTGGTCTCCGGTCCTGTCTGCTGACACCCCCACCAGTCCCAGCACAGGGACACAGTGGGCTGGGATGAAGCTTCAGCTCCAGAAGCTGCTTGAATTACTGTGTTATGGGTAATGGGTAGGTCTGCCCAGCTCCTGTTACAGACAGCAAGTCCCCGGGTGTCACACACACCTCCAGCTGAAGGTTTTTGAGAGCTCCACACCAACATCACTGTGAAACACGGAGGCCATCAGCTCCAGGTCCACCTTCCCAGGGCTGGGGTGGCAGGGACACGCTTTGAAGAGGTATCTTCACGGCTGGAAGTCACTCCTGGGGTGTGGAACTTGGAAAAAGCAAAAAAATATTAGCAGCCAGCTGCTTTCCCGTGAGGTTTCACCAGCAGCTCCTGCAGCCTGACATCTCCAGACGATGCTCTGCAAGAACCCTGGGCAGAGAGGAGCACACAGGCGGGGCGGAGGAAGGCTAGGCTTTGGGGGGAGGCTCATTCCCACCCGGCTGGGGGGAAACCCCGGGGGTCTTTCTCCACCGTAACCCCCCCCCCCCGCCGCCGCCGCTGCTTCGTGCGGTGCCACCGCTGACCGCGCATCCCTCCGCCCCGCGACCCCCGTGCGGGGATGCAGCGGGAGGAGGGAATGGTCGGAGGTGCCGGGAGGGGACCGGGGGGGGCACTGGGAGGAGGGAACTGGGGGGGTTGAAGGGTCGGGGGGGGGGGGGCCCTACCGCCGCGCTGCCGCTAGGGTAGATCTCGCCTAAGGAGAGCCCGCATCCAGCCTGCGGGAAGGGCAGGGAGGAGCGGGAATGGGAGGGATGGGAAAGGAGGGGAGAGGGAGAGGAAAAAATAAAAAAGAAGGGGAAAGGAAAGGAAAGGAAAGGAAAGGAAAGGAAAGGAAAGGAAAGGAAAGGAAAGGAAAGGAAAGGAAAGGA
>JAOTQQ010000063.1:3816082-3859898 GCA_026546715.1 Gallinago undulata | reverse complement strand
AAAGAAAGAAAGAAAGAAAGAAAGAAAGACAGGAAAGGGAGGGAGGGACAATGGACTTAGCGGTACATCAAAGGAGCAACACTCTGGGTACTTTATTTTATTTTCACTCAGGACAAAGCACACACAGAATAGATCTCCACCCTCCAGTTTCATAAGGGTTTCCTGCCCGAGCCAAACCCCAGCTGCTGTAAGTGACCCAAGTGACACGGGGAAGGAACCAGATGCCCCACAAGTAGGTGGTAACAGCAGCAGAGAGAGGGGGGGTGCTGGCTGGAGACCCCTCTGCCAGCCGGCCTGAGGGATGGGCTGGCAAGGCAGGGCTGCTGGAAGCCCATGGGGACAGGGAATGGCCTCTCTCAGGGCTCTAGGGGGGTGCAGAGTTGTGTCTCCCCTCATACAGCCAGCCCTGCCCGAGCGGTGCCCACCCCAGAGTGCTCCTCCCCAACATGGGAGCCTCCCACTCCTTATCAGTGACATCAAAAAACAAAGAAGGAAAATTATTTCCTGCCCCAGACCAAAATCTAGGTGTCAGAGGCATCATTCCGTACGCATTTGTTGAAGGTGTAAGAAATCATAGGGCTGGGGGAGAGATTTCACCCACAGTTCTGGGACCAGTAGGAAGAGCAGACAACAGGCAGAAAAGGAGACGCAAAGCTGCAGAGGGACCTGGAGATGGTTGGAGTTCCTGGAAGCTTTCTTGGTGCTTTTATTTGCTGTCTCAGTGGTAGCAGAGGCCTGAAAACGGGGATTTACTAAGAAAGCACATTCAGGCGAAGCATTTTGCACGTGTCATTGTTCAGCGGCTTCCTAAACCCTGGCAACTGAGTCATTGCTAGATGACTAAAATCAGCCCTGCTGTCGAGATGAGGAAATCAAGGCACTGAACATGGCAGTGAGGGTGATTCTCTCCTTCTGGTCACACCAAAATTGCCTGGAGAGCGCAGTGAGGCTTAGCAACCCTTTGAGATGGCCTCCAGCTCGGCACATGGAGAGATTCCAGCAGAGAAGACGGGCAGCTCATGAACCATAGGGCAGAAGAAGCACCAACAGCCAAGACAGCTTGGCTTTTACAAACCTCAAAGCTGGAAAGTCTGTTCTGCTGTGATGTCCGTCACCATCCATGCCACTCGCCCAGACCAGCCATCCCCAGGACCTCCTTCGTGCACCTCCGAAACACAGCCGCGCTGGGCGGGGGGGAAGAGCCATCGCACAGCTGCTGGGCTGCTCCGGGAGGCAAGTGAGAATCACAACAGAGGCAATGGAAATCAAAGCAAGGGAACTGGGAAATGACCTGTTTTGGCGTTCAACCAAGCCTCGAGACAAAGCTGGGCTCCGGAATGATCTTTCTGGGTCAGCGGCTCCAGCATCTGCACTTCAGGTTTTGTTTGCACCTTTCCAAGCAGGCGAAGGAGGAATGTGGGACTCCAACCTGTCTGGTGGCTGGATACCTGCACACGTGGACATGGCTCTCAGAGCCCAGGAGCAGTGGGAAGGGAAGCTGACAGGGTATTAAATGGCACTCAAGTCCGGTTTGTTTAGAGATTTTTTGGTTTGAAGGAAATTTTTTTTTTTTTTGAGAAAGGGTTGAATTTCAGCTTAAATCCCATTAATAAACATCTCCTTTGTTCTTACATTGAGCTGACTTGATTTGCAGAATGTACATGGAGGACTGGCCAGAGTGACACACCCAGGAAAAGCCACCATCAACCTGGTGAGGAATTTTCAGGGGCACAAGTGAGGGCTTCATGGGTACTTCACACACATTCGATGCCAGTGATGGTGCTTGCCATCCCACTGCTTTCAGGCAGCTTTGCCTTTAGAAACAGACAAGAGGTAACGGGGACAAACTTGAAGATAAGAAGTTCCATCTAAACACGAAGAGGAACTTTTTCACTTTGAGGGTGGCAGAGCCTTGGAAGAGGCTACCCAGAGAGGTGGTGGAGTCTCCATCTCTGGAGACATTCAAACCCGCCTGGACACGTTCCTGTGCAACCTGCTCTGGGTGGACCTGCTTTGGCAGGTGGTTAGACTAGATGATCTCCAGAGGTCCCTTCCAACCCCATCTCATTCTGTGATTCTGTGAACAACAGCTGCTGGAGTGTGCTCAGCTCCCGCAAGGCAGCTGCTGCTCCAGTACCCTTGGAAAGGCTTTTGTGGCCCCATCCTTTGGAAAAGAGGGGTCTGAGCCAGAGGAGCCCAAGCTTTACAGATTTAGGCCCTGGAAGGAAGGGATTTGGCATCATTTTTCCATGTGGAGAGCCCAAAGGTGATAGATACGAAGTCAGGAGGGACATGGAACTGTCATGTCCCAGAAGGGAAGGATGCAGGTCCCTAGGTGCAGAGCAGTTCCCGTGTTGGGGACAGGGCTGGGAAGCCAGGACAGGCTCTCTCTGGATGCTCCATGAGTGTCCACCCATCATGGGGCTGCTGGATGCGTCCAGACACCTGTGACATGAGGGTACACTGGTTTTCCATGTGGGAGTCTCCACTTTGCAGAAAAGAAATGAGCAGGATTCTGCCCTCGTGATGTGGGGCCCTGCAGCCACGGGGAAGTGAGAAGCATCTGCTCTCCCCACGGCCATGCATAAAAGAGATTTGCAAAGTTAGCTTAGCTTTTAAGTCAATTCATCAGCGGAGTTGCAGGTGTCAAAGTGGGTTAGCAGAAGAAAATCTCAGGAAAATAAGCAGATGGGTGATGAGCAGCCAGCAAAATAAAATCACCAGAGTGCTTTGTCTTGATTTGCTGGAGCTGCTGATATGGTCACAGAGCATTACAAACACTGGGGGATGAGTTCTGCTACCCCATCATGAACAGAAGATGGCTTGGTCCCCAGAAAGCAGGTTTCTCGGGAGTTTCTCCTCCATAACGTGGGAATGTATCATCACACCTTGTCACAGAGGCAGGACATTGTGCCTTGGCAGGAACACAAGAGCGGTGAAGAGCCTGTTGGTTCTTGGTTTAAAATGTAAGGGAATTCAGAAGCGGTTTTGAGAGTCTAAAGGGAAAAAGAAAAGAGAGAAAGAAGAAAGGAGGTGGATGTAAGAACTTAGGTGTTTCTATAGCAGCAGCAACGCCCTGTGATCAATGCTGGGAGCAGATGGGACCGCATCCACGTCACTCATCCCAGCATGGTGACAGTGCTGTTAGCAGACAGATAAGGACCGGTTCCTTGTATGACTGATGTCCCACCACGTGCATCTGGGCTGAATCCCTTCCCCATGAAGCTGGTGATGACGAGGGAGGGGGGTGGAGGGGAAGAGAGCACCCACTTGGAGAACCTGCAGGAGAGAGGGAGGAGGCAGAGCCAGGAAAGACTCCGAGGAACTAAAATGCACCTTGTTTTTGCTGGCATTTCCCACCTGAGGGACTTTTCTGGTGAAAATGGTGTGTTCTCCCAAAGAACCGAGTCCTGTGAAGCACTGGTGGGCATGAAGGCCGTGGGGAAAGGGTCAGAAGGAGGGTCTGTATACCCCACCAGAGCTGACCTCTGCAGCACAAGCAGCGTGAAAGAGGAGCTCCTGGGGCAGCGGGAGACGGGGGGGCAGAGCCTTCCTGCACCCACCGCTCTCAGCAGAAAGTGTCCCGAGGACAGGAACTGTGAGAGCTGGTGGAGAGTCAAGAGAGCAGCTGAGAAAACACATTAATGCACCATAAAGAATGTCTTTGCTTCCCAGTGATCTTTTTTATTACTATTATTTATTCATTTATACACCACTGCTTTGCTTTTTCTTCTTGTCTTTTTTTTTCTTTTTTTTTTTTTTTTTTCCCTTTTTACTTCTACCAGGCCTTTCAATGCTTCATACCACCCTCTCCACCCCTGGAGACTGCATTTAAATACTGTCTGATCTTTAGGCAGAGAGCGAAGGGCTGGCTGGAAGGCGGGTGCCGGGGCGGGGGGGGACGGACACCATCAGCATGCCTGACACACGCCGCAGCCCAGCGAGCGGCGCACCGCCACGGCCGGCCACAGCCCCTCCACCGTCCAAATATTTAGATTCCGAAAAGGCTGGGATAGAAACACCAAGAAAAAAATAAATATTTTACAAACACAGTAACCGAAAACCTAAACAGGAACCCGCCGCTTCTCTCTGCCCGGTGCATGCTACCGGATCGGAGCGAGCCGTGCGTGTATTCCCCAGCTGTGGCACTGACACTTTATTTCCTTAGAAAGGAATGCTATGCGGCTGCAGCGTAACATCAGGCAACTTTTATAGAGTTTTGGGGGGAACGAAGCAGAGTTATATCTCAGGATGCTGGACAGCTCGTTGGGCTGGTAACGTCATGCTGCTCCCCGCGGCGCTGACTTGGCACGGCTCGGGGAAATCAAAAACCTTCCTCTTCTGGAGAAAGGATGTGGGGAGCCCGGGTCTGGCCAAGCTCTGGGTCCGAAGGGCAATAAATGAACGTGTTTATGTGCATAGTGGGGTGGTGTGTGCTGGGCAGGTGATGGCAGGGCAGGCTGAGAGCCCGGCGCTCGCTGGGAGCAACGGGAGCATGAAGCCCCGAGGGATGTGGGCAGGGGGATCCTGCAGGGCTCTGGGATCCTCTCCATGCCTGGCTTCAAAAGCGCAGGAAGCACGGGGACTCTGTGAAGGCCTCTGGTCCCCACGCTGGCCCCAGGGCATGGGCTGGTGGCTGGCAGCATCTCCTGCCTAAGGCTGGACTGTGGTCTTCTCTACCAGCACGAGAAAAGTGGTCCCTCCAGGGCTCAAAGAGTCAACACCCCATTTCTGACACTATAACTGCCACCAGCCACCAGCATTCCCCTCTGTCTTCTGGAAGGTGCTGAGCTCTTTCAGTCAGCATTTTTTCTGGCATTTATTTGTGGTCTCTGCAGACCAAAGCAGACCTTGTCTTTTTGACTCTTTATTTAGGGGTTCCTCAGGACCATGCTAGGTGTCTCCCTGCGACATCACATCCCTTTCTGGGAGAGGAGGAGGAGAGTAGATGGTCCCAAACCAAAGAGGAACGAGATGTTACGTCCCGTGGTGCTGCAGCTGCCGGTTTGGCTCAGCCAGGGACTGGTCACAAAGGGTGACCACCACCACAAAACTCTCCCTGGTCATGCCAATGAGCCATGGAGGAGTGAAGGAGCATGAGGCGCATTATTGGCCTCTCAGCCATCGAGGCAGGATGAGAGTGGACCTCCGAGTCCTCCTGCTGCCCCCTCGCAGCCTCCCACCCATGGACCAGGCACCAGGGGCTCATGTCTGCTCCCCAGCTCTGCCCTCGGGGGAGAGGTACGTCTGCACTGGAGGGCTTTGTCTTGGTAGTTGGGCTTTTTTGCTGTTGTTGTTATTTTTAATCCGCGTATTGTTCTGGATTTACGTCAGAGACAGCAGGTTGGAGAAACGTGCCTGGCTCTTTGAGCAAAACGTGTCAAGGTTGGAAATGTGTGTGTGTGTGTGTGTCCCAGCTCCCAGGGCAAAACGTGCTGTCTCCAGCATGGCTTCACTGCCCTGCAGCAGCATCTCACCAGGTCCAGCAGTGTGTGGGGACAAGCTGACAGCCTTCATCCCATAGATTTCAGCAGTTTTCATCCACTCATCACTTTAAGACCCAAAACCAAGGCCTTGGCAGAAGATCCCGAGGAGGAGCAGAGTAGGAATGAAGGGCCTCGTGGTTGCAGACTGAGCAGAGGACTCGGTCTTGCGCTGCTGCACCGCGCTGGGGTCCATCTACCCCATGGGATGGCAGCTCAACCCACCCCTGGCCACAAGGGACTCAGCAGCATCCCACCCTCCAGCCCAGAGGGAGCTGCCGAAGAGGCAGGAAAAGGCATGTCCTCCCTTGAAAGCCCAGAGGTCCTGGTAGCTTGTAACATCCCCAGCATGGCAAAAGCCAACACTCCCAATGAAACAGAAACAGCGGTTATTAAACCCGAATGGAGTCGGCACGGGTGATGTTGGCTTGCCTGGAATGCAGCGGTGCCCCGAGAGGAACAGGGAGAACAACATACCCTTGGCTCAGTCCCTGGGAAAGACATGAGGCTGAGATACAAATGTGGTGACCTCCTCATCACTTGAGCCACGTTCTCCTTCTTCCTTCCCCTCCTTCCCCTGCTCCTTATCTCACCGGCAGCCCCATGCTGTGCTCCTGCCATGTCCCACTCCGCTTGGGAAGCGAGGGGCTGCTCTTGCCTCCTCCCCACCTGCAGGGAGAGACCCCTTCTTATCTGTCCTGCTCGGCATTCTCAATAACCTTTCTGCAGAGCGTTTGCATGCCCTCAAGGAATTAAAACAAAAAACCACAACGCCAAGATCTCACTGAAAGCAACCAACTGTTCTCCTCGCATGTAAATGTTGCTGCTCTTTTGATTTTAAATGGCTTTAATGCCAAGTTCATCTGCTAATTCCCCTCCTGCCCCTCGTGTATTGTATATTAGGAGAAATGTTGTTCTGTATCATGAGCAGTTTATTTTATCGAGTTTAAGAGAAAATCCCATACTGAGATGCTGCAGATAAATATTCATTGTCACATCTGTTTTGGTTTAAGATTGTTGCCTAAAATGTTAAAAATACAAACATATTTGGCGGGGGAGAGACTAGGGCGGGAGGGTTGGTGTGGGCTGCTGAAGTCTGGGCCTTTAGTGCAGCTCGTCAAACATTTTATCGCCAGGAAGGAGAGGAATCACAATGAGGGTGAACCTCACTCAAGGGAAAGAAAAAAGGGAACAATGGTCCCAACAAGCCCTAGACAACTCCAAAACTGGGGCCCTGCTCACAAGTGGTCCTGTCCTCAGCGGGAGCATCCCCCAGCTCAGCTCTGAGCTGAGGGGCTGGGGCACTGCCTTGACATCACTGGTGACATGGGAAGTTTCCCACTCCTACCTGCTCAGACCATCCTTGAGGACCTCTTACAGTGCTTTACCACCCAGCAGTGAGAAACAGATAAATAAAGGCAAAAACAGGATGTTTTCCTGGTCTCTGCTGCCATGAAGGATGCTGAGCCATGGGCCAGCTGCTGTGGCAAGCAAGGTGTGAGCTGTGTGGCCCTGGGGACCCAGCAGCCCCATCGGGAGTTGGCAGGTGGGTGTGGCAAGTGTCTGGACCACACACACCAGTTTCCAGACCAGTTCCACTCAGCAGTGGTGTGGTGGCCTCTGCGTGGAAGCGGCTGGTGGGTCCCTTCCCATCCGTAGCTGACAGAGGTCCACATGACAAATGAGCATTCCTGAATGACTGGCACCAATTAACTCTGCTGGTAGTAGTTTTCAGCAGGGAGGCCAAGAGACGAATTGGGTCCTGCTGCCTCCAGAAAGGGTTTGGCCAGGCCAGACTTGAGACACACAGTGATGGGGCGGCGTGGGACAACATCAAGGAGGTTCAGTTTAGCACAGTCTATGCCGTCCCTGCTCTGGAGACAAACAGAGCCCTTCCCTTCCACCAGTCCATTACCTCTGATCGGCACTAAAATTTTATTTTACATTTAAATAAAATAAACTAAACTCGCTTGACCTTTTTTTTTTTTTTCTTTTAAAGCTTTTGCAGCTCCACCGACTGCAGCCAGTGAATATGGGAAGGCATAATAATAAGGATAACGCTTTCCACTTACTGAGCACTTTATATTCTCCAAGCACTATACAAACATTAACTAATTAAACAGAGCAAAGAAGCAGCCCTATGCTCTGTCCTAGTGCTGGGAAATGGAAACAAGGAAACTCTGAACCAATATGTCAATAACATCAAAGTCCTATTGTCCTGGCCTTGGCTTTGTTGCAAAGGAATCCGAAATTGTCTCAGAGTTTCCAACACGGCTTCGGGCTCTTCACACTTGGGAAACAAGTGTGAAAAAAATGTTTCGGAGTCAGAAGACAAACCCTGATCAAAGTTGGCAGAAGTGGCCAAGGAGACCCCGGGACTGCAGCCTCCCCCTTTGATGCCGCCTCATGTGGGAGCCATCCCGGCGGCTCTCGCACACAAACCCCACAGCCCTTTCCGAGGGCTGGCATCTTCCTCGGGGCCCTCTCATGCGCATCTGGGGGATGTTTCCTATTAAGGATTCACACTCTGGTTGAGTTACATTCCTAATTGTGGAGACTTTAACGGCCCTAATAGGAAACACACCCGCAGCGGAGTCCCTGTGAGTCATTCTCCCATCGGAGCGGTCCTCGGGCCAGCTGCCACATGGCAGGGACACGCTCTGCATGCTCACCCCGGGGGGGATGCAGGACCAGGGCCCTGCGGGGACCCCCACTTCCAGCCTCTTCCCCCCACTTCCACCATGAGATGCCGAGAGTCCCTTGCCCGCTTGCTGTCTGGTCATGCTTTGCTGTGATTGTGGCTTCAAGGAGACCTTCTACGTTGGTCATCCCATTCCCAATAGCAACATCTGCAGCTCTGGAGGTAGGAGGGGTTGCGGATCAGAGCACGGCACTCAGGGACACTGGGGAATGACCAAGAACATGTTCTCCAGACCTTTGGTTAGTGTTGTCTGTCCAAGTGGATGGGTGCATAGCCGTCCTCTGACTGTCTGCGGGGAGAAGGGAGTTAAAAAGTGGGGTCAGAAGGGTTCTGGCCAGTTCCAGAAAGTCCCACCCCAGCCCATGCCCAGAAAAGGGGGTGTTCCAGTCCCCTTTCCTGCAGCAGCTTAGGGATCTAGGCTTTTCCCCCCAAGGGCAGCCACCCTCTTGTTTAGCAAACCGAGGTGACCTTCAAGTGTTGCCCATTTGTGCCAGTGCTCGGGTGACCCATTCATCATTGTGACAACACACACAGCTCCAGGAAAAGGTCACCTCAGCTGTACCAGCCTTTCCCTTTCACATTTATGCTCATGCCAAATTAATTCTTCATCATAAAACCAAATGCCCCCATTGCAATTATTTGATGTTTTCTGAATCAGCTGAGTTTAAGACGTCTCCCTTTCCTCCTTCCCAATATGAGACAATAATGTCACTCCATTATTGAGGGACACCAAAGAAAAAGCATCAGTCCATGCATTTTTAGGACAAAGTCTTTAACTCCGGGGATGTTCTGGCTGAATCTCAGTGCATTTTTCTGTCTGCTTGACAGCAATACCTGGTGATGTCAGATGAGCCTCTAGGGCCCTCAGCTCTCATTACCAACCTGTCTAATTAAGGAGAGATGCTGTTGCTGACTGCTTTTGGTGAGCAACAACAGGGATGCAACAAATGCCAGTCTCCATCACACGATAGAAAGCACCAAGGTCAGTGAGTTTTGGGTCTGGATCTTCAGAGCTGAGGTGGGCAGGTATCCCTGACATTTGCTTACAGCCATGTTATAGGCAGGGAGATGTCACCATCAGCATCAGGAGGCCCACAGGCAGGAGGAACATCTCTGAGCCCCCAAAGGGTGCAGCTCTTGGGAGAGCCCGGAGCCTTATCTTATCTGAGCAGACTCACTCCAGTTGCTAATAATTAGCAAGGGGCTGGGTGATAATTAAGGCAAAATGAGCAATCCCCCATCCCTCCCACCCCGGATGGAGGGTTGGGTTGTGAAAACAAGGTCCTTAAGGTTCCCATTACGATTGCTCTCAGCCCCGCGCCCCCCACTATCTCCTGGCACTTTCACCGAGGCTCCTCCATGGCCCCTGGCTCGGGCTCAGCCTTTCCCAAGGCACCGGCTCTCAGGTTGGGGATATTTGGCTTGGGATCGCAGCGCAGGGGAAGAGGGAACTCTTGTTTTTATTCTTCTACAGTGGGAATGTTTTTCCTCCTGTTATTCATCAAATTCTGCTGGAATTTAATACTCACCAGCTCCAAATAGCCTATTGCACTAACAGTGATTGATGGTTTCCAACGAGTCCATAAATGCTGCCCCTCCTCATCTCTGCACTTTCTCTCCCTTCTCTCCCTATCGTTCCATCTCTCTTCTCCTTCCTTTCTCTCTCCCCATCTCCCAGGCTACAGAGAAGCCAATCATGCTGTTGTTATGTGGATTGATTTGTTTTCTGTTTCTGCTGTGTTTTGGGGTAGGAAGACATCAGGGATTTTTGAAAGAGCAGTGAAATGCCATGGCCAATGAAGCCTGACTAGAAATTCCTCAGGTTATTATCTCTCAGATTAGGGAAATCTGGCAGATTTCTGTACGGAAAGGCTTCAGGAGAGGAAAATGACAAAGCTCGACAGCAGCTGCCCTGTTTTCCCAGTCTGGAATGGGCATCTCTGCCCGCAGGAGGGGGATGTGTTTCTGCACACTCGGACCAGAGCGTGCAAGGAGACCTCCTGGTCCTGGGATGGAGGGAATATACACAGGATTCACAGTCCAGGGGAAATGAAGTGAACTCTACCTGAGGTCGTAGCAGGCATGGAGCAGCCTGGGACAAGAACCAAGAGTGGCCATGTGCCCATGGGTGCTTATTTAATGGCAGCAATTGCTCAGCCCTTGCCTGGATGAGCAACTTCTTCTCTCAAGGCACAAATCCCCAGACCTTTGGACTGTGGGTTAGGGATAGCTGGTCCCAGGGAACAACTCTGGTTGAGGGATGGAACAAAAAGCTTCAGTAAACCTGTTGACAGGGAGGGCACTGCAGGATGCACGGAAGAAGCTGGTGATGGTGAGCGTGCGAACAGGCCACCTGCACACACCTAATGTCTGTGGGGCAGCGTGGCTCCCCTCAAAACACAGCAGCCCCCTCCAAACAACAGGCTGGAACTGATCCCAGACCATCTCCTCTGAAGTCTCTGGGACTCCTAGCTGTTTACTGGACCTTCCCACAAGACACAATATATGATCCCTGCCTTTCTCCTTCCCTTTTGCTAGCTTTCTCGAGCAAAGCTTGCTTCTACCTGGTGGGGGCTGCCCTTCCCTTGGTAAGCCTGACGAACTCCGAGGAGCCCTCGCTATCCTGTTCGAATTAAGCTACCTGAGATAAAATCTGGGGAGCTCTTAGAGGGAAACAACTTAAAGAGATGTAAAATGGTAACTTGATTTACTCATTTGTTACTGAACGTTTGATTCCTCCCTGAACCGCCACCCAGCCAGCTGGGTTATGTGTCAAAGGGGGGGCAGGGGGGGGAAAGGAAGAAAAAAAAACCCAATACAGGCAGATCCCTTATCAGATTCACTGCATTAAAAGGATTTGGGGAATGCTAATGCAGACACAGGGAGTGGGAGATGGGGTTGACTGGCGAGAGGTGGCCCAGCACAATAAAGCGCTTTGGCTACCCCCATCCCCCAGGAAAGCTCGGGGGCCCCCGGCTCCTGTTCTCTCCCTCCACCTCGGGTAGCAGGGCTGGCAGGGCTCTTCCCACAAGGCAAATGCTGAATGAGGGTAATCTCCACCACACGGCAAAGGTGGGCTCCCAGCCTACACCCAAGCCTCCACAAAGAACATTTCTTGCTGGTTAAAGTCAGTTATCTTTCGGTGTGTGGGTTAGAGACAGCTGTCTGAGCCTGCAGCACACCCCCTTTATAGCACGGATTTAGGCGAAATCACTCCGCAGCTGATGGGCATCCCGTGGTTTCTCACGCAGGATGGATGACAATGCTGTCCCCAAATTGATTCAGAAGACCCAGCCCAAGGGAGGTCTCTGGGCATCGCTTCCCAAATAGCCCTGATCCCACATGGATGGAGCCAGGATGGAGCCCGCACTGCTGGGGATGGGGATTCGAGTTCCCAAAATGAAAATACCCCCAGGATTAGGACCTGAGTCACACTAATGACTGGGAGAATTGTTTTGCAAATTAACAAATGCAATTTGCTTCCAAAACAAACGCAATCAGAAAAGGGCAAGGTTAGGACAGCAGGAAACACACTTCGCTCATTCATTTTGACAACTGCAGTTTTGTTTCAATTACTGATGTGCATCCTCCGTAATGTCCTCGTGAGCACGCTCTAGTCACCCTTGCCAAAACGATGAAGTCTTGGTAATAGGAGACCTTCAGCGTGATGGCTCTGCTATTAAACCTGTGCTGAGATGCGGAGAGAGCCATTTTTGTGTGTCCAAATGATGAAGGGCAGATTAGGAAGGCCCTGCTGTATTATACTGTGAATATATTTAGCTACTCAATGTGATATAGATTAAGAGCAGCGGGGAGCCTGGCAGTTACACTTCAGAGGGCTGGGAGGGAACATTTCCATTTAGCTGAGTTGACATTCGCTTTGCACGCACCTGTTTGATGGGCCCTCAGCCCCGGCATCAGCCCCATCTTGGGGCTGTCCCCCTCTTTTCCCCCGGGCTGTTTTACACCTTCCAGCCTTGGGCAGGATCCTTCCCATCCGAGCTGCCACTATGGCCACTGAAATCAGTTTCTGCATGAGTCAGACTTAAACCATGATGTTTTGAAGGGTTTTAAGGACTCTTTAGGGCACAGAGTCTCTTCTTCTAGGGCTCTTTATTGTCCTTTTCTGTGCTATACAGTTCCCTCCAGCCCTTGGAATGGGACAGCCCTCATCCAGCTCTGCTGGAGTCAGTCCTGGGGCTGAATTCACATTTCACTCTTGCTGTCTCCGTGTTCAGCTCTGTTCCACTCTTGTGATGCTCAGAGAAAAGGCTTTTTCCCCCAGGATGGCTCCTCTGCCTGCCCTTGCCCTCTGCGCACAAAAGCATCAGAACAGGTTATCCCTACAAATGCATCCATGGTCCATTTATAAATCAGATGGAAACATAAGTGGCCCTTCCTCCCACGCCCTCACAGGGTAGACATGTCGTGCCCCCATATCTTCAGGGAGATAGATATTCATGGGTGCAACCAGCAGCACCAGGTTCTTCCCATACTGATATCCTGGGAGAAAACCTCATTTTCTCCCCATTTGCAGCTGAGGTTCCTCAAGCAATCCTCTCTGCGGGGATGCCAGAACCAGAGAGCCCCAGAGCATTCCCCTCCTGCCCCACTGGAGCCCTTCCCTGCACTATGCCCTTTCAGGATAATCCCTTATTACTTAGGCTGGAAATTCCTGAGAGCTGGAGAACTCGTCTGATTATTTGCAGGCACAGGGCCATTCTGGGGACTATATGATTTTAATAACCATCCCAGTGCTGAGGCATGTGGCTTTAACAACCCTCGGCAGCCCATCTTTCCACAGGGGTAATAGGAAACTTTGGAGACGTTGACAAAAAAACAAGGTTGCACTCAGCAAAATGAAAAGCAAAATAAAAAAAATCCCCCCCCCCCCTCCAAAACCTGTTTCAAGTCAACCAAAATGTTTTGTTCAATCGTAAAACAAGCAGTCCGTTTGCTTTTGCAAGCTCCCCATTTCTTAAACTTCTTAAGTGGGTTTGAATTAAACATAGGCAAATTTTGTCTGAAAACATCATTTCAGGGCAAAACAAACAAACAAAAAAAATCAGAAAACTTCCCTGGAAAAGCATCATAACAAAATGTTTCAACCTCGTTGATTTTATCTGATATCTTTTTCTTTTTCTTTTTTTTTTGGGGGGGGGGGGGCAGGAAGGGGGATGTTAGAATATCATTGCCATTTAATGAACCATCTCGGTTGACCTGGAACTGCACTTTTTGGCAAACAAAGTACTTGCCAGAAAAGTTTCACTCAGGATTGCAGCCCGTGTCGTTATTCGATGGCTCCTAACGAGGACCATGCCCGCTGATGAAGCCACCTTCGCCCGGCTCCCTCTTTAAACCCGCTGACGCTGTGTGTCGGTGAGCGACGCCATGTCGAGCACACAGAAAAGCCAGAATTTCTGGTTTCCATAAAGGAATATGGAGAATATTATCCAGTGAGATTTGAAACTTAGGTGGGAAAGTTGCCAGCGTGCAGCATTTTCAAAGAAACTCCTGTATCTCATATTGCTGAAAACTGGGAAGTCCCATGGGTTTAGGGAAAGGGGAGCCGGGAGAGGTTGTGGGGGGGGGTGTGGGGTGTCCCTGTAATGGACATGGGGATAGAGGCAAAGCAGGGGGAAACTTTCTAAAGGGTTTCTTTTATATTAGAATAAGTCATAATTAATGCTATCAGGTGGCGGAAAGGCAGCTTTGGGTAATGTGAGAAGAGCCTTATCTCTCCCCGCATCCCGTGGCCCGTCTGTGGCTCTGGTCCCAGGGATAAGCAGGCTACATATAAAAAAGTGTCAGGAATGGGGTGGTGTGGAGGGATTAGGGTGCTGCTTATTCCCCCCTCCCGCTGCTGAGGGGCCCAGCTCCTATCCCAGGGTAGTGGGGTGAGCCAGCCCTGGGACAGGTGGGGAAATCATGGAATCATAGAATGGTTAGAGTTGGAAGGGACCTTAGAAATCATCCAGTTCCCTGGGCAGGGACACCTCCCACCAGACCAGGTTGCTCAAAGCCACGTCCAACCTGGTCTTGAACAGACTGGGCTGAATATGGCCACAGTGGTGGAGGAACAAGCACCCCACAGGAGGGTGACAGGGTACCAGGCATGGTGACGGTACCAGGCATGGTGATGGGGTACCAGGCATGGTGATAGGGTACCAGGCATGGTAATAGGGTACCAGGCATGGTGATAGGGTACCGGTCATGGTAATAGGGTACCAGGCATGGTGATGAGGTACCAGGCATGATGATGGGGTGCCAGGCATGGTGATGAGGTGCCAAGCACCCACAAGGTCCCCAGTGCAGCATAGCCCATCAGGGTGGGTTCTGGCAGCCCCAGCACATGGTGCCACCAGCATCTGCAAAGGCTCTCAGGCCTTTTTGTGGTTTTATTAGAGCCTCAATCAGCCTTGAGGGGCCGGGCCGGTTACCGTGTCTCTGAGGCATGAGCTCATAGTGTTAGTTAGGCAATTTGTTAAATAGAAGTTGATTAGAGGTTTCCCTGCCTGGGTCCCGCGAACCATATGGCGTTGTTTACTTACACTTTTTGGCCAAGATCGTTTTCTTTTTCTCTCCTCCGGCCATTGGATCACAAGCCACGTGATGCCACTTTAATCGGTGGCTTTGATGCATCCTCCCCGGCACAGGGACCGTGGCACAGGCTGAACCCAAGTCACCTGGGCTAGCACAGCCCTGGTCATCGGGCAAAAGGCTGGGCAGGAGGGAGTGGGTACCATAAAACTCTGGTTTGGGTGAAAATCTATTGCCAGACAGGAAAATAATAATAATAATAAAATTTAAAAAAATAAATAATTGCTTAAAACTGATGGATTGAAAAATATTCATCAAAATGCCTGAGCGGTGAAAAAAACCTCTGTGATCTCAATTACCTTCTTCTGTAAGGATCCTTGCATAGCTGAAATTGTTTAGTTTCTGAACAGCGATGATAAAAAAACACTTTAGGTTTTATTTCCCCTACTTTGGCTTCCCTTGGGGAAAAGAGCCGGAGCGAGAGATTCCACGCATGCACATACGCACACGTGCATTCGTGCACACACAAAAGCCATAAAAAAACCCCAACAAACAAAAGCCTCAAAACTTGTTTGCTTTACATTTTATTTTATTTTATTTCCGCTGAAAAAATGTGAACTTCCCAGAGAAAAGAAAACGCGAGCTGCTTGTTTTGTCTTTGTGGCCTGCCTTATTTTGGGGGGAATTTGTTTTCCAGTTTGAAGCCACCCTTAGTCTTAAATTTCTCCTATTAAGGATAATGGTAGGAGCTGCCCTAAGCCATTGCCCCTTGGGGGAAACATCAAGAGGGATGGAAGTGCTAAATAGGAGGCAGCAGATCTGTTCACCTTCGGTCCTGGCAGGAACAACCAGGACCTTTCTCTTCCCCCTTTGCACCCTGAGAGGCTGCCCTGGTGCCGTGTGGGTGACGGATGGGTCCCTCAGCCTGGCCCCACGCTTTCATCCCCCGGCTCATCCCTCCCCAGCGCAAAGCAAATTGTCAAAAGCAAAACCGCTGAAAGACCGAACCAAAAATAAACATAGGTATAAGGGGTGATGAATGGTCCCTCCTCTGAAATTCATCTTCGCAAGATGACATAAGCTCACAGGCAAGTCGGCAGCCGCGGGGAGCATGTCCAGCCTCTCCTCGGCAGCGGAGGGAAATGCCACAGTGGGAACGTGCCACCATGTGTCACTTCAGGCAAGAGATGCCTCCTCTGTGGACCAGTGGGGCTGCATGGGGACTTTTGCTGCATCAGGTAAATGGGTCTGGCCAGGAATATGCACGTATGGACTCTCCATGGAGCTTGCTGTGCTCCTCCTGGTGAAGACCATGGGGCTGGAAGAGTCATCCCTGCTGCTCACTCCTACCTCCGCAGCCAAATGTCACCATGTCCCTGCAGACCCCTGCAGCCAAGGGGTTGGAGTGGAAGTTGGAAAGGAAAGGAAAGGCCCTGGGACTGTTTGATCTTCCACCAGGAGCGTAGCACCAGAGGCAGCCTGCGTGGCTCCTGCCCGGGCATCTCGGGCTGGTGCATCAAGGATGTGACTTTTGGAGTCAGGGTCTCCATGTCACCCCTGAGACTTGTCCCTGGCTCAGCCTTTCCTGGAGCCCTCAGCTGTGGTTGTGCACCTTGATAGCACAGTCATGCAGCAGGATGACCAGTGACCTCCCAGCATGGGGGAAACCCTGATCCTCTCCTCTCAGCAGGGCTTGCTGCCACGTCTTCAGTACCTTCCACCTCACCAGGACCCATGCACAAAACTACACGTCCTGGGCTGAGGTGGGGGAGCTTCTTCTTGTGCTAACCTTACTATACCAGTGGCAAAAAATAAATAGCTTTGCATTTAATCTTGGTGTGGATCGGAGAGGAGCCTGTCTGACCTGTCCGGTTGTGCAGGCACCATGAGCATGGCCCAGAGCAGCTGATGGGACTGGCTTTCCCATGCAGCCCCTTGCAGACACCCTCCTCTGCATCCACCACTCTCACTCTCATTCTGTCCGTGCCATCCATAGGAAATGAGCTGGTAATGTAAACCATGGTTAAAAAGTCCCGTGTTACTGCTGTTCCTGAGTCCCGAGCATCTCTTTCCACTGCGTACCTCTCCTTTCAGAGCACAGGGTCCCCTGAGGCCAGAACTGACTTTATTTTCTTGTCTCATGCGGCAACAAACAGACTGTGGATGCAGGACGAATAATAAATGGCATGTAGATAAGCCAGCCGTCTGGGGGAGTCACAGCACGAGGCACTGAGAGAGGGAAAGGCGGTGGTGGAGGGAGGATGCAGAAGTTAGCAACGTCCAAACTGGATTAACTTGTCAAATTTCACTGGGGGCTGCAACCCAGGCGGCGGTGGTGGAGCACGTGCCCTCCCCCATCACAGAGCCCTCTCTTCCCCAAGAGCCAGACCTGCCTGTGTTCAACCAGGACTCTGGTCACACACCACAAAAAAACCTAAGCTGATGCAGAAGAATTTGGCTGTTGAGCATGAGGGAGAGAGGACAAGTAGGGGCAGAGCAGAGAGCCCAAGGAGCATTGCATGAAGAGGGCTGGAGAGGAGGAGGAGGAAGAGGAGGAGGAAGAGGATCTGGATCTGGATAGTTTGGCAGACGTTCTCACCTGAGAGGACTTTCTGCAGACATCTTGGCATGACTGCTGTCCCCCTTTCTGGGAAACCTCTGCTCTGTGTGGGCAAGGAATTAATCCCATGGCTTTTTTGGTTTGTGCCCATCAGCTGGGTGCTGGGAGGGCCAACCATGAAACTGGGAGGGAAAAACCAGTTTTAGAGTGGGGAACGCACCATGGGGAAAGCCTAAAAACTGCAACCTATGCATGTTGGGGTGGTGGAGGCAGAAAAAGCAAGAGTCATGCCATTGACCTTCAACTAGCTTAAAGGGTGTCAGCAAGCAGGAGGGAGGGGAATGATTTAGAAAGGTAGAGGAATGTGTAATTAGGAAGATGGGATTGAGGAAAGGAAAACAGGTGATAAATTTCAGGGAATTAATCCAACGGAGAGAGGCAGAGGAGTGAGAAACTCATCTGTGGGAAGGGATGAGACCACCTTTCTATGGCACTGAGGGATAATCTTAAATTGCAAAAAAGCGTGCAGTAAAGGTGCATCCCTTGAGTGGTGGTGGGGGCGATGGCACAGGGGAGAGGGCAAGGCATGGCTCCGTTTCAGCAAAGCTGGTTGTGAAACACCAAATTCCTTCCGAGCAGGGATGGGATGAAGCCTAATTCTGTTTCTGCTTCTGCTTGCTGAGACTGAACAGGCGATGGGACCCAACCCAGTCCTTAGGAGACTGTTAGTCATTTTTCATCCGTCTCAGAAACAAATAAATCTCGGAGTGGTTTTCCTTGCGCTGGCCGGGATCGGACGCTGACCGTGTGCTTTGGCACCCAGCATCAGCCACGGTGGGTCACAGAAGATGAGTTTTGTTTTGGGTAGTTAGGTACTTTTTTAGCTTTGTGTGGGCATCTTTACAAGAATCCGGGCTGGCCTGCTTCCTGAGAGCTGTACAGGGAGAACAGGGACACACAGAAACACTTTATGGCCTCTGCAGCTCCAGGTAAGTTTCAACAGGATTAAAATGAGCTGAGGAGAGCTTAGAGGCTACGAGCCTGATGCTTCCCACGATTGCTCAGGCATAAATGGGAGTAACTCCACCACACACACTGGTCTTACCGTACCATCAAGTTGGGGCAAGTAATGTCAGAGTTAGGCAGAAATTAGAGACAGAAAACACTGATTAGGTCACTTATTTCTTCCTCTTACCAATTAGACAGGAAATTATTTAACTGCTTTATTTATTTATTTAGGAATGTACCTCAGCAGGAAAAATTCCCCACAGGCAAGCTCCGTATTTTTGCAAAGGAAAGAGTGGAAGTCCAACTCGTTTATTAAACACAAACCTCAGTGAAGTGGAGGAAGCTTTCCTTGTAAAGGAAAAGCTGGGAAATAAATGTCTCCTCACAAGCCTTTGAGGACACGTGGGCTTCGTGGTCGTTGTGGGGTCTGCTGAGGGTCCTGGATAACACGTCTCTTCTGGAAGACTCCAATTGCATTCACCTCCTTCACTGGAGACACCCTTCAATTACAGAGGGGACGCAGTGACCCTAGATCCCCTCTTGGGCTTGGGGCTGTGGATGCTGAGAACCACTGGACTGGTCCCATGGGGACAGCCCTGTTCTCCCTCATCCCACTCGGCTCAGCCCCAACTCGCCCCTTTCTGGGAAACGCTTCAGCCGATGAGGAATTTGCAGTACAACTTCTCCGCCGGGACGGGAATGTTATCACGTTGGACAGCACTTCAGCGAGGAAGATTTATGGGGCCCATAACAGAAGCTCTCTGGAGAGAGCCCAGGAACGGTTCGAGATCTGCCCCAGGTCTCATAGCCCACAGCGGCGTGCACGGCCACGGCCAGGAGCAGCCGGGGAGAGCAGTGCCAGCGGCTCCCTTTCTGGCTTGTAGTCATCAACAGTCCTTTTTCTTTTCAAAATGATGATGAAAACCAATTTCCAAACCTCAGGATTTTGTTGGGTTTTTTTGTTGTTGGGGTTTTTTTGTGTGTGTGTTGTTTTTTTTTTCTCTAAACGGAATTCTTGTTTCCCAGCCAGCCCTGGCTTGAAGCTCATGAAGTAGAAGGATAGGCATGCTGCAGGAGACTCTCCCTTGGTGGAAGCAGTGGTGGAAAGGGCTCGGACTGCTCCTTGGAAACTGCAGCAGAAAAAGGCCAGGGCTGGGTCCGCAGCACCCAGCGATGGGAGAGGAGGGAGGGCAGCTCCTGAAGGCAAACCAGGGCCATGGCACGTGTGCCTGAGCCAGGTGGAGGAGCTGATTGCACCAGTGAGGGACATCCCTGCCTGCCCACTGGCCCAAGGAAGGACCAGGCTGAACCCTGGGGCTGTGGAGGATGCTGTCTGCAGAGCTCTCCTTGGGGACTCCAAGCCTGGGCAGGGGGCTCCGTCTCAGGCTGGCATGTGCAATATTAGGTGTGCTTAAATACTCCCCTCTGTCAAAGAGGCTCAGGGTCTGCGAAGCAGCTCCTGGCCAGAAAACCTCACAGCCACATACAGGTGGACGTGTCTCCACGAAGGAGGAAAGAAGACGCTGGGGCTGTGATCCTTCTCTTTGCTCTCCTCTTCCCCTGCACCGGGCTCTGTCCCCTGGGCGATGCGAGAGGCAGCTCAGCAGCACTCCTGAAAACAAGCCCCCTGGATCCCCTGGATAAGAGATGCAGCTGCTTTCCCATTATCAGACGACAGCGAAGGCAAGACAACCTAGTTATCGAGGAAAGATAGAGGTTTCTTTTCCCTGCTACCCCCTCCACTCCCCCCGCCTCTCTTTTCCGTGATCATTCTTGTTATTCATTTCCCCTCTCTTCTCTTCTCCTTTCCACGCAGACGGTTTCACTGGGCAAATCCGAACGAAAGCCTTGCAAAGAGGATGCTCATAAAATATTTATGGAGAACTGCGGTGAACACAAGTAGGATAATGAGGGTCTGTGGGATATGGGATGTGTCCAAACTAGCACAGTGAAGACCTCGTAAGAGACAGAAGCACGCGGTGGAAGCCATTAGTGAGTCCTGTAGGGTCTTTACTCATTTCCTACGCACACAGTTGCCGCGCTGCCACACACTGCTTTTGTTTGGGTTTCCCTTGTTCACCCGGCAGTGTGGATTTTTCTCCGTGGCAGTTGCTGCCCAACACTCACCTTCCAACACCTACTGGGGGCTACAGGAGAGATGGGGAGGGACCCTTTATCAGGGAGTGTAGCAATAGGACAAGGGGTAATGGTTTTAAACTGAAAGAGGGGAGATTTAGATTAGATATCAGGAAGAAAATCTCTAATGAGAAGGTGGTGAGGCACTGGAACAGGTTGCCCAGAGAAGCTGTGGCTGCCCCATCCCTGGAGGGGTTCAAGACCAGGCTGGATGGGGCTTTGAGCAACCTGGTCTGGTGGGAGGTGTCCCTGCCCAGGGCAGGGGGTGTTGGAACTGGATCATCTTTGAGGTTCCTTCCAACCCAAACCATTCTGTGATGAACAGTACATGGGCAGCTGTGCTGGCTGGGTTGAGTTAGTGGCTGGGCAGTCCCGTGTGAGTCCCATGTCTGGAGTCCCCTGGGAGCAGAACCACTGTGCCACCTCTGTCGGCTGCAGCATCCCGACTTGTGCTGAGCACCACAGCAGCACCTTTCCCAGTGCTCCTGCCCCACAACTCTCCTGCATGCTCCAGTGTGGCCATGTCAACCAGCCGTGGAGGACAGCAAGATCAGGCAGAGGGATGGGCAGTAGTTTCCTTCACCACTGTTTATTTATAAAACGCAAAGGAGCAGGTCTGGGTGCTTCCCTCCATCACATCACTTACGGCGCTTGTCTGCTGAGGCTCTGCTCGTATAAACACACATATGCTCAGCTTTAAAGCAGACGAAAGGCCGAGCGCTGCTGATGCCAAGAAGGGGCTCTGAGGCTCTGGGCGAGCTCCGATAACGTGCAAGCTTATCCTGTCCTGAGAGCAGAACCGATAAACACAGAGTGTCCTACCTAATGCAAGGGAAGAAATGCTGTTAAATCTGTGTCTCACAGCAGCTTAGCTAACTCCTTCTCAAGTTACCCAGGCAGCGGGTGTCACACATCTCCTGCAGTTGGGATGCTGCTGACCTTTGCACAGTCTCTCTGGGGTCTGACCTGTCTTCATCCATAGCTGCTCTTCCTACGTGGTTGGCCAAGAGGAGCTCAGGAGCACCTCTGTTCGGAGGCGAAGCCCTGACTTACACACTCCTGTTTCTCCTCCTGCTCTTTTTCAGCAAGCCCCAAAAAAGACCTTGAACTCCTGTTGGAGCTTTTATCCCACTGGGAGCCATACCGCTGGCAGATGTTTGCTGTGATACAGGACACGACAGCTTTTATTAGTTGTCAGCTGGAACACAACATTTTAGGGTCTTGAGGTTAAAATGGAAAAGCAAAGCTTGCACGCATGTCTGTGCTGGCAGCACAACCCGCCGCAGAGCCCAGCACCTCCAAAAAATCCTTCTTGCATGGGAACCCAGATTCCTCTCACCATCACACCTCGGCTTCTCACCCCAGTCGGGCTGCTTTCACCCATCTCACATCTTGGGATGTCCCTGTGGTGACGCCATCCCTATGGTTGGCTTGTTCTTTACACTGCTTGGGTCTGGGCACCTTTCTTTTCTGCCCCTCTTGCTGGATGTTCTTCAAAACCATCAGCCCCAAGAGGCAGCAGCACAAAGGAAAAAGCAAGCAAGATCACACATACTTTTCTTATGAAGACTAAAGGGAGTTTCCCACCTCTTCCAAGCTGGAAAACCACCACACCTTTTCACAATATCACACATGAATTTTACTAAATCCTGAAGAATTAGAAGAGAAAACCTACATGTCTACGGAGTGGTGCTTCACTCTTAGGTCTGATGGAAGTAGCCTTATTTACCCCCAACATCTAAGAGGGTTCCTTGACTTCACAGAGATGCCTGGTGGAAGCCAGAGAGCAGAACGTGTTCAACTGTGCTGTCCTATGTGCCTGAGCAGGCTGGGATGGTTCATGCCTGGCTTGATGCTACCACAGAACCTGGAAAGCTCATGAGATGTGGTTGCCAATTGGTCAGCTAAATAGTTCATCTCTGTCACGACATGGACCTCTGGGATGATGAGGCAGCATTTGATGGGATGGAGGCAGAGAAGTTGCTTCTTTGAGGCTCCTGCACGAGAAGTGTCTCACCTTGCAGACCAGCATGAGACACTTGGCAAGCTTGGCTAGTCCATGAGCTGGTGCCTGCCTGGCTGGTGGATCCCCGTCTTGCCCTCTCCCCCTTCATTTCCATCACCCCACAAGTATCAAAGTTCAAGTCTCTCAGAACAGGGAAGAGCACTCCAGACATGAAAGGTATTCCTGGGCATCACAGGAAGAAGTGATTAATCTCAATTACATGGTTGAACACTGAATAATCTGGAGCAGCAGATTGGGTTACGCTTCCCCCTTTCTGTGGCTATCGGAGGGGGTTTTCCAGCCTGAGGAGACATTTGAAAGATGTTTTGACTACTGAAGTGCCAAACTTAACCCCAGTGTAATTGGACTTGTGGTGAAACATGTAAGTTGTTTTTTGCTTCCTGAGCCCTCCGGACAGCCTGACGTTTTTGCAGCTGCCACCTCTTTACCATTTGCCGTGCATGACAGATCTCACCCCAGCACGCTCTTCCCAAGGTCATTGCTAAAAAAAAAATGGAAAAAAAAAAAAAAACAAACAGCAGAGGTTGGTGCCTGCAAGACCCAGAGACAGCACGGCAAGACCCAGAGGCAGCACGGCATCCCCCGGACCCGGGGTTTCATTGGGGTCCAGGTACATTAAAACCTCTCCTCCTCTAAGTGCTGCTGTGGTGTCGGGGTGGATCAGACCCAGCACGAGCTGTAACATAAGCAGGATTTGAGCATCGGTCCCCGGAGGAAAGCAGTGGCTGTGGAGCATGGTGATGAGTGTGGTGTACGAGCCCAGACAGACAGACTGAGAGATTTCATCCAACAAGCCTCTCAGATCCTCCTCGTTATTTAACAGCGTCTTTTCCCCAGACTAGAAAGCTGTTACGGATATTCTTTGGGGACTAATAATAACCTAATCTCAATTTTTGATGGACTAAACATACACGGCATGTTTTGCGGTTTACTCCAGAGAGACCCCTCATCCCACCCTCTGCTGCGATGCCAGGGTGCCCTTTGGGGTGCAACGCGCCACAGGGGTTTCAGTGACGCTGTCAGACGTTTTTGGATAGGACATTAAAAATAAATATATTCCCAGGGGAAGCTGCAGAGGGATTGAGTGAGGCCAGGGTGTAATTACCTGAGCTGGAACGGAGCCAGGATCTAACTTGTATTGCAAATTCTTTGCATTACTTTAGATACCTGCTAACGAAGTGATTATAAAAACCATATTTATAGAAGATTAGGAGGTATGTAATAGATACACATACGTAATTAGCCATAATAGATCTGCATTGATTACATTGCTGTTAATCCTCCTCTAAATATGTGCACATTAATTAGTTGGCATTTAACACATTTACAATTATTTTAAGAACAGAAACAGTTTGGTGGGTGCAGCAGACAGCAGGGCATTTATTCATATTTTAGTGTTGGTTTTTTTTTTTTCCCTTTGCAGCAGCACCTACATCAGGCTGGGCCTGAGGTACAAAGAATAAAAATCATCTGGGTCCACAGGCCTGCGGCATCCAGCTTCCCACGTGGAGATAAATGCTTACAAGTACGCATGAAGGATCTTGCCAAAATATTATTTTTTGATGCATAAAATATTTTCCCGTTACCATGTAACAAAGCGACATGCCAGACTCTGAGTGTGACACTGCTCCTTTTCCCGTAATAGCTGCGGGGGTGTTCAGCTCCAGCACCGCGCGTGCCTCGCCGTCCCCGTTTGCAATGGGATGAGCTCCCCAGTCCCGGTGTTCCCACCGGGATGCTGATGGCGGCAGGAGGATGGAGGGATGTGGTTGAGCATGGGATGGGAATGCCTCACTGGGCATGAAATCCCGGTGGCCTCGTGGGGGGGATCTTGCAGGACATCTGCTGACCGATGCTCAGCTGGGTCTGACTGTCAGAGTCCTTGAAATTTGCTCATCAGTTTCCCAACTGGAAAACGTGGAGCAGAAAAGCATGCAAACAGAGGCTCTGAAATGCTTTCCCTATCATGATGGTCCAACTCCCACCAGGACTTGAAGACGACCATCTGCTATCGTCAAGCTCAAGCAATAGCCCCCAAGAGACACCGGCCACTGGGGTCTGCTTCTCATGAGGTGTTTATGTAGGAGATGCCCTGCAGCCTCCCACAATGAAGTCCACTCAACCATCAGGCAAGTGGAAAACCTCTTCTGTCCTCATCCCTTTTTGTCCTTCATCTTCCTTTAATTCCTTCTCTCTCTCCCTTCAAACAGAAAGAGCTATCTTGCCCCTTCCCTGAGCTATGTTGTTCCTCTGAGCCACCATGATCCCTCTTCTCTCCGTCACTGTTCCCATGGAGATGCTTCCCACAAGGCAGAGGAGGCAATCCCCTCCAGCAAATCCCACCGCTGGTGATCCCACCTCTGGCAGCCTTTGCCAACCAGGAGCATCCCCTCTAGTGGCAATGAGTTTTGACCAACTTTGGACACCTAGTGTCCATGAGTGTCCTGCCACCCCAGAAACCCCAACCTGTGGGTTTTTTGCAGGGTGGCAAAAAAGCCCTGGGGTGAAAGGGTAGAAAGCAGTGCTGGGAGAACCAGGGCAAGGGGCTGGAGGGATGGGGGGAAGCTGGAGGATCATCAAGTGCTCCCACCTAGCGCTGGGTGGGCTCACACCCCTGGCCATGAGATTTGGACCTTCTCCAGTGACAGGAAGGTGGAGCCAGCCATCCCCTTCCCACCCAGCCACCAGCACGCTCCTGGTGCTGGGGCAATGCACCGCCTCAGAAATCATTGTCATTAGCAACCTCGGTGACGCTTGATTGCTAAAGCAGCTTGTCTCCTGAAGTTGCTCGCTTGGTGCACAGAACAGATGAATCATAACACAGATCCTGTTTCATACAACGTAAAAAAAAAAACCCTCTACAAATCCAGCAATTAGCCTCCAATTTGCTTTCTCCATTAATGGGAAACGGGGTCTCTCCGGGACGCTCTGATGAGACCCTGTTTTCTTCATCAGTTCAAAACCTTTCCCTCTTATTTATTTTTTCACCCTTCCCCCCGAATGTATTTCCCACCGCAAAAATGTTTTTCAGATCTTTGCAATTATTTATTCCACCTTGTTCTGCCACGTCTTTGTAGAACTGGAAGTCTCTGGTGGGAGCGGGGAGGGGGATGAGCTTCGAGGCAGGGGCTGGCAGCACCTCCAGCCTCTTCTCCCGCAGCCGATGTGACGGGGTGGGTGACAGGGTCCCATCAGGCCGGGGGGGTCCCAAGGCCCCCACAGAGCTCAGACCAATTAGGAACTTCTGAACTGGGGAGAGAAAGGGAAAAGAAAGAGCTGAGGTGGCTGGGCTCGTCTTTTTTTCTTCTCCCCTCGTTCCTCATCTGCCTTTTAATGGCAGGCCCCTGGGGTCTCGTCGGTGTCCTTCAAAATGGAAATCCTTCCCTGCCTCTTACGGCAACGCGTGAATGTCGCAGAGCGGATGAAAGGGAGCAAAAAGCAACACTGCTCCCGACGGCACTGGGCATCGCAGGGGGGACCAAGCTAATGGGAGGATGGAGACATCAAGGAGGGATGTGTTCAAGAGCAACCTAATGGGTTTTCCCTCCTCCTCACCGGTGGGCGGCTGGAAAGAACAGAAGTGAAGGGGAGACGCCAGCACGGTGACATTTTGAAGGACTCAAAGGCAGCGTCACCCATGTAGGCACAAGGCTTTGCAAACTGGAAAGCGTCGGCTGGAGCCGGGGCTGCTGCTCAGCATCAAACCGAA
This sequence comes from Gallinago undulata, assembly GCA_026546715.1. NCBI lineage: Eukaryota > Metazoa > Chordata > Aves > Charadriiformes > Scolopacidae > Gallinago > Gallinago undulata. Next base: position 3,833,735 of record JAOTQQ010000063.1, on the reverse strand, counting down.
AGGTTTGCTCTAACATCTTTGGTGGCTTTTAAATCTCTGCTTAAAATAACCCCGCGCTTGCCTTGCCGTTGTCAGAGACCCATCTCTCCCGCAACCCAGCCGGCAACTCAATGGTGGGTCCTCCTCCTTCTCCAACGGTTCAGCCGGCACCTCAAAAGCGAATTTGGGACCATCCCGGACAAGGGACAATCCACAGGCTTTAAAAAAAAAAACAATCCCCCTGGTTTCACGTGCTGGAGCTGCTGCCCTGCCGTGGGGCTGTGCAAGCACATCCAGTTATGGTAAAAGATGATGTGCCTGTTTTTAGGCTGGGCTGAACCCCAGGGGAAATAGCTTAGCTTCATACTCACTGAACAATGCTATGGAAAAATGGAAACAGCTTTTTAAAGAAATCTTCTTGTGTTTTCCCTCTTTGTTCTGCTGCTCTGCGGGGGGTTCCGGGCAGGAGGAGGCGGGGTGGGGGTGGGGAGAGGGGGGTGTTGGGGGATACGTTTCAGCCTCGATGGTCAGTTTGGCATTGCATTTGCAATCAGGTTCTCTTCTTTGGGCTGATTGGACCAGCAGGACCAGCACCGCTCTAAATGCTGCTCAGAAAGAAAGAAAAATAAATAAATAAAATAAATCCTTCAGTAAAGGAATTACTTGCAAGCGGTAAGGGGCAACCAGGCCCGTCGGTATCTTTTGTGTGTATGAAATTCTCCCCTGGAAACGTTATTAGAATATCACAGTTTAAAGGGCTTGGAAAATCGAAGTATTTGTGGGTAGTTCTGGAAGCAGACAGACGCTTTTGTCAGAAGGTCGGCTCCTGGATGGTTTAAAATCTGTTGGTCACACATTCCTGCCCCCGGCTGGAGGTCCGAGCTCTGGCAGGGACCCGGAGAAGTGGAGGGGACGGAGGGATGCTGGGCTTTAGGGCTTGCTCACAGCACTGGGCTAATGGTGGGGTGGGGACGTGCTTGGAAACAAAATGCGAGTTCATCAAAACTGAAAAATTTCATTAAAATATTTTGGGCCTGGGAAGCTTCTGCCAGCAGCCTCCCACCTGCACCTCACAGCTTGTTTAAGGAAAAACCTAATGCCTTGCAAGCTGATGTCCCTGCCCTAGGCTCCGGAGGGACAGCTCCTTGGGTGTCCCAGTGCCCTCCCACACACCCAGCACCAGCACTGGAGCCAAGGGGTGGGCTGGGAGCCCGACACCTCCAGGACTGAGGACCTGATCAAGGATATTCCTTCTGCTGGACAATTCAGAAAGGGCTGATTTCAGCCTGGCACCCATGGCATGGTGCCCCATTTCTCTGTACTACCTTCCAGCCAGGAGCTACCCCAGGAGCTCTGTCTCTTCCCAGCCCCAGGACTACTTTTTTTTTTTCTACATCTTCTGCCTCTTCTGGTGCTCTGCTGACTCCTTTTCCCAACCCTGCAATTCCTCAGGTAGCTGTCGTTGTTGTTGAAGGCTGGTGCACAGCCGAGCAGAATTTCTGTGCGGAGCATCCCTGCCTTGCCGTGAGTCGTGCCGCAGGCATGGCACGGCACAGCATGGCACAGAGCAGCACGGCATGGCACGGCACAGCACGGCATGGCCCTCCTGCCCGTGCACCCGGAGGAACTCACCAAAATTAGAGAGTCTGCCACCTCCTCAGGAGTTCAAGCACGTGCAGCAATTATCTCCTAAACCACCCATCCCACCTTCCACTTAAAATACCCAGAGGCACTGGCTCTCAGTGAGGGCTAATGAGTAGATTATTGCAGCATTTTAAAAGTCAGCTGTTTTGTAAATTGGGATTATCCAGTGGAACCAAGACTTCTTTCAAAAAGGAAAAGCCCTTCACCCCCCCTCCTCCATCTCCTAGCAGTCTCCCTAATAGCTAGCACAGCCATGTTTAAGGTCTCATTTTTCAAATTCTCTTATCTCTAAGACATCGCTCTCAATTAATGTCAAGCTTCTCCCTCCTGCTCCAGTTCTCCAGTGCCAAGGAGCTACATGTCCCCACGCGTCACAGCAGAGAACAGAGCTGGGCCCTCAGTGCTGTCCTTACAGAAACAGCTGGGCAAGGACAGTGGCTAGGCTCCAAGGGGACCATCAGGCACTGATTTCTCCCCAGCATGGATGCTGGAGCTTCACAGCCTGGGCTGGCCCTGTCTCTGTTCCCTTCCTCTCTGGGGTGCTCCCAATTCAGCAAAACGCTGCTAACAGGGGGGGTGGATGGAGCCCCAGATGGATGCCTCCACATCTGAACTCTTTTCCCTGTCTCCCGATCTCCCACAGAAAATGTGGCAAATCCAGGTATTTCCAAATGGCTAGAAATCCTTATGTGCAACCTTGCTTTCTTGCACCCAGACAAGGCAGACTTAATAAATTTTGGGGGGGGCTAATTAAAGAAAAATATGAACCCCAGGAGAGTTTTGTTTTCATCAACACTACCTGTGGGTTTTTTTTTTTTAACCAAAATAACTTTCTGAAAATTATTTCTTTTTAATTTCTTTCTCTTTGCAATGCAGCTTGTGAAGCACAACACCAGCACCCCTAACATGCTGGCAGGTTTGGGGTTGGATTTTTTTTTCTGCCTACTCTGCTTTTCCAGACGGTGAGGAGAAGAGCCGAAGAACTGGCGAGAAGAGAGCAGAAGAGGGACCTGGCTGTGGGAAAAGTGGAGTTGACACAGTTCAGCCTTGAAGGACCTTAAAATTTTGGGCGAGTTAGGTTGCTGTTATGCAGGAAAAATATTAAAAGGCAAGAGGGGTTCGAATAGTTGACACTTCTTAGCCAATTACTATTAAACTAGGCGTTGGCACCGGTGATGGGTGAGCTGATGGAAACACAAACTGGTCTGGTCGGTACCTCCTGGCTGCGCCAAGAAACTGGAGCCCCGTCACTCTTCCCGTGGCAGACCTCCTCGACAAGCTCCGGTGAAAAGACACGATTCTTTTCTCCTCCCTGAAATTCTCGCCACTGTGATTTTCTTTGCCTCCTGTCCAAAGCGGTTCCCGCGCGGTGTTAAGGTGACGGATGGCAGCTGTATTTCACCCGACTCGCCTTGTTGGCCAGGGCCCGGGGGTTTGTCAGGTCCGTCGTCCTCTTTGAAATACAATCCTCAGGAACCAAACTAGGAAAGCTTTCGGTTGTTTCCCATTCCTTTTCTCACCCAAATATGTACAATCTCATCAACATTACGCTGCAGCTGGTTGAGAAATTTCCAAGAGCGCCTTGTTTTGTTTTGGTTTTTGTCAGAAAATGTTGAGCTGTCAAAACCCAGGATTTGTGTCGAAATGTAATCGTTTTGACGAAACTGTCATCGGGGGAAGTCTCTCAGCTCCGGGACGGAAAGGCTGATCAAAACCAGACAGATTGAGGGAGACAACTCGACCCTGAGATGGCTCGCAGAGCGGCACGGAGATGCAGGCGTGGGGTGGCCGGTGATGCTGCAGCCCGGGGACCAGGGGTGTCCCCAGGAGAGGGCAGGACACTCCTCCCCTCCTGTCCCTCTGTCTTCCCTTTGCATGAATGTCCTGAGAAACAGCCTGAAACTGGGGTATATCGCTAAGCTGAGCACCCCTGGGTGTCACAGCAGACATGCCGAGAGCGACTGAAGATTTCTTGCTCTCCTGTTTCCAGGCAGCCTTGACTGTCTCTGACCAGGAAGACCTAAAATGTTCCTTGGGAAGGAAAACTGCCCTCCCTTCCAGCAGGGTTTTTAAGGCAGGCCCTTGGGTGAGTCTTGCTCAGCTCCTTCTCCATCTGGCTCCATCCACAGCCCCCTGGGGACAGCAAGGCTGGGAGCCGGGGGGGGGGGCAAGGCTGAGGATGGGGCACCAGCGCCGGGACAGATGCCGCCGGGGCTTTGCCACATCGCACTGGTCTGCTGCTCTTTCAGGAAATGAATTGCAAAATATTTTATAAGCAATAATGTTTGCTCTTCACACTAGCACCTGCGTAAACAGAAGCAAAGTGAGTGCATCCTGTGTTCTCCTCTGCCAAGGCGTCCAGAGCCCGGGAAGGACAGGGGGGAATGCCAAGAACCAGCTGCCTGCAGCCCATGTTCAGGAGGAAAGTTAGCCCGTTGCCCCTGCTCCCTCAGCACGGGAATACCAGGGATGCTTGGAGGGGATGCTTCACAGGCTGGTGTTTCAGGATCACTCTGCTCCAGTCCTGGGTAGCTCCCACCTCTGGAAGCTTCTCAGAGCAAACCGGGCCAGACAACATCCCTGTCCATCCACCGCTCCTCTCTCTCGGGAAAGGAAAGAGGTCCATTAAGCTGCTCTACAATCTGGGAGATGTGGCAGAAAAGGAGCTAAGAAAATAACCTCTTTGTCCCTGCACATCTCTGGTTTCCTTGTGCCAGACCCAGGCTTGCCTGCAGCCCACCTCAGCTGCTGGGTCCCGTGGAGCTGAGAGGATGCATGGAGTGAGGAACACATTTTTGGCTAATACTCAGGAGCAGCCAGCGTGTTAGGCTTTGCTCTCACAAACGCTCCCAAAAGAAAGGTAAAGGAAAGTAAATTCCAATCCAGCCCAAAATATTTTAATCTCGCCTCTGAAATTCCTGCTGACCTGGCGAGCATGGGTGCTCCCAAGGTGCTACACTCAGCCATCCCCATGGATGGAGCCTGCAGAGCTCCTTAAGCACTTCCCACACCTTCATCCAAGTCCCATTCCCAGGTGGAACACCAGGACAGTAGTTCTCCATCCAGCCACACAGGCACTCCAGACACGGCACCTCTGCTCTTCCCCTGATGTTGTCAGTGCCATCCTTTTACCTTTCCTTCTGCAGCCTTGGTCAGGGCTATGCCAGCAGTCACTCTCCGATGGTAGGGGTAACCATGAGCCAGCAGGAAAGATGAATATCCATGGAGAGGTGTGTTGGTTCATCTCAGCACACGCCGGGTCCTCCCCAGGGCAGCAGGACCTGCCGATTGTGTATTCCGGTGCACGGCGTCCCCGTCTGAGCGATCTGCCAGACAAGGACATTAGCAATGAAAGAGGCAATTGGCTTCACATTCTCTCTGTCTCAGTTTCACCATCTGTAACCTGGGGTTAATGATGTCTACTTCAGGAAAGTGCTTTAAGATCTTCGGATGAAAAAAAGTGTGTGCAAATGCAAATTATTCTCCTTGTGACATGAGGAGGTTTATGGCCTGCGCGGCTCTTAATAATGCATTAATTATGCTTACAGTATTAAAAGTGTTCTGTGATTAAGCAAATAATTACAGAAATAGATGAGTAAATGGGGCACTGGGTGCAATGCCGGTTACTGAGCTTATCCTGCTCTACACATTACAAGACTGTGTTTTCAGTCGCTCACGGCTTTGCCAAACTTTAATTGTTTCAGATGAAATTTTCCATGCCGGTGTCTGCCTCGAACTAAATCGTTCTGAGGAGTTTCAGCCAAAATGGCTAATCTGTTCCCGAGAATGAAGCTTGTGTAAAAAAATACGCTGATTTCTGGCAAGCATTTCTTTACGATGCCCTCATTCTTCATCAGTTCTCTTTACAGCAGGAGCTGAAAAACTGGGAGGGCACCTGTGTGCCTAGGATGTGGTCTTCATGTCCTCCTGGCTGGAAACCACCACCAAGCTTGGCCACGTGTTGAGCCTCGAGCAATGACAGCTTGCACTTCGCCCATCAAAACTTGCTGTATCTTTGCCATTAGAACGCTGTATCCTGATCAGGACAGGTGTTGTGAAGCAGGAAAAGGAAGGAAACACTTGGGATTCAGGCACTCAAGCACTCCTTTGGGGACCGGTTGGACCCAAAGGAGTTGGACCCTGCCACAGAATGGCTTGGAGACATTGGCTGGTCTCCCCTTCCATGGTTTTCACATAACATCTCATGTGTGCCTTCTTTCTTGGATATTCAAATCTGAGATCATGGGAGCTGATTTCAGAAGTGCTAAGCATCCATGGCTCCAAAGGAAGCCATCGGGAGCTGTGCTTTGAACATGGAGAGTAGTACATAAAAGGCCAAGTACCATCAAAAAAAATCAGCTGCCTCAAATTGGGCACTCAAAATTGCCGATTCTTTTAATCTTGTGATATCTGTGCTTCAGCTCTCCGTAAGTGAGTGGGAGAGCTGGCAGGTACTCCCATCAGTTGTGAAAATAATCATCCTTCACAGAAGTGATGGCAGTGGTAGGGCAGGGCCAGGGACCCAAGGAAAACCCAGGGAGGAGTGACCAACCACAGCTTAGGAGCAGGTTTAGGGTCTGCTGTTGTTTTTGCTGGAGTGCGGGAAGTATGTCCCCCCATGAGCACTGACAAACCAAACTGGGAAATAGCAGCTTGTCGGTAGAGCTTCGTGAATATGGCCCTATAATACTTCACATGTGAGGTACCTACAAATGCAGTTGGGGCTTCTTAGTCATTATTTCACTTCTCAAGCTTGTTCTGCTCCCCCACATCTCTGTGATCTTGTTACTACAGCTTGGGACTTACAATACACCTGCAAGGAGGGTGGAAAAGAGAGGATCTTACATGAAAGACAATGTCACTCCATTTTTTCCTAACTTTTGAGTCCTTGCCACTATAATGATATACCTGTGGTGCTGCTGGCATGTAAGAGGTGCTGCATAATTTACCTGGCCAAGGCACGGCATGCCTTCCCTGCCCACTTATCTCCGGCTCGTCCCGCTGCCGAAGGACACTTTGACACTTGCTTTCCGTGGTATTTAGTGGTCAGAAACTCTCGTGTACATGAGAGCATTTCTCGTGCCCTGCCACTGAAAGTGTTATCAGTTTCGGCAGCTCTCCATGCCAGGAAGCTGTCAGCACGGTTGTAATCACTGTGTTCATGAAATATCCTCTGAGGCAACCGCCTACATTTTAACTAATCTCTTTTCTTTTTTTGTTTGTTTGTTTGTTTGTTTTGTTTTTTTCCCAGCAGTATTTTCTTTTTGACCAGAAAGCCGTGTTTTGGATAAAAATAGGGCAATTGCATTATTTGCCTCTCCTAGCAGTTTGATTCTCTCCAGGCGGCTCCGTTCTCTCTGCTGTGTCACATCGGAGTATGAACGCCCAGCTAATGTTTAATGTTTGTCACACGCGTGCTCTGGGAATTGTTTTTGACACTGTTTACGGCATGACATCCTGAATGTAACACACATTCATTACCTGTGGTCTTGCTGTCTCACTGGAAACAACCAACCAGAACACCAAATGAGGGGACATGGTCAAAGATGTCCAGCTGGGGACACGAGCAGAAGGCTCCCACCCCTCTTCCCCTCCAGCCTGGGAAAACACCTCCCGAGGACTCTGTGAGGGATGTCTGGTACCTTCTGTGTCCCCCCAGGTCTGCTTCACTCACACCTGGATAAAACAGACCCAGCGCTTTGGAAAAGGATAATCCAAAGTAACAAGTAACGCCGTGATTCCAGCTAGTTGCCTTGCAAGTTCTACTGCAATAATTCCATCCCATCCTGGCAGCGTTTTGCCTCTTTTTTTTTTTTTTTTAGTATGTTTTTTGTTCAATACCTTTCTTTAAAGAAACAAAATAATAATTACAACTCATTAAAACAGAATACGTTCGCTGTATTTGCAAGCAGGAAAGCATGCTCCATAGCTGACTCCATGAATATGGTGTTATGCTTCACATACGAGGTACCCACAAATGCAGTTGGGGCTTCTTATTTCACCATTTGAGCTTGTTTTACTGCTTTATGTTGTTATATTACAACCGGCTTGCAAATTAGTCCCTTTAGTGATATCTGTGACTCGTGGCCCTTTGTGTGCTTTGGCCACCACAGTCTCATGGCATTATTTTGGCCACCGAAGAGAACACTTACCTATAAATTGGGAAGTGGGAAGAATTTGGCATTAACTGAGTAGTTTTGGAGAGCATTTCTGGTCAAATGCACTGCACCAGCAATCTGCAAAGTTCAGTTTCCACCAAAAAATTCCAGTTAACCACCTCCCAAAGTACTGACAGGTGTATTTGTGGAACACAAAGCAAAGTAAAAGCCTCCTAAATGCTTTCAGGGCGCCTGATCCAATGCTCAAGGAAGTTGGGGAGAGTCTTTCTTTTGACTTCAAAGAAATTCAGTCAGCTCCAGAAAGAATTTGAGAGTTTTGTTCGTTAAATATTTTTTGAAGGATTCTCCCAGCTTCAGCCATGCACTTCAGCATCTGCAACGATCAGGTCAGCAATTATATTTTTTTTAAGCATTCAGGTCAGCCATTGAAACACCAATTGAGAATATTTCTGCAAGGGTTTTTTACTCACACTAAGCTAGCAGTCAAGCTGGTACTTCTCCTTTCATCTTCACCCCCCTATTACCTCAATATAGTGTGTCCATCAGTTTGCTTTTATTTATTTTTTCCAGGCTATTTTAGACAATCTGCTGAAGAAATCTCACTCAGCAACGAGTGCTGACCTTGAGCCGCTCCTTTTCTTTCTCTCTCCTTTATTTAAGAATGTGCAATGAATTAAGACATCACTTATATCCGCGCTCTTTGCAGGCAACAACGGCTCTCCAATCGAGCATGAATGGCAGGTCTGCGGGCAGCGCTGTCCTGGAAATGTGATATTATGGAAACGAGAGGTGACCTGCTTACAGACAAAACAATGTGACGGGAAGAATCCTGCCTCCAAAATGGGACACGGCTGCCGCCTCCCCCAGGGGCCGGGCCGCTCGCTTCTCATCGGGGGCCCTTGACAGGCAGAGAGGGAGAGGGAGGACATGGGAGCACTGAGGTCTCAGCAGAAGTGATGGTGCAAGCTTCCCGCTGAGCCGTGTGGGGACTCGAAGATGATCAAGGAACTGGAGCATCCTTCTGATGAGAAAAGGCTGAGAGACCTGGGGCTGCTTAGCCTTGATGAGAGGAGATGTCATCGGTGTTTATCACTATTTAAAGGCTGGGTGTCAGGAGGATGGGCCAAGACTCTTCTCCGTGGTGCCCATGGACAGGACAAGGGGCAACAGGCACAAATTGGAACACAGGAAATTCCATCTCAACATGAGGAAAAACTTCTTCAGGTGATAGGACAAGAGGAAATGGCCTCAAGTTGCACCCAGGGAGGTTCAGATTGGATATTAGGAAAATTTTTTACACTGAAAGGGTAATAATAAAGTTTAATAAAGCATTGGAATGGACTGCCCAGGGAAATGGTTGAGGCACCATCCCTGGAGGTGTTTAAAAGATGGGTTGACATAGTCCTTAGTGACATGGTTTAGTGATGGGTCTTTTAGGTTGATGGTTGGACTAGATGATCTTAAAGGTCCCTTCCAACCCAGACAATTCTATGATTCTATGATTCTTTACTTTGAGGGCGGCAGAGCACTGGAACAAGGCTGCCCAGAGAGGTGGTAGAGTCTCCTTCTCTGGAGATATTCAAAACCTGCCTGGATCCATTCCTGTCCAACCTGCTCTGGGTGACCTTGCTTTGGTTGGGGGGGATGGACTAGGTGATCTCCAGAGGTCCCTTCCAGCACCTATTATTCTGGATTCTGTCACTCATGTCACAGGGCTACTCTGTATTCTAGGACATTGCCAGGAGGTGCTGAGAAGCCTCCACGTTGCGGAGCACAGCAGCATCATCCTGCCAGCGCTGCAGCACCTGCATCTGTTTGGGGAAAGCCATCAGTGAGGATGAAGAGCACTCTGCCTTTGCTTGGCCGGGCTAGCCACGGCTTGTCCCCCCCCAAGACCTCCATCCTGCCTTTCCCTGTCTCTTTCCCAAGTTGAGAGCCAGCAAACTGCCGGTGACCATAAGCTGTGAAACCTTTAATTGCCTCAAAAACCTGCTTCTCATGTAATTGAAACCCGGGTGGAGAGGTGCAACGTCACACACGATGCTCCATCCCAGACAGCGACTGAGCCACAGCAGACAGCGTGGCGGGACGGCTGCGCAGGACCTCGTCATCTCCGGCACGTCCCACGCCATTAACAACCAGGAGTTACCAGGAACAGCTCGGGAATGAGCTTGGGATCGTGGGAAGCTGCTCAGCCGTGACACAGACCCCACGAGCCCAGCTGGCCACCCCGGCGCCGCGCTGCCAGGCACTGCCGTGCCACGTCGCAGCCCTGAGCCGAAGGGAGGGGAAATTTGTGTTTAATCACATTTGGAAGGGAGAGGAAGGGAAATTCCTCAGATCCCTTGCTTTTTTCAAACCTTTCTATACCCAAGTCTCAGAGGTAACAAGGAATTAGTACAAAACCATACCAAACAATAATAACCGCATTCAATGTGCTTAGAAACTCATGGGAACTCGGGAAACAAAAGGAATCCATGGTATTACGCTCAGAAAAAGCTCGTGCTGTCAGAGGCTTGCTGCGTTTCTTCTCTCTCCTTCCAGTACTGGGCGTTAGGGGCTGTGCGGGGCCAGGGCTGAGGAGCAGAGGGGAGGGAAGACATGTGTCCCCGGGGATCCAGCCCGCAGTTTGCCGCAGCCCCGTCCCAGCCCCAGCGGAGCCCGGCAGCCCAGATGTGATCAATAAAGCACATAGCTGCGGACCCGGCTATCGGATCGCCCGGCTTTGATTTAAGGAGTTTCCCCACCACCAGGGACAGAACACTTGGGATGTTTTGCATGGAAACAGGATCTGTGTTTAAGTCGTTAGGCCAAATTCACTGCAGGTGGAGGCAGAGGCAGCCCCACAGCCAGGGCTGGGGTTGTGCCCATGCTGGTGCTGCATCTGCTCCTGCACCCCTTTTGGGGCTCCCTCTCTGCCTCCAGACCAGGCAGGGCTCTCTGTCTCTGCTCTGTCTCACTCCAGCCTTAGGAGATCATAGAATCATATAAAAACGTCTAGGTTGGAAGGGACCTCGAAGATCATCTAGTCCAGCCATCAACCTAACTCTGACAAAAAAATAAACAAGAAATAGGAAATAAAAATTACTAAACCATATTCCTGAGGACCATGTCTACCCGTCTTTTGAACACCTCCAGGGATGGTGCCTCAACCACTTCCCTGGGCAGCCTATTCCAATACTTGATAACCCTTTCCATGAAGAAATGTTTCCTAATATCCAATCTAAACATCCCCTGGTGCAACTTGAGGCTGTTTCCCCTTGTCCTATCTCCTGTGACTTGGGAGACGAGACCGATCCCCACCTCTCTACACCCCCCCTTCAGGTAGTTATAGAGCATGATAAGGTCTCCCCTCAGCTTCCTCTTCTCCAGACTGAACACCCCCAGCTCCCTCAGCCTCTCCTCAGACTTACTCTCCAGACCCCTCACCAGTTTCGTTGCCTTTCTCTGGACCTGCTCCAGCACCTCAATGTCTTTTTTGTGGTAAGAAGCCCAAAACTGGACACGGTACTCGAGGTGAGGCCTCACCAGTGCTGAGTACAAGGGGATGAGATGGCTACAGGCTGTTTGATGGAGGTGACTGGTGTCCCCAGACCCCTTTGTCCCAACCACTGGCTCTTGCCTGCACCTTCCATATTTAATCATGACTCTACCCAACAGCAGCTAAGTGGTGTCACCCTCTCCATCTTCCCCTCTTCATTCATTATATGAAAATTGCAAGGAAACCTTGGTGTAACTCAAACCAAACCCTCCCAGGAGAAGCTACCGTTGCCTAAGGCTGGAAGAGGCTTAACAGCACACACCCGGTGCATCTGCTGGCCGCGTCAATGAGCTGATGCTCCCTCAAGTGTCCCCCTCCCCACGGTTTGCTGGAGGGGTTTTAGCACCTCCGATGCCACGTATGGGGCTGGAAATGACGTGGAGGTCTCAGCATGTGACGGCGGCTCCCATCACTCCCCAAACCCTGATGCCTTTTCATCTACCTCTGTCCTCCACCGCCGCCATCCCATCTTCCGAGTGGCCTTGAGCCTGCAAAGGGAGGGGGAAGGGGAGCGGGGGAGAAAAATCCACAGAGATTACTTTTAAAAAATTTAAACAAAAATATCTGGTCTTAGCTGATGTTAAAATCGGAGCATTTCATTAAAAGGCTGCAGGGCTTTTAAAGACAAACTATAAGCAGAGCCATGAATAATGCAGTTTCCATTCAGAACATGAAGATTTCAGCGCATCCATAATACATGGGGTCAACCTGGGAAGACGCTGCTAATGCACAGAAATGCAGGAGGCAGCGGCCTCGGCTCTCCTCCGAAAGGAAAACAAAGGAGAAGTTTTAGGAGCTCTCCCACTGGCTGGGCGCTCTGGGGTATGGCGAGACTCGGAGGGATTTTTAAATCCTTTTTATTGGTGTCTTTCTCAACTAAAATAAACTTGGTAATCTCATTATGAGATTGGGGGCTGATCCAAGAGTGCTGGATGTGGCCCGTATAACTCTGTAAATAACTGTCATTAAAGCTGGCTCCGCGCACTTAAGGCTATTAGCTGTCGGGGCAGAGGCAGCTCTGGGTGTCCTGGTGTCCCGTGCTTTGCTGCACGACCCCGTTTGCGGGGAAAATCCACGCAGGAGCTCGGCTGGGATGGCAAACACCGCCTTCACCACGCCGGCTCATCCGTGCGATGAGTTGGTGGCTCCTCTGCGGGTGCAGCGGCCAGCGGGTGGGATGCTTTTTACAGGATGGGTGAGATTCGTGTGCGTGGCATAGAAGGGAGGGTTTTAAACAAGGATTCCCCTGCTCCAGCGTCCAACTCACCCCGAGCCTCTCCAGCCGCTGCAGCCAGCGCTGGATGGGGCCCTGCACGAGAGTTTAATGTGTCTGTGTTGTGGGAAAGGAGCCAAGGTATAAACATCATACTCAGGAAAACACAATCTCTGCAGTAAGGAAAATTGATTCTCCTAACAGTTTTATTCACATAACGTTTGGTGGCTTTACCGGGGTTCCCAAGTTATCTCCCTCCTCCGCTATTTAACGCTGCAGAGAGCATGTTCTCCAAATATCTTATCTCTTTAATAGCCCTTCCTTTTTAGAGTGTATATATCACTGGAATCTGCAGCGGCTTCGGTTACCTTAAACACGGGTTGCTGTTAAAAAATGTTATCCTTTCAGAAGAAAAGGCCGTGTAGAAGTTACTCACGCCCATAAAACGAAACTAGAGGAAGAAAGGGTTTTCGGTGGCTTTTGTGGGACTAATGGGGAACAATCCATCCTCTGGATCAGGGTTTTATAAATCTGTTTTGGCCGAAAACCTGAATTATTATTTACATATTTTATTCCAACAAAAGAAAGGAAGAAAATTAAGTGAAAAACCCCCATGATTTTGGTTCGGTGCCTGTGCAATCTGTCAACAAGGACAAATTCCCCACACTTAATCCAATTACGCAAAAATTCTCTCTGCAGAATTATTTGGGGATGAAATTGGCAAAAAAAAGTCGCTGGGGACTTTTTTTCTCCCCTGTTTTGCATCAAACCACCAGCTACTCCTCCTGCACAGTGTCAGCTGGTGGGGACCCTGCGGTGGCTGGAAATGCAGCCTCAGCACAGACGCACGCAGAGGGGATCCACGCGGGAACCCCCCGGAGCAGCCGTGGCACCGGCTCCACGTGGATAGCTCGGGATGTTTTATGGACTTCCCACCCACTTTGGCATGAAAACCCTTGCTGGGAAGCCACAGAGTGTCTGGATGCTGGGAAGGAGCTTTGGTTCCCTGCGTCTGGGGAGATACGTTGAGACCAGGTAGATGGAGATGGCCAGAATCCATCTCTGGCTCCACGGAGGGGAACAAGAAGATGCTCATCCCAGTCTGGCTGCTCACAACCAGCACGGGATCAGGCAGGCTTTGGTCTGAATCTGCCTTTTATCCCCCTGGGATGCGGGGCTGCTCCCCGTTCCCGTGAAGGCAATCGCTCAGTCTACACCTCGCCCTGCTTGGAAGAATTTCCTGATGTGCTGCTCGTGTTTCCTCTGCCCTGTTGCCTTTCTCACACTTCACCTCTGCAGCTCTGCCTCCATCTGCTTTCCCTCCTTCCTTTCTCCCTCCCGGGCAGGTGGGGAAAGCGGAAAGTGCCTGTGGACCAAGAGAAAAATTTGCTATGGCAAACACGGAGCCGATTTCATTCCTGGGGTAAACTCGGGAAAGGCTCCAGGGCTGTCCTGGGGAGGGATTTGGCCCGCGCGAAAGGGGAGGCATGGGGAATTCATTAGGAGGGTCACCCCACTGGCTACAAACAGGCCTCGTATTGTTACCAAATGTCCGTTAATCCAAAAATAGAATTTAAGAAATGTAGCAACTTTGCGAGAGGAATTCAGACAATCCAGGAAATCCAAAGGTAGCCCTGTGACCCCGAGAAGGTCCCAAGGTAGCCCACGAGCCCCGAGTACAGGGGGCGTGAATCAGACTGATCCAGCAGCTTCAAGGAATGGAAACGCGGGGCTGTTCATATATCACTCGCTCCAGGGAAAGCGGAGGGGCAAAAGCCAGGAATAAATATCAAGTTGCCTCCAGAGCCTGACATATTTGGTAGGAACACGCTAGCAGAAGCGGCCGCTGTGATTAGCTCTGGGCTGGAGAGACGGGGAACGCGAGGAGGAGATGACTGTGCCGCTCTGGGGTCTGGTGGACCCTCCTCTTGCCCCTGAGCAAGTCCCCTCATCCTTTGGTGAGTGCACTGACTCCGTCCCCCTTTCTGGAGCCTCCAGGCACGGCCACTGCCACCTGTAATCACACCAGAAGGGTACGTTGTAACCCACACACCATCCTCGTGTGTGCTGGTACAGACCATGGCTGGCTGGGAAACGTCTGTGATGCTAAACGACTCCAGACAGGAACACATTGTATTGCATGAGCTCTGGGGACTTTACTTCTCATTGAAAACGGGCTTCTTCAACCTGCCAGGACTTGGGCTGCTGGGGAGAGCTCTCATCTCTGCACCCTGGCTGGAACCAGGGTCCCTGTGTCCCATGTTGGACCCTGTGCAGGGTTTGCCCCAGTTCACAGGCAGAACCATTGACAGCAGCATCAAGAAAAGGGTGATGGCAGGATGAAGACCCTGCAGAAGACCAGGCCAACGTGGCTGCGCTCATCTACCATCAAGAAAACCAATTTCCCATTGCACAGAAGACTGGCACTAAGTTCTGTGACGGGGGACACTGAGGCCAGGGAAAGACTTTTGACGGTGTCCTGAGGTTACTGCTGTTCAAACAACAGGATAAGAGGACACGGTGGCCCCCAATGGATTAGTTGGGCATTTCAACCCTGCCAAAAAAAACAGCTTTGGACTCTAATGAACTAATCTAACGAGCTGTCTGTCCATCCAGGAGGAGCACCGGCTCAAGGAGCAGTGGAGATGGTCAATCCCCAGCGTATGCTCAGGCTTAATTTAGATTTGGGATTTCATCCCTTTACTGGGATGGGGCAGCCACAGCTGCAATGAGAGCGGTCGTGGCCAGGGCTTTTCCCCTGATATAGGGCCTTTAAACCTGGGGAACTGCTTCAAGGTAGGACATCATGGAAGAGCTGCCCAGGGCAGAGGTCTCAGGGGGTCAGCAGCCGGTGCTGCCCTTGTAACAACAGATTGATGAAGAATGCCCATCGTCTGAGTCCTGGGCACCAGGGAGCTGCATATTGTCGAGGCCCCTGAGATAATTTTCAGTGGAAAATGCCAGGCATCTAAATTTAGCGCTTTATTGTGGGGATGGTGGGGGGGAGAATGGAAAAAAAAAAAAAACCTGAAAAAAAACCCAAACCCCAACTCGCCCTCATTAAAGCTGAGCATCTGCAGAGTGTACTGAAAGCAGAACAAATGGGAATGAAAATCTCCCCCACCACAAGGGCAGGGCCTGGCTTGTCGATGCTTATTTTAGATGGGAGCTGTGCTTTGGCAGCCGTGCCAGCTCCGAGCCCCCAAGCACTGGCGAGGGGAGGGAGCAGCGAGCTGCTGGGTCTCGGGGTGTGGAGGCTGCCCCACTGCCCCCAGGGACCCTTCCATGGGAACAGGCGGTCCCCAAGGGTTGGCAGGACAGGGGATGCTGCTTGGATGGGGGGGGGTGGTTGACTGTGGGCAAGACCACCCCCCACCAGGCAGCTGGGCTCTTCCCACCTCCCTGTACGACCCTATTCCCCACTCTCCCGTAGGTGCAAAGGCAAAGCTCACTGCACATGAACCCCCACCAGCTAGAAAATCAAACCAGATCTTCTGCCTTCCCTCCCACCCCCCATTCCCGCCCCCGGGAAAATCCACAGAAGTGGCCGAAATGAATAAAGGGGGAGTGAATGTGTAACAATTTGGAGAAGAATTACTCCGAGAGACTAAAATATCACTGGCACCCTGGTGGATTTAATGCTTTCTGCCTCTTGGCCCTGAATAAATAACAATGGAAAAGCAACCCCAGAGAAATATCAACCAGACAAAGTACATGGGCAGACCAGAGCGGGAGCTGAGGAATGTATTTAAACAGAGAAAACACTGAGAACGTAAAAGTCACGCTGGATGCTGAAAGGACAATCGATGGATAGGTTGGATGGGTTATAAGCTCTGGATCTTCATACCTTTGTCTTGTTTTCCCTGAAACCCAATGGCCAGAAGCTTCACGGTTGCTGTTCCCCTAGTATTAATTGTGTAGCCCATAAGTATTGTTTTAGAGGCATGGGCTGCAGCTTAATAACAGATATTTTTGAAATTAGAGTTGGCCAAAATATGTCCATCATCAATTTGTGAGAGGTGTACAAATCCAAATTAAAAAACAAAACTGACATGTGCTATCTAGATGTGTAATTTTTTCTTTATTTTGAACTCCCTTGCCCTGGAAGGAAAATAATTGGACCAACTGACCAACCTAAGACATTTCTTTTTAATATTTTCTCCATGAGAAAGCCTCCGACTCTTCAATATGAATTTATTTTTGCTTTAAAATTGCATTACTCTACATTTGTACAGGGGCGTTCTGAGGAAAGGCTTGAAAATCTCCTCTTTCTGTCATGAAGCACTGCAGCTGTGGGGCTACAGGGCACCATGTCCTGGCGGTGGGACTGTCCCCTGGCAGGGCCTTCCAGACTCAGCATCTCTGTGGTTTACCATCATCCTTCCTCCCTGGCAAACTACTGCTTCATGCACAGGGAGTCACTGACGAGGTACAACCTCCCCCCTTCCCCAGCTCGCAGCTGGAAGACTGGTCTTGCCTGGCCATAACGGGAAGGAACGACACTGGGAATATCCACCACTTAACCCTGAGAAGGTGATTTGCAAACTGCAAAGCATATCGGTATCGTTGCAGTGCAGAAGTACCGGGGTGACCTCTAAGGTCCAAAAAGTGATATTATTTTGGCAAGCTGTACTCCAGGACCTTGTTGTAGAGGTATTTTCTTGGCTCCCACTGTTCTGCCAAAGAGTCCCCCACAGCTGGCTGAGCTCACGGCTTGCAAAACCGTGGTCAGGCTCAGATATCTTAATGAACAATATATATGCCCTTAGTGCAGCTGTTTATTCCTTCCCATTCTGTAAGGAAGGATCTCCCAAATGGAGAGGACCTGCCAAGCATCCTTCTCTCGTGCTGACTGGCAAATAAATCCAGAAAGTAGATGTTGAAAAGTTCCAGAAAGTAAGGGTTTGCAGCAGTCAGGCCGCAGGGTTAGAAGGGAAAGGTGGCTGATTGCATGGTGGCATTTTAGTCGCGTGGACGTGTCTGTACCTTTCCATGCTGTGACCTGACACTGCCATCCAGAGGTGAGGATTGCTCCCCACCAGCTCATCTTGGACCTCTTGGGTCCAGAGGAGGGCCACAGAAATGATCAGGGGGTTGGAGCCCCTCTGCTCTGAGGACAGGCTGAGGGAGCTGGGGTTGTTCAGCCTGGAGAAGAGG